>CM056993.1:107499799-108099799 GCA_029891345.1 Dryococelus australis | reverse complement strand
TGAGCATGCGTGGTACAGGCTAAGGCTGCTAGCCAGATGTCCTCTGTTTGACGCATATCAGTGGGCTCACTTTCCCACTGTCAGTTGCCTGGTTGGCGCAATGGTTGTCTCAGGAGTAGGGCGCTCAGACTGGTGTCGACGGCTTCGAAAGGCAAACAGTATGGTGAGGATGTGCTTATCCCAATGCTTGTGATCATTACCCACACTGATACGGAGGCACTTCTTGATTCCCTGGTTCCTCCGTTCAGTGGGGTTGGCTTGTGGATGGTAGGGAGGGGTAGTCCTGGTTTCTACCCCCCACTCTTGACAGGCGGTTTGCCATTGACGGCTCATAAACTTGGTGCCATTGTCTGTCAGTATGGCTTTCGGCTAACCCCATCATGCGAAAATCTCTTTCTCCAGTTTCTGCACGATTGGTGTGGTTTCTTGGCTGGTCAGAGGAAATGCCTCTACCCACCTTAAAATATGATCTGTTACCACTAGTTGGTAATGGTTTCCTTTCGTGCTATGTGGATACGGGCCCACCAGATTGACAGTGATGTGGGTCCAGGGCGTCTTGGGTCTCCGTGGATTTGCTGTGGGAGAGGAAACCTGGTATGCTTTGCCACGGCAGCATGTGATGCAGTTGCTGACGTACTGCCGGACATCACGGCTTATCCCGTCCTAATTGTAACAGGTTTTAATATCCAGTAGGGTTTCCCTAGTACCCGGGTGACCAGCTTGGGGATGGTTGTGATGGTGCCAGCATATATCAGCTCGTTGCTGCAGCAGAACCCAGATCTTCCACTGCATATTGGGTTGTCCGCTACTTGTCCATACAATGTAATCCCGTAGTTCGAACCGTTGGGGCTGTTCCTGTAGTAGGCGTCAGATATTGGGATCCTCCTGTTGGCTTAAGGTTATTTGTTGGCGGGTTATTTGCAGTTGAAGAAGTCTGATTTGTTCATCCGGACTTCTTTTGCCCTGGGGAGGGGGGGAGACATTTTCTCCTCCTCTTCCTCCTCAGCTTTCTCCTCAAATGTTGGGGAACCGTCTGGCAGGTTGTTCATCTTCCCTGGGAAATGTTGGACCTCAAAGTCGAACTCAGTGAGGAACATGTCCCACCGGCCGAGCTTGGTCTTCGAATTCCGAGACTCGTGTAGCCATTGGAGGGCTTTAGAGTCGGTTCGTAGAATGAAGTGTTGTCCTTCGTGATAATACAGATATTTCTTCACGGCCAGACACTCCTGCTCAGCTCATTAATGTGGTAGCGCTGCTTGGTTTCATTTAAGCAGGTTGATGAATATGCTATCACATGGGGCTGTCCTCCTACGTCTTGCTGGTATAATATTGTGCCCAGACTGTTTTGACACGCATCCGTTTGCAGTATTAATGGTTTGTTTCCTTACAGCCAAAGAAGTTCTTCAAGTCTGAAAATGCTCATTGTTCCGGGCCCCATCGCCAACAGGTGTCTTTCTCGAGAAGTGGATGTAGTGGTGCCATATATTCCGTAATGTTTGGAACAAAGTCTCGTAACCAATTACACATACCCAGGTACTGTCGAAGCTGTTGCTTATTCGTAGGTGCTTCCACTTCTTCAATTGCTCCTATTGAACTGTGTTGCGGGAAGTTTCCCTCAGGCGATATGACATGTCCCAGATAATCTATTGACGACTTGTCAAAGAAGCTTTTTGATAGCTTACAAGTCATTCCATGTAATTCGAGCCTTTCCAATACTTGTTGCAGATGGCCTAGATGTTCTTCCCAGCTATTAGAATATATTATCACGTCGTCGAGATAGGCGAAATAGAACTTGCCAATGTAACCACCATTTAGTACTTCCGCAGCCATCAATAGTTGGAATGTTGCGGAGGCATTTTTCAAGCATATAGGCATAACTTTAAATTGTAGGGTTTCGCCCTCAAGTGTCGTAAAGGGCGTATATTTTCGACTATCCAGATGGACTGCAATCTGCCAGTATCCAGACTCCATGTCAAGAGTACTGAATATTTTGGCTTTGCCAATATCTCGACGTGTATGAGACAAGTCTATAGCCGAGGGAGCAATTGAATGAGTGACTTTATTTAGCTATTTGTAATTTATGCAAAATTACAATTTCCCGTCCTTAGATACAAGGACCACGTGTGTGTTATATGGGACGTTTGAAGACTCTACAATCCCCTGGTCCTTCATGCTGTTGACCTGTTCCATGATAAGTTCACGACGGCAGGCTGACACTCGGTATGAACGGTTGTAGACTGGTGCATCAGTTGTAGGCTACATTTCATGTTGTATGAAACATGTTTGTCGTAGCAGTCCTCCTTGTCCGAAAGCGTGGGCGTGCTTGTCTATGATGGCTTTTAATTGGTAGAACTCTGGTTCTTCGAATTCATGATTAATGCTCATTGGATTGATGGGCATTTGTTTTTTCCGATATTTGGCAAAAATACATTCCAAAATCTCCATTTTCAGGGACTGGTTACACCCTTAATATTAAGTTAAGTTACAAAGTGTTCTATGTATTTGCCACTTGATTTTGCATGACGAATCACTTCACGAAGTTTGTCAGTCAAATTTAGCCCCACCTGCATATATTATTCTATTATTCATTATTATAAAGCAGAAATCATTTTATATTTACATATTTATTATACCTATACATAATTCTGTATAATATAAATTGAAAATAATTTTATATTTACATATTTATATACTTATACACATGATGTGTGCCCAATTAGACTGACTTGGCACGTTGGTTGAGGATTTTGTCCGCTAGACCAAAAGCGGGGTAGTTCTGTTTAGATAGTGGGCGTGAGGCAAGGGGTGTTCGTTAGCACTTACTTACTCCAGCTTCTAAGGCGTTGTGGTCAGGGTAGGTTTCATCTAAAAGCGGCAAATTCGGTCTATGTCGGAATTGGAGATTCCACAGGTGTGCTTCATTGGTCCAGAAGTTGAGGTTGACCCAGCCGAGTTGCACTTTGGTACTGGTCAGAAACACTTTTACCACAGGGTGACACGTAGGATGTATGCAGATACAAGGTGGGAAGTCATTACCAGAACCGGAGCAGGCTGCAGTCACTGCTCACTAACTTAGTGCGAATGGTGAGAAATAACCTGAGTCTGTCGTCCCTCCCGGTGTGAAGGTGTTTCTAGTGGTAGTGATGTCGCTGTTTCTCCCGCACGAGCACTGACTTAGTGCAAATGTGTGACAGGGAAATGAAACAGGTAGCCGTCTGCTATTTGTGTCTTCTGACGTGCAGACACCTGAAAGGGTTCCACAGTCAGGCTAACTCGGTTTAAACAAATCTCCCGGTTCCTGTCGGCAGTGTATGACGTATTCTGTCTCCAACCGTTAATTCAATCAAATGGAAATGAAAAACAGAAAGGTAGAGAACAATGAGTGTGTATTGAATATCTAATAAACACGTGACCCGTGCTACCTCCTACCAAACCATGGAGGGATGAAGGTAACTGCGGTTTCAGGTGTAGGCGACCTCGTTCTAAGTTAAAAGGGGAATAGCTGGTTCTAGGCGAATACACATTAGTTAAAGTTAAACTGTTAAGTAAAAGGTGTCTAGAGGAAACAAAGTGAAGTTGAATACGTATGTTCGTGGGTCGTCGAGACGTAGTAAGTAACTGCTGGGGGCATACTTAAAGTTTCCAAGATCTCCAGAGGTTCCAACATGTAGTCAGTGCTGGATGTCGTGAGAGAGGATGTGGAAGCTTGGAGGCTGCCGGCGTGGGCTACAGGGTGGGCGTGATGTCCTTCTCCTCTGGTTGGCGTGGGAAAACTCGGTTAGTGTTTCTGCTTCGTGCCTCGTTGGTAGCACTCGGCCTTGCTCGAGGTCTGGCAGCTTGTGGGCTCTCAGTGCGGGGTAGGGGGGATGGCATGCCTGCCAGGTTGCGTATCGTCCAGGTGAAGAGAATTCGCTCATAAGTTCCTGTTGCCTGTAGGATGGCAACGTGTCACGTCTGTAGTGGTGGAAGTAGGTACCCTGATGATGAGTCACAATTGTAGTAGATTATTTGTGTAAGCGGCACGTGTCACACATGTATATGACAATACATAATTATGTATATTCCTATTTTATATATATATGTGTGATATATATGTGTGTGATATATATATATGTGTGTGATATATATGTGTGTGATATATATGTATGTGTGATATATATATATATATATATATATATATATATATATATATATAAAGTACCTGGGTGTTTTCTTCTTGGGCAAACGAGTATGTGTGTCAAGAGTTCTCACATACCAGGAAGATAAATTGTGAATATGAAGGCCTGCCTTTGACCTCAATGATCATGGAGCCACAACCTGCATCATTGCTAATTGGTTCTAATTGGTTGTCCCCAGTGCCGACTCTGCGATATAACTGCATGGTGATGTGATCATGAAACTAACATCTAATGCCGGTCTACCAACCTGTGTGTGATATCTGAATGCCTTCATGCAATTGGCCAGCTGCAATCACTTGGCAACTCTGTGATTGACTGTTCGGTGCCCAAACAATGTATTAATGGCGTAATACAATTGGTTCAAAGTCAATATCATGTCATACGGCTTGCATACATGTATATTATAAGCAATATGAACGTCAGCTGAGAGGCTTTGTTTGACAACGGCTGTTGTGAAAGATACATCATCTTGGCTAGCTTCTGCAGCTTCTCATCTAAGTCTTATTCTGCATCTGCGATGTGTTTGGACAGCTATGACTTCTTCGGGAGTGGTACCAGCAGTGCCATAGACTTCTTCAGCTTTTATGCCTACAAAGTCTTTAATGTGGCCTTTTTTTGGCTGAGGTACCTAGAACACCATTGCCGACGTTACCTGCTTCTTTAGTTCTAGCACCTATGTCTCCAACAAGTCTGACTGACTCCTACAGACTGACCCCACTCAAGACTTGCTCCACCCAAAACTCGTTCCATAGTTCCATTGCATCATTGCTTATAGCGCCATCTCTCCAACTCTTCATTCAAGATTATGGGGTCAAGGTAGAGGTCACCTGATATAATATGCTTACTGACTTATGTATTTTCTTGAGTTTTTGTTTTCAAGGTCATAGGGTGAAGGTCACCTGCATCTAATGTGGAGGTGGTAGTCTGTAATGTCATATGCTTGTTGTCTTTTGTGTATTTTTTTTTCTCAAGTTTTAGTTTTCAAGTTCATGCGGTCAAGGTCACACACCAAGGTTTAGGTCAAAAGTTATGGGGTACTAGCTACCAAGATGGTTGACAGGTGATGTCTACCAAGATGGTGGAATGGGTATGGGTGAGAAGTGCAATGACGGCTGCTGAGGGAGGACTGTTGGACGCAACCCCTTATAAAATCTCAGAACGCAGACCTCTACTTATCTGCTACTCAGCAAATAATACTGCGTACAAATACAGGTGTTATATCGCAGCCAATGGTTTTGGAAATGTCGAGTGGCGGGGCTACAGATTCTTCATCCCGAAGTAGGTGGAACGAGTAGAGAGAGATGACCATAACAATTGGCAAGGGGTGCTACGGGAGGGAGAGAAGACGTCAGAGGCTCGTCCCTTTTCAGCCAATCACATGCTGTAAATCAGAGAGAGCAGGGCGTGCCCCTGTTCTCACACAAAAACAGTTTACTGGAACTTGACAAGGTTATCAACACTGAAACTTCGAATTCCACTGTTTAACAGTATGTGTTCTACAGTTATACACTACATGTTTTCTAGGCACACTTTCGCGCTCCACTCTTTTGCAGTTGTTAAACACATTTCATAACAATGCTTGTATTTATTTTGAATAGTTTTTATTTATAGATATTGTCCAAACTCGTGTGAGCTTCAAATATAGTGTGTAATATTCTGAATAAGTTTGTTGTTAACGATGAGCCATGAGCATTGGTCAGAAGCAGAGTTGAATTGTTGTTAATGTCGTGTTGTGTAAACTTGTAAATAATGGATGATTCTGCGAGTAACATTTTAAACCTTATTACGACAATATTTTTGAATTATGAGAATAAACTAGAGCTTAAGAATTTGGGACCAGCAATGCCACAGTTAAATATAACAAAACAACAAAGCCAAGGGGATAAACGCATTGGTTCGTATACGTGAAAATTCAATGTAAGTACATACACTTTCGCGGACTGGCTATGCGGGTGCGAAGCTAGAAATGCATTGTTTTGTTTAATTTTTTGCATGGACTTTCAATGGGGTGAAATATTTTAAACATTTGGGAGACAAGTTAAAAGACAATAAACCCGTTTACAACATATAAAAAAAGCTATAAAATTTCAGTGATTGGTAAGGTGAATATTCATTGCCAGCTAGATATCGCGTACTGATTGAAGAATGTATTTTGTTTATAAATATATGAATTAAGATATGCCACTTTCATCCTCTAAGTTAAAAATGACAGGCATTTTGTATGTGCTGTATGTAAATTAGTATTGGTTTTTAAAAATATTTGTTTTAGTATATTTAAGTTATCACCATTAGTATAGTAGAACTAGTATTATTATCATCTTATCTCTCGTCGCCTCGTGTGATGTACCACACCATGTAAGTACTGGTTGGAAGGCATATAACCTACACAAACTTAAAATAAACAAATACCTGTGCTAGTGATTAGCTCTGAACCAGTGGCCACAGTATGTTGACCATTACAAATTGAGCGATGATAAATTTTTCTTCAAACAAGCACTTATCACTGGGCCTATTTAAAAAATGCTATTTGTAATAATCTGAGTTAGGATCGCCACAGCCCTCCCAGTTTCAAAAGTCATCGGCTGCCACTGGAGAAGTGACCTCTGGAAATTTAATTTTTTTTTTTAAATAATGTTTTAATAATTTTAATAATAAACCGTTTGGAATTTTTTGGATTTTTGGGTTCAAAGGTCTAAGAGTCCCACTTGTCCTGACCCAACGTCACCTGCTCCAGGGAAAATGGGAAATTTCTGGGAGTCCTTTTTTTACAAATGGAAAAAAAAGGGACATTTTAAGGGAAATTTAGTAGATTTTGAGGGAAAAAGGTAATTTTTTTTAGGAAAAAAGGGAAATGAGAGGCGAATGGATGGTGTTGCAACATGGCGGCCCCGGCTCCTGCGCTTCTACACCATACGCCAATTCCTCAGACTTCCCCAAATCCTACTATTTAAAGCTAATGAACTTGCTGGAGCAAAATAAGACAAGTACATGTTTATTTCACTTAAATGTCAAGGAGTATTAAATACAAAGTTTTTGTTGTGAAAATGTCAACATATTTTCAATAATGTAGAATTCATGAAGGCTTTTTTTTACAGTGAAGTACTCAGCCATGACTATGATTTCTATTGAAAGAATTTTATCAAATAGAAAATTCATGAAGAAAAGAGATAATATTAAAAGTTTAGACCCTGATTAATTGCATTAAGTGGAGAACTAGTTAGGATTTGGTTGCGACTCGATGCCAACGACTTCTTGCTTTGAACAATTTAAAAAGACATTGTGAACACCCAAAATTTTACCACCAGCCGCTGCTGGAGACTGCTATAATAAGGATGTCCTTTGGGCTTAAGGCATTTTTTGTGTATAACCTTGCATTGTAAAACCCAAACTTTAACATTTTTTAAATAAATGCTCAGTGAATTGGAAGGAAGGAGCAACTATATTCTGGCAGTCCTTGTGAGGAAATACACTGTGTTTGTCCTTGGCAAATAATCTTCTCTCTTTCTACATTATTGGAATTTTTTGTGTATTTCTTAACAGCATACAATAGATTTTATTCTGTTAGAGAATCTAACATGGAAGTTCTCATTTCCATGTATTTTGGACTTGAAGATGGGCACAAGGCAATATGGCGATACTGCAAGCCTTTCAAAGAAGCAAAGTAAAATGTATAAAGTTGTGAACACTACTTCAGGCAAACTTGGTGTTCGAATAGGAGGCATGCAGGTAAGTTGAGTTTTGTGCCTTTGCTTGCAAGTGGTCTACCAAACTGAGTTTTAAGGGCATAGTTTCGTAAAATAATTTAATGATTTTGTGTTTTTGTTTATGACCTTTGTAAAATTCTGATATAGGTCGTTCACGGTAAAGTGAGCACTTTTTGAAGCTGTTCCATCAGACATAATAACCAATAAATACATTTCATTGTGGCCTCGAACTTTTGGTTTTGGGTATAGTGAATGTATAGGCTGTGTTTATTACTCACATGAAAGGGTTTACATTAATAAGCGGTGGAAGGATATACAATGGTTGAAAGAAAAAAGTAACTAGGGCTTCAAAAGTGCTCACTTTACCGTGAACGGCCTATACATAAAAGTATCTGACCATTTGTAAATGCATTTTCAATTTTTATAATGGGTTATTCGATGTTAAATCACAAAATGTGATTTGCCCCACCATTTTTGATTTTGATGAAATTTGTTAGTTCGTCTGCAATAGTCTTCTAGACTCGAAAATATTTCTTGTTTTTTTTTTATATTGACTTTTTTTTAATAGGGCCTGCTGTGTACAGCACGGAGAGGTAAAAAATTAAGTTTTGGTTGTTATTTACTAAAATCTGCATAAAGTTTATTTGAATTAGGAAGGAAGTGTGCTATGTCTCATTTTAAATCTTGTTTAATGTACTTTTTTTGGTGTAGCCAAAATTAGGTTAAAGTTATGTGAATGCAGAGATTTTTGTGTTTGCATTCTCAGTTACAAACTATATCATTTTTTCAATTTAGGTGTAAGAAAATAATGGATTTAAAAAACAGACCAATAAATTTTCCTGTTAAATTTATGAATGAGTAGTGTATGCATAAAAAATGGAGCTGTTGTGATAATCCTTCAACCAAAAGAAATCGCTTCAACTTCAGAAATTTGCTTTTTTGGAGCTCCAAAAAGACATGGGGCAGATAAAAAAAATTTCAATACAATATAATGGTAAGTTGTTATAATGTTCTTTTAGAAAAAAAAATCATCGTGTTACATTATATGCATTTGAATACTGGATTTTGTGAAGTATTTTTAATGAGTAAATATGAACATGTTCATGTTTTACCTTTAGATTTATGATGAAATTTCATTCAACAATATAAATTATCTACTACTGTGACACCACAGACACACAACACGTGTGTATTATACATGCTGGTAATACAGTAGTATTGTGTGTGTGTGAAAAAAAGTGATATAAATATACACACAAAACTACACTAATACACTTCTTGGTTTTAAAGAAGGTAAATACCATTTTTACTTGCTTAGTTTCTTTCATACATCGGAGTTTACATAATAAAATCCTTTATAATGAGACATCTCTGTCTGTCTTTAATACTTCTAAGCAAGGGCATCGGAACTGGGGGGACAAGGGGGACATTGGCCCCGCTCACTTTTTTGTTTGAAGGGGGCAAGGGGGGACAACCGAACATGGGGAATAAAACATGAGAAAACTTTATAAAAGAAATTAAAGTTACACCAACTACACGACTGCACAGGACACTAGACTGCACAGGACACTAAAATACAGAATATAACAGTTAAGAATAAAATTACATACATTTCATGTGACTACTTAGAGCGCAGACAGACAGAATGATGCGCTGATATGTATAAAGTATTGAAGGAATCGCTAGAAAAACGGATGCAACACGTATCACTACAGTTGGCAGAGTGTAGTGGATTGTACAGTGGCTCTTTCTAGCGAGATGGCGAAACACTATCTGCTGTTTTGTCTCTCGTCTCGGGACTGATCCCATGATCAGTTACCACTTTGTGTTTGTTGTTCATAATGCAAGGAATGTGTCAAATGTACAACAGTTTTTTGTGGACAGTGAGACTGGGGTACTAGGGGCAGTGAATTTTTATTATTTTGTCATAGTTTAGCAACAATTTACAGTGGTGTAGTACAGTACAAATTGCGAAGACTCGTACGTCATATGGGATGAGGACGAAAGACAAGCTAGAAAGGGCTTCTCAAAATTTGCAAACAATACATACTATCTTCACTAAAATACAGAAAACTCAAGGAAATGGTAAGTTCATAGATATAATACCTCTTCAACAAAAATTTGTTTGATTTACATACATTTAATATTTCTGAAGCATTGTTGGATTTTTGTTTTCAGACATAGACGCTGCTGAAAGTGTGCATTTGCCCTTACCTTTAGCAGCGGCTCCGGCAGACAATGTTCTTTGCTCAATAGCAGGTGATATACATGCATGTGGCGAATTTAGTTTGATTGTTGATGAAACAGCGTATGTGGCTGGAGTTGAACAAGTATCAATCAACATTAGAATTGTGAAAGATCTTGAACCAGAAGAATTATTCATTCAACTTCATCAACAACTGGAGCGCATCATGGATGTCTTTTGTCACTTTAATATACAGCTTCAAAATATGCGTGGGTTGTGCTATAATGGGGCTGCAAACATGTCTGGTATGTTCAAAGGTGTACAAGCAAGGATAGCACATGAGCAACCACTTGCTCTATATGCACACTGTGGGAATCATTCGTTAAGCTTGGCACTGCAAGATGTAGAGAGACAGACAACTTTGATTTGTAACTGCCTCCAGTGGACTAATGACGTTGCTGTGATCATAAGTTATTCTCCGAGGAGGAAGGCACAGTTTGCAGAAATATATCTTGTCAATGAAGAAAATTTATCATCTGGTGTTCGTCCACTCTGCCCCACAAGATGGACTGCTCAAGTTGCTTCCATAAGTGGCATCCTGAACACATACAATTCCGTACTAACAATGATTTCAAACATTACTGAATCCAAAGAAGAGATATTGAGCAGTGCACGAGGTCTTCTAGATCAGTTAACAAAGGCTGGAGTATAGTTAGGTTTTCTTGTCTGCAGAGATGTATTCACGCCATGTGAACTTCTCACTGGTGTTTTGCAAGACCCAAAGGTGACTGTTGCACTAGAGGTCGTGAAGTAATATCATGTACTGTAGAGCAATTTAAGGTAATTCGTAATTGTAAGAAATTTGATGACTTGTAGACAGAAATGCCAGAGCAAGCCAAAATTGTAGAGCTTGAAGAACCAAAACTTCAAGAGAAACAGAAGAAACCAGAAGCAATACAACTACTATGAATCCACTAGTGCCCCTCCTCATCAGTTTGAATTAACCAAAGACGTGTTACAAGTATCATTTTTTGAAACAGTAGCTCTTCTGGTAGGTGAAATTCAGAAAAGATTCAACCAGCCTGGCTACGAAAAATATCAAATTATGGAGTCATGTCTTCTGTCATCACCTTTTGAATGGAACACATCCGCCACAAACTGTCTCCCAGATTTGGGCATTAATATTTTGAATTTCAGGTGTGAGTTGAATATGCTTCCTAAGTTAGTTCCATCAGTCAATTTGGTGAACGATATTGTAGTAGCATTCAAAGACTTGCATCCAGAAACTAGATATTTTTTCCTAGAACTAGAAAAAATTTTGAAATTAAGCCGGATTCACATGTATGCTGATCACGGCGAACGGACAGAGCGGAAGACTAGAACAGCCAATAAGAAGCCATCCTCGGTTTCCGTGCGAGTTGTGCGGAAAAGTTGAGCTCACACCGATATTTTCTGCTCATGGAAAGAACAAACTTTGTCGATATTTCCCAGAAGTCAACTGGTTCACATATTTTATACTACTGATGTCTTGTATAATTGACATGTATATATGTAAATGTATAGAATAGTTCAATGTACGTATTTGTAATGAGATATGTGAATGTAAACGTTAATTTTATTCAACATTGTATTAAATAAACGTAGTTTGGGAATGAACTGAAAGGTAGCGCTAAAGTTTAAATTTTTATGGATGTAAAAATAAAAATACCATCTCTTGAAAAGCAACATTAGTAAATAAGTCGCTTTGTAATGGAATTGATAACCTAGAGTAGAAAGACGACAGTAGCTAGTTTGTAATCTGTAATTTGTTTTGGAATCTTGGTGTTACAAATCATGAATTCAACAGCAAAATGGCTACCCAGAAAATCTGCTTAAATGTGAACAACCAATGGTTCTGCCTGCTCTGTCTGTTTGGTGTAATCAGCGTGCATGTGAATCCGGCTTTATTGTTGGTGGTTCGAAGTTCCTCTGCAACTGCTGAACGAAGTGCACAATGTCACAGTCAAGATTAACCCATCCATGCATCTTGAATGTTCATAAGGAATGAACACAAGCTTTGAAAATAAATATCCTGATGAAGGAATTTGTGAACGATTATCGTCGTACTGCATTCAGTGCAATCAGTTATGATCAGTAATGCAACTTTGTTTTCCAAGAATGTGAACAGTGTGGATGGTAGCAAAATAGTACATATATTAATTCCCATTTTTGTCATGTACATTAACAAGACCTATATTTCCATATTGTTACATACTGTGTAAATGTTTTTAAAAATAGTTTTACTTCTTTATAGCTGTAAACCTTGATTTTATAAAACATAATGGGGTTTTATTGTTCAATGTATTTTGTTGTAAATATTAATGATATTTTAATAATAAAGTGCATTGTGTGAAAAAAAAAATTCATATCTGTGTTATATTTCAGCTGTAAACCGAAATTTTATAAAACATAAATTAAATTAGCTTTCATTGTTCATGTTCAATGTATTATTTTTTGCATACATAAATGTTAATTAAAAATTATATAACATTAAGTGATATACAACTTATTTTCTGTGTTGTATTTAACGTTAACCTGCAAACCTCCGTTTTATAAAACATTAAAAAATAAATGCTGTTTTATTGTCAAATATACATTATTTAAAATTGTAGCCCGCTGTGTGAAATGAAATAACATTTCCTTGTTGTATGTGGATTTTCCTACATATTATATATAAAAACAATTCAGTCCAATTACTTACAAAAATTCCCCCCCCCCCCCCCCCCCCCCCCCCATTTTACCAAACATTCCAACGCGCTTGCTTCTAAGTCCCTTGAAACTCAACAGAAGTTCTTCAGATTTTGCAGAGCAAATCCTCAGGGTCAATTACAGGACAAGTTTGAATTTCAGCGAGATCAGATTATGCAATCATTACCTTTCACCCTAAAAACTCATTTTTTAATTACTCTTTTCCTATATGAAACTTTTGTATTACTACATAGAGATTATTGCATAGAGATATGAAGGCAATGGAATATCATTTTGGTTTACTCTAAATGTCTCGCTTCAATGTTGATTTAATTTCACATCATTTCATTACTTTATATATATATATATATATATATATATATATAATTATATATATATATATATATATATATATATAATATATATCCTCCATTGGATGCAACTTTCTCAGAGCCCTACTAAATATCTACTTGCAGGTCCGTTTCGTATCCTTCCGCCAAATGTAAACAAACATTGCCATGTAGCATCTGTCAAAATCAATGTTTACATGCCATTGTGTGTGTACATGTGTTCGTATACTTTCGCTACACCTAAAAATAAACATTGAAATGTGACTTCTACTTTTATACCTGTCAAATGTGGTGTTTACTGTTTACAACTTTTTAAAGAATTCTGTCTTAGGTCTATTTCAAAAAACCATTTTGTACGAATATTCACAGTTTAGGCCTATAAAATTATTTAAATCAGCTTTATGACGTTTTAAAAATGCCTGAATTAACGATAGTTCTTACGGTTATGTTACATTAACATATTTGTTTTCGACGTCATAGCGCATTACACATAAGGCACGTTAATATTTTGCTGCGACTGTGTTAAACACAGTTACAACTGCGGGATAATGAACTGTAGTATTTAACTTTTTGGTATTGATGTGTGTTGGGTTATTTCTTTAAAAGGACGGCCTCAGTTCAAATAACAAAGGAATAGACAGTCCTACGAAATAGTGACATTAAAATCAAGCATGCAACTCGTGTCGCCCATTTTTAGTTATAGAAACTTAAAATAAGCCTACCGTATCTTTTATCCCACTCATATTTATATGTATTGCTACATACTGTGTATTAGGTTTATTGAAATTTATTGGGGCTGGGCTTGATTATTTTGTTCATTGGTGGTAAAATCACGTTACATGACTGTGTTTCAAACACCCAGGGCAAAGGCACAACGTTGTGATAAATAAACATACGTGGATGTAAATTAATAACTTTGTCATAAAACAGTTCACATTTACAACGTATAAATAGTTCACATCAAATATTTAAAATCACACGCACACAGATCCAGTGTAACTATCACCAAACAGCCACGCCATGCTATTTCACACGCAGCGGTTAATGAAACACACCGTAACCGTATATTTATTACTGCCGCGGAAACACAGATTTATCACAATATCGTAACTTGCTAAGGTAGATTTAAAAAACACCACGTCTACAAACGTGATGTATTAATTTGAAGTATTTTTCAGAGTAAGAATAATTTACACTTTGTTTGGTAAAACAGCAACACGCCATGTCATAGCTTGCCACGTCTGCCAACTTCACTTTGTTTCTGCCCCACTATCATATCTAAAAATATTAGTATATTAAAATATCTTTTCAGTTGTAAATTACAAATTAAAAAATCATTATTTTGCTATAATAAGTATGAAATATGCTACAATTCAAAACATGTACAACTTTATCGCATACTAGTGAAGTGAAACTTCCCGAGTGCGAAAGAGACGAAGACAAAGAGAGAGCGACAGCTCGCTCAGCAGACAGTTGCTTCAAAATTGCTCTCGCTCGATAAAACAACACTGTACCTATACGGCCTACTCACAATATTTTCCGCTGTTATTTTAAACTGTAAAAATGAGATGTTGCCATCGGGGCTACCTAAATATTTAAATATATCAATGGACACCTTTTAATTAGCAAATAGCATACTAAAAAACTATGTCAAAATAGTATTTTAACTGTGAACTATTTCTTACCGGCCGTTGCCAACACGTAGCAGCTCTTGCTGTTGTTAATTCATATTTAAAAAGAGAAAGAAATATTACAAGTTATAGAAGATATTAAGGTAAAGTTTAATTTATTCAATAGTTTTTTAACTATCAATATTGGAAAATGATTACCTTGATGACATATCATCGGATGAATACAGAGTGAAAACATTTAAAGTTCGTCTGCCCCAAATATTACATCTACTTGAGCACAGTTTACAGGACCACAAGACATTGCCAACACATCGACCGTGTGTACATTGGCCTTAGAAGAAGAATTTGGTTCCACAGGACATTGTCGCGAATACATCTGCATCATTGGAGAACACGCCTGAATAAAACAATGGAAATGTAACAAACAGTTATAAACAAAACATTCTGCCTGTAGATGCAAATTATATAACTTGGCACAATTTGGAAGGGAGGATGCAAGAATTATTTTTCAATGTGAATTTGGGTAATCTAAAAGTGGTGGCACAAATAAGTGAACTTTCAGAGCTCGACTGTTATAAACTATTTGTTGGTGACTACTTTTTGTATGTTTTTGTTGAATAATCCATCATTTATGCAAGTCAAAAACTAAACAAAACAGAGTCTAGTCGAATCTCGATCTATCATTATTCAGGGGACTGCAAAAATTTCCCATACATGCAGGATTTAATTAGGTGCGGTTTCTGACATGTACATCGATAAAATACAATTTATAACCTTATAAAACTTTATGTTGAGTATAGTATGAGCTGTACGTTATCTGAAAATACAGTTTAGCTAATAAACACAATAAAAATGGGAATTTTAGAAAAAATATTATTGTGAATAATACATTAAATAACATTTCACCTAAACTTGTTTGGATTTTTAAAAAATGCCTCAAAATACAGTATATAATTGATTGTAATCTGACACCAAATGCAAGCTGACCTAAAACTTTCAAACCCTCTAAAAATGAAAAATAATATGACACAGAACGCAAGTCAAATTTTGAATATCCCATGCACGCTCGTTTAGCTAAAAGCGCACACAGAAGTTATCAATCGGGCAGTGTGTTCACGCCGACGGATAGGGAGGGGTGATGGTGGTACGATTACCCCTCCACGCCGCTACATGTTGCCGAGTGCCGACACCTTGCGCCTGTGTCTGTCTTTTAAAGTAATTAATTATATTGTACTGCAAAGAAAATTTAAGACAAAAATTAATAAATACGGCGATTATAATTGATTTCTTTACTGTCTAATAATTAATCATTCAAAATCACTACCTCTGATTTTCCCTTACGTAAGTTACACTGCACTCGGCTCGGTGCTTACCTACCTATTATTAGATGGTAAAAGGTGTCGAATAGTTCATTACATTTTATCAGTTTATTCAAAAGACGTGTGTGTATTGAAATAAATTAATATAAATCTTCTGATTTCCCCGCAGAAGTTACTGAAAATGAATTTTACACTTGTAATACAAGTTGCTTGATGTTCAAACAATTTTTGGTGACAAGGGGAGTTAAAGTATATGCTTCTGGGCATATAATTTTATTCGCGAAGATGCTACCCCTTGAGAATAAATATTACATTCTAAGATCATGTTAATGTTATGCCAGATACAATAAAACACCAACCTTACGTTAAAAAACCACCTTTAATCACAAAAGAAAACATCTTTTCAAATAATTCCTCATAAAAATATTTTGTGTAACATTTTCAGGTGAAACTATTTTCTTTGAAATACAAGTGATGATAGATGCAACTATTTTGAGTAATGCATTATCTTGACATGTGCCACTTATACCACTGTTAAATATTACGACTCATCATGTCAAGTATTCCTACTTCAACCCACATGAGAGTCGATACCGCAAACCTACAGACGGATGTTGCGGGCCACCATGATCTTGGAGGGCGTCCCAACACGTGGCTTTTAAGGTTGCGTAACCCAGTGAGCACGCAACCCCCCTCCCCCCCCCCCCCCCCCCTCACGCGCTGAGTGCAGACAAGCTGTCGGCCACTTCGGGGCACGGCTGAGCATCACCGAAGAACATTCACAAAGCAGAGTGCTGACGAGAGGGTTCTTACCTCCCACGCTGGCCTCAGAGCAGAGGGATGTCACACGCCTCCTTGCAACCTGCCACCGCACCCTACAGTTCTGACTATGTAAGTCAGTGTGTGGCTGGGCTCCAGAGTTATTCTTGCAAATTTCTTGAGCTTGCTCCAACCCTCCTAGTGCTTGGGCCTCCAGCAAACCTCAAGTCTTCAGCAGTCACCAAGGGCTGCTCCCTGCAACGACAACAGTCTTCGACAACCACCAGTAGCTTCTACCATTGTCTTCACCTGAGGCTTCATTGATGGCAACAGCGAACAGCTACCGGAAGCTTAGTCTGCAACAGCAGTTAACACCAATACACTTTGCTACTAGAGCAAAGGAACTTTAACTTCTTTTTGTTTCTTCTGGACAACCGTTATTTAGACAATTTTAGTTCAGTATTAAATAATTCAGTTTACTAGTTCAACTTCCCCTTTAGACTACAACCAGGTCACCTACACCTGGATAATGTATGTTACATTCAGTATACCGCCTGCTTGGTAGGAGATAGCACGTGTCACTCTATTTATGAGTTCTCAAACATACAGCTTTGTTCTTTAGCCACAAGTTTTTATTCCTAGAGTAATATCCACTTCGTCAGCTAGGAACGATTCACATTGTGCACTGCCGACGGAAACCGGATATTTTTTCAATTCAAACTAGCTTTGACTGGGGACCCCCTTCTGGAGTCCACCCATCGTGAGCAAACACGTTAGACGGCTGCCTGTTCTATTCCTACTGGAGCACCTAGGTGATAGAGGAAGTGAACAGCGTAGCCACAACCACTAGCAACTCCTCCAACCAAGGGGAGAGCGCAAGCCTGAGTTGTATCCCATACTGAAGCACCTAGGTGCTGGAGGGGGTATTTGCTTGGGTGATTGGCCTGTCCTTGGCTGGATAACACATCCAGTAGAAGCAGTGGTGGCCCACAAATCTCAACACTTTTGGTCTGCCCGCTAAGGTGAGGGGCCTTCTGAAGCACTAAGCTCGTGCTACCAGTGACTACTGGAAATACACTATTATAGGAAATAGCTTCTCGTCCGTGGTGCACAACGTGTCTCGTTCAGCTGCGAGCCACGTTCTATGCCTTTTAAGATAAGGCACAGCCGATGCCTTAGAGAGCAAAAGACAGCTCACCTTGCTGCCAAGCAGCAGTCTATGCTTGCTCCTCCTACGAAGGAAAGACAGGCGGAATGGGGCCGTGCTGCCTCACTAAGGCTACGAGCAATACCGACTGCTCCCGTGCTTCGCTATATACCCTTTCCACCGCACGTCCGTACAAGCCTAGACTACCATCTTGTTCTGAGGGTTACAGTGTATGTAACGGAAACCAGGTACACGATCACCAACACCAGGTTTTGGAGCAAACAGTCAGTGGCCTGGAACGTACAGTACTGTGTGAGCAGACACAGTACAACCTACCCAAAGACTGCAGCACCAACTTCGCTCAGCCGCCAACCCAACTTCACCAACTGGCCGAAGAACATAAGAGTAAGCCAGGTAAAACTAACACCTCCTGTTAGCTACTAATAACCCGACCCTCCACAGGGAATAAGGCAGTAATTAACGACTTTGTGCCAACTTGTTAACAGACATGTCCCATAAAAATCTCCAGCCATAAACGTTGCTAAAGGTCCCGAAAATCCCTAATCTAGCACACTTAGTCTAGCGCAATAAAGCCACGACGATCGTGTCAAGCAATCAGTAACCGGGCACGCATTAATCTTGATAAAATTATGCCAGGTGCACTTTATTTGCTCTGCTGCTGCCAGGTGGTGTGTGGAACGCAAGCGAAGCAGGCATGGCCGAGAGAGAGAGGAAGTGCTTTATCTTTTGCTTGACAACTTCCCTCCTGGCCTTGTAAGGGGGGAGGCAGAAAGAAGTTTGAGAGAGAGGATGCTGGGCTAGGTTGCCAAGCTCATTGCTATAGGTAACCGCTTCCCCTCTCGGAGGCGTGTAGGGGAAGTAACAAGCCAGACCCGCACCACGCCGCACAAAGTGTCGACAGATGTGTTGGGGAGACAGGACACTAGACAAAGCGCCTCAGAGTAGTTACAAATGGCGGCGCGCATGATGTATTTCACATCCAGTTACTATACATTTGCATATAAACAATCAGCTTAAAAACGATAGTTGCAGGAAATATTAGGTGATGAGACCCGAAATATACTTTGATCAATGCTCTCTCTGATAAACGATACAAGCTGTTTATGTCAACATTATTTACATAGGGATTTCGCCAGGACCACAAAAAATTGTTAGTGAATGCAATTTATCGATACATGCAATAATGATACATCGAGAGTCGACTGTACCTCTAAACAGCAGAATGAACATGTGGGTGCTACCAACACACAATAAATGATGCACTTTTTAGGAATAATTGAACAGATTCGAACTGCTCTTGACAATGTGGCATTTTAGTAACAATGAACTCTAGCTATAAAATGATAGGCTTTACTAACTTACAAATGTTGTGGGTTGCTGTATTTTAAAATTTAAAAAAAAATGTGTACTACAGGAGAAACAGTGTGCGTAGATGAAAGAAATGTGCTAATCAAGGGACATTGGTAATGAAACAATATTGCCCCATGAAAATCCACAAATAAGGGGTGAAAATATTTAAAATGTGTTTTGGGAAAGGCTGGAACCTAAAAATTTACTCTGGAAAACATCAGGAGTAAGGTAATTCTGTGCCAACAAGTGTAGTTCTTCAGCTATGTGGCCCATTACTGAATTTAGGTAAAGTGATTGTCACTGACAATTACTAAACCAATAAACTTTTGAAAGTCCATGAATTTGTTAGATACAGTTATTTATTGATTTATATATTTATTTATTTTATTATAAATATTTATGTTTTAATTGTACATAGCAAAACTAAGACAAACTTTTTTTTTTTTTTTTTGGGTGCTGCATTAAAAAAAGATACAAGAAATTTAATAACGTACATACTTGAAGTTATTAAAAAGCTACTGATTTTTGCACTGTGAAGATACTACAAAATTATTGATTTAATACTATGAAAATACTACAAAAATGATTGATTAATGGCAAATGCATATATAATGTTACCAATATTCTGAAATAATTTACCATAATGAAAACAATCAGCCAAAGAATACAGAAATGGCTAAGAAAGGCCATCGGGTTGCTAATTACTAAGATTGAGTCCAAGAATTTTCAGATCATGAGTGTTGCATGGAAAAAATGATCTGACATCAGAATTGGTGACTGGAAATCACAGCTCAGTTCTACTCACTCGGTATAGACGTGACACTTAATTAAAGGCGTCATATTAAAAACAACATAGGCCTAAAGAATTCAACTTGTTGATTATTTCCTCCGTACTTTTATTTCAAATTCAAAATAAACAGTTAAAAATTTTAAGTAATGCAGAGTCACGAACAGTCAGCTTAACGAGGCCAAGACCATCGTCACAGTAGTAAATTTATTATTCATGTCATGCAAAACTCGCATTGCAAGAGAGAAAATTGAGAAGGCAAGAGGGATGTCAGTTGCCTCCTGGCATCCTAGTGACTTCCCATACTGGTAGAAATAACTTTGTAGAATAAGGTTTGTTATCTGAAAATACTCTTAAGTAAAAAATAAAATATAAGAGTATAGGTCGCGGGTTCTTGCTGGTGTGGTCAATATTTTCCACGTTCTACATGTCTCCTCGGGCTTGTGGTAGACTTAGCAGGTGGTAGGTGCTTGGGGCTCAAGTCGTCATGCGCGTACCCCCACTCCTTGCACTAGGTTGCCAAAAACTTGACCAAATAAGGGCATGGCGTGGTAAGGAATACCTTCGAAAACCTCTGTGACTCGTCGCAACCACTTTCACACGTCATGCCGAACTGCGTTGTAGTAAAAATACTGAAATTGTAGAACATTCTCAAAGGAAAAAAGTATATGAAAGTGATAAAAGCTTTTATCTTAGAATGCTGATGCTATCTAAACTCTGATTTTAGAAAAAGCAAACGCATGGCAGGTAAACGTCTAACAGTCAAAACTTCAAATAATAATTAAAAAAAAAAAAAAGTAACCAAATGTCCCAATTTAATTATTATAAACTGCATCATTACAACATGATTTTTAAATCTGACTGTCGATGCTCCAGTTGAGATTTTGTCTGGCAGCTCTTTCCATGCTCTCAATGTGGACACTGTAAACAACTGAGCAAAATTTTATGTTTTAATTGGTGGTATGGATATAATTTTAGTCACAGAACTTCTGGAATGACAGATGTGTGTGTTTATTAACTGAAAGTGCAAATGTAAATATTCCAGCGGGGAAAAAGAATGGATTCTTTGTAGCAATAACAGCAACTTGAAAATACAACTCTCCTTTAACTATTAAACGTCTGTAATATGGTCCCATCTCTTCAAGTTGAAGATATAACAAATGGAAGAAGATTTAAATATTTGCACCTTCGAAGACAAATCATCAGCAGTTAGATCGGTGAATAAAAAGTCACAATAATTGAAGTGCAGGAAAATTAGAGTCAAATAGGAAAAATAACCCCTAGACTGTTGCCAACAAAAAAAACTAAAAAGGGGTGAGATGGTAGTTCAGCAAAATGAACGAGGCATAACCATCTTGAAATGAGCCAACAACAGAAATTGTTGTACTGTTACCATGCCATGGGGATGAAACGGTCCCAGTTCATCAAAGAAATGTAATTGTGAACAAACGAAAGGCCATTTTGGATTATAATGAGGGCAGAGCAGCAATCACTTTGTCTGAATAATTGTCAAAGCTACAGTATTTTCTTTGAAGATCTCTGAAATGGTACTGAAAGTTGTGATTGAATTATTACTAGACGTATGCGAAAGTTCGAAAATTTGAATAGTTGCGATATTTATGAATTATTCACATTAGAACTTTGAATATCTTCTGCAAAAATTGTGAATAATTTTCATTGCCATCTCAAGTGGTAAATTGCTTGACATTATATACCTACTCACTTGAAGTTGTTCATTAAAAAATTTATTCCGTAGTAAAATTATAGGAATTCAAACTACTCACAGTGTAGTACTCATCGACAGGTGCACGCACGCACACACACACACAGTATGATGACACATTTTCCACACAGTTGCACAATCACATGGAAAATGTGTCGTCCTACTTTGTGTGTGTGTGCGCCTGTCGACCAGTACTACACTGTGAGTACACAAATTTCTATCTTTTTATATAATTTTGGTAGTCTAGAGCCCTACTTGCAACCTTAACTAACTTATCAGAGTTAAAGCTGGACCATTACTGATCATGATAACTGGCAGTTTTTATGAATTTTTTCCATTTGATACGGCAGCAAATAAACATCAAAGCGAGGGTCTTTACATCAGTAATGTTATTGAGTAACTCATTTATAAACATGATAACAAACCAGGATTATTAAAGAAAACCATCACACACGTTTACTCTCACTGTAGCATTTACAGTAGTAGGATATATTTATTCTTTCTTATTGTTTGCAACCCGAAGAAATAATTATGAGAAGGTTATGTTACCATGGTTGTGCACTACCGAAACAAAAACGTCTTTGTATTGCTTTTATCCACATACCACACTACCCCGTATAACAGACAGGATATTTTTGGAACTTCGGGGAAATTATAACAGTTAATTTACTGCAAACACATTCAAAAGTCTACAATTTCTGTACGTCACTGATGCCATGATTCAGCAACACGGTGGACCACAGAAAAGTGATGTGGACTGGAAACAAACAATACCAACATGGTGTCGCATCATAGGTGTGGTGGGATGAACTAAAACTAATAGCACTAATAGTAGCGGGCCATACAAGCTAAATTAGTCTCAAGATGGTTGGCAGTGTTTACAACTAAATGTTTGCATTTACATAGTGTTTCATAGAATTTACAACTTATGGTAACCAAATTCTGCTATCGACTCAGGATCACGGTAGCAATAAATTGCAAACATGACAAACAGTTTGTAGTTCGCTAGCAAATAGTACAGCAACCGCAAGCACCAAACCGCTGCATTTGCAGAATGTGCTACCAATTCAATGCAAAAATACACCTATTAAATTTCAAGGCATCACACATGTAAATAATGATGATCATTAAAAACAAAACTAATGATAGCTGAACATAAAACTGCAACAACAAGGCAAGAGTTTTCCTTCCCGATAAAGCTTTTATTTTTCTGCAAAGAATTTTGGTCTATTTTCTGATGACCAAAACTATCTCAATTCTTCCCTGCACTGAAAATGCATGCAAGTTATCATAATTTTGTCACAATGTATCTGTCTTATATTTTCATATTTCATGCTAAAAGTTGACACTTGACATCATATTGATAATGAAGGCTCGTCACGGCCTAAGTGGTTTTGGTGGGTGTAAGGGCAGGTACACCAGGGTGAGATTAACTCTGTTTCTTAGTGTGGAACAGGAGCCTGACCAGTGTAGAGGACTGGTCGTGTGGCTTATCAGTTTGGTACAAAGTTAGGAACGGCTGGGACCACTTTCACCTTTATACCTGGGCGATTGGTGGCCTGTGGTGGCTGCTGACCCTACTTGGCACAGGTGGTGATGAGCTGGTGCTGGCACCGGGACCTGGTGTGCTGTTGGGGTGGCTAGGGCACTTTTGGTCGTCCTGGCTGGCTCGAAGAGCTGGTGGCCCCTGATCCAGGGATTGGCGATGCCGAAGACGTGTATTTCTCTGTCGGTCTGGGTGGGGACCACAAATAAAGCTGGAAGGGGAACTGGAGGGACCGGCCTCTCCAGGCAATGGACCGCTTGAGCTCTCTCCCGGGGTCTTAGACTGTGCAGTACAGTCAGGTTGGAATTATGCCCTTGCTTGTAGTTAGTCTGTAGCAACCTTTTTATCCCTCTTTTGAATACCACTCCGATGGGAGAAGGGCACGAGGATAAGATATTTCTACTACCAGCCCCACGAAGATGGAGTAGGCAATCTTTGTCCCTATCTAGGTGTATTTCCACATACCACAATTGACAGACTAAGGCTGCCCCTATCCCTGTGTCTGGCACCAGCGGCATGGTGGACACAGAGCATCAGGTTACACAATGGCTGCCGATCACAATACATGGATATGGTCGCTAAGGGGTCAGGCCCTGAAACCCAGGCAGAAACTCCCTCCGGCACCAGAAGCAAGGTGGACGGGGTATTATCTGGACTGATAGTCTAACCACAGAGAGGTTTGAATTCCTATTGGTTGTGGCACTACCTTTCTATACACCAGGGTGTATAGAACAGGTGGCCTTCTAAAGATGTTTACGAAGGCTTGGGCAAAGATCAGAGAGAGCTGGATGGCTGAAGAGAGCCACAGCACACGAGGTGGTGAAGCAAACTTGCTGCTGATGGTTCCTTCGGCACCAGAAGTGCGGCCAACGAGCATACTCCTTCGGCACCGTATAGTGTGATGGAGCATAGACTCGTGGAGAGGGTCTCAAGGACCTGATGGCTTCCTCCAGCACCTTACAGTATGGTGGAGGAGTGTTGACTCTTCAGCAATGTCAGGAGGACCTGTTGACTGCCTTTGCCAACTTGCAGTGTGGTGGAGTAGCGTGAACTCCTGTTGCAAGGGCCATGCACTGGTATTTATACTCTCTTGGCTCACCCCTGTCCAGGTGGTGGGGAGTGGTGTCATGACATCTTCAGTGCATGTGATGTCACTGGCCGGCAGAAGTTTCAGCTGCTGCTGCTGTGTGGCTCTGCGATTCATACTACTAGTGCCATCTCTCAGCATGCTACAGTACTAGGTGGCCTTCTATTGTCATCTCGGCAGCTCAGCCAGTAGCTTATTTATTCTTCATGATAAGAGCGTGCATCTTTTACTGTTGGGTAAACAGTACAATTTATTGCATCTGGAAGATTGTACTCTATCAAGCAAACGCAGTTGGGGTGCAGCAGGAATTCTCGCAATGATGCGGTGAAATTGATTTAAATAATTTGAAAAGACGTCACTCGTCAACGTATATGTGTGTGTGTGTTGATGTGGATGGGTGTATGTGGATGTGTTGCTTTTTTACAGCCAAATATTGTTAAACCAGACAAGCTGATTTTTTGTAATACTTTTATATGTTCTGCTATTAAGAAGTTATATAAACTTCATTCTAAAAATAAATGTTGATTACAAACAGATTTGTAGTGCACCGCATTACGGTGCAACACATCACCAGCTCTGGCTAACCGAAGGCAAAACATTAAAAAACTTCAACAAAGTAATACCAGAACATTTACAACACCGTCACTGTACCGCATAAAGTTAACCGAAACAGAATTTAAAATGGGAGGCCAAAAAGGAATTTTAAACACAAAAGGTTAGCAAAAGTCCTGGTGAAGTTAACTAGCTATTAAGCAATATAATAAAAACTTTTAAAAAACTCTCCAACACCTTCAACCAACTTGCATAGTAAAGAAGCACGTCTATTTACACCAGTAAATCACATAACCATATCATGGCTGGAGAAGTGCTGGCGAGTTGGTGTCCATACGAGCAGTCAATGCCTATGCCAAAATGAACACAAACTAAAGGAGGGGAAAGCTAGCTATCGTGCATGCGTGAAGGGTGGGATAACCAAGGAGGAGGTACAGAAGGAGCAGGAGTAGGGATACTGAGATCCAAAGCACAGTGGAGTGGCGGCAAATTCAAAACATGAAGACCGCTCTGCAATCAGCAGAATTTCTTCCCATAAAAACATCAGTGTGCCCTGATAGAAGTCAAAAGTTCGAAATTCCTTGAACACAGCAGAAGCCGAAGAATACACTAAACATACAAAAAACTAAACGTTGACACAGTTCAAAGAGACGAATACCAAGAAAAGTGGTCATGGTGTTCACAAACGTGTAGAATAGGTAAAAAGTTACATTCACAGAGTTACAATCACACATAGTAACATGACATAACAGTCTTGAAGATTCAAATTCTTGAAGTGTCTACAAGTCCAAGTTCCAGTCACAGGGGCAATGTCAATTTGCAAAGCGCATTCCAGCACAGAACAACACTTGGTCAATATAGCGAAACCAGCTCCTGGCAGACCAGCAACTTATTGGGCAACTGAGAGAGGAGGGAAGTCTTAGCACAATTGCAGATGCAAGCTCAAATCAGATGGAAGCAGGACAGTGACAGCAACACCCAATGCCAGTCCGGAACACGGGCGGAAAAAAAACCCGACAGACATTAGAAAAATTTAAAATTAACATAACATATGGAACAAGGATAGGAAGAGAAACAAGAGTATAGCCAGTTACAAAACCAACAAACAATTACTGCCGGGCCACATACTTTTTGAAATGACTGACGTGCACTTTACGGAACTCGCTTTTAGACCCAGGAACTGACGATATAACTGTGTTAGAGCCAAGGAACTTAGAGATGGTGTAGGGGCTGGTAAGTTTTGGTATAAATTTCGAACCCAGGTTCTTCACACCGTCTGCCAACAAGACAACATGGAATCTCCAGCGGAAAAGGACCCAGCAATTCTGTTTTTATCCAAACAAATTGCCACCTCACGTTTAACCACGTCCAAACGAAGAGCCACATCATCAAGGAGGCGGCCCTAAGTAGCAGCATCCATGGAGGAAGGTAAGGGAATGTTCCGTATGTTTAAAGGAGGATGGGTGAAATGACGACCCAAAAAACACAAGGAAGGAGGGAACCTCGTGGAATCGTATGCGGCACTGTTAAAGCCTACACTTAAGAAATCTAGATCACAATCTCTCAGGGTATGATCTTGATTGTAAAAATGGTCAGACTAGATTTAATATTCTTATTGAAATGTTCAACCTGATATCTTTTTGGAAAATATGGGCTTCAAGTGTAATACTTGATCGACCAACGGAAACATATATCCTTAAATAAACTTACAGAAAATAGTATGCATTATCCGTTATTATCTCAGCCGGAGCACCAA
Source organism: Dryococelus australis (assembly GCA_029891345.1). Taxonomy (NCBI): domain Eukaryota; kingdom Metazoa; phylum Arthropoda; class Insecta; order Phasmatodea; family Phasmatidae; genus Dryococelus; species Dryococelus australis. Next base: position 108,072,977 of record CM056993.1, on the reverse strand, counting down.
GAATTTTCCAGACCTGATAGGATAAAGCTTTAACAATCGTTGACGCTTTCATGCTCCTAAGCGGCAATAAGATAAGGAATTTAGAAAAAGTATCTAGCACAATTCATAAACAAACATTTCCCTTCCATGAACAAACCAAAGGCCAAAAAATGTCCAAATGAATGACATGCCAAGGGCTCCCAGGTAACTGAATTATTACCTAACAAAAATGTGTCCACAGGGCCTGCTTGCAACGTTTACAATCATGACAAGAATGCACATAATGTGCCACATCGGCCTTTAAAGTAGGCCAGGTTAAATGCGTGCTGAAATCTTCAAAAAAGTTTGTTTATTCTTTAATGTCCCCCGAAAAGCGAGTCATGGAAATATTTCTATATCATCAAACGTAGCATCTCGGATACCACTAACTTTCTGGCACGCACTGATTTACCAGTAAAATATTTTTAATCATCTTTTATTAAGTAGGGTCACATGACTCCTGCAGCGATGTCGGTTTTTATCTGATTACACCATGCATCAGAACCTGGTACCTGCTGAAGCTGTACAAAAAATTAGGGAAAAGTCTGTATAATATTCAATGAGGCAGGAACCTCGCCATCCACCGGCTCAAAATTGATCGGGTTGAACATTCTTGACAATGCACCCGCGATCGGGTTATCCACTCCACGCACAAAATTAACCTTAAACCTGAACCAGGACAAACGAATAACCCACCATTCTAGCATCTCTAGTTGGTGCGGGTGGTCAAGCACCCAGCTTAACACCTGGTTATCTGTGAACAAGTCTCTCTTGTCATGCTCTGTGTGTGATGAAAATTTTTCCAGCCCAAAGAGACAAACTAGCGTTTCTTTTTCACGTGTCCCCAGATGATGTTCGGACTCTGTTAATGATCTACTAGTAAAGGCTATGAACGTGATGTATCCGTCCACCCACTGGTCCAGGGCGACTCCTAAAGCCAACACAGACACATCCACCTGGACCACAAAATGGCATGAAAATTCGGGTAGTATTAAAACAGGTGGGCCCCAATTAAATTAAATCCCTTTCATTTTTAATTGATTCAAGTAAGCAGCAATTTTAAAATATTGTTCTACAAATCGGGTATAATAGCACATTAACCCTAAGAATTTCTCCACTCCCTACAGGGTTCGCGGATGCTGAAAATTTATTTTATGATAAGGGCTACTCGATCGGGATCCAACAATAATTTTCCCTTGCAAATTACGTAGCATAGGAACTTCACTCTATTGGCCGCCAAGGTCATCTTGTCCGGATTAACTGTCATATCCACCTCCCTAAAACGCTTTAGAACTTGACATAGGTGAACCAAATGAGATTCCACATCCTCACTATAATTTATTACATCATCAATATAATTAAAGACAAACTAGTACTTAAATTCTGCCAGCACATGGTCCATGACACGACAAAGCTTGGCTTCCAAAATTGGCCCCCATGGGAATTCTAGTGAACTCGTATTGATTCCAAGGAGTGCTGAAGGCAGTATATTTCCCACAGGAAGGGTCCAAGAGACATTGATGGAAACTATTATTCAAATCCAGTACAGAGTACACTTTAGCGTGACCCAGATGTTGCAATACACAATCGACCTTAGGAAGAGGAAAGGGTCATTGTAGATTTTCTTATTTATTAATGAGTGATTAACTACAAGTCTGTATTTGTTGCATTCCAGCTTCTTCACTAAATATCTCGGCGAAAAATACTCTGATGTGGATGGAACAATTACCCCAGCTTGCAACAATTTTTTTATTTCATTAAAAGCATGCAGCTTAGGAGGAAGGCAGCAAAACTGATGGTCAGGAACAGGTATGTCATCCACGAGAGAAAACTTATAAGACAGGACATAGCATTTCCCAATTTGATAGAAATGACATTGCTGAACTTTTCACACAATTTAGCTAATGCTCACCTAAATCTTTAAGAAAACTGGATTCCACGCAGGGAGAATGCCCCTAAAACTGCACATCTACCCCTCGTCCGAGACTAACTTTTATATTGGGTGCAAACCCAAACGATAAAGTGAAATCCTCCAGATTGACTGTAGCACGAGCTCAACCAAGAAACTCGAGGCCCCAAAATAATATAATTTATCACAGGCAGTGCCCAAAAGGGGATTTTCCAAGAGAATCTGTCCATCTTAAAATGAAGATTGACATCATGCGTGGCCATTAACACATTGCTGTTAGCTATGCACAACTGAAATTCCTCGACATGCCGGACACGTTACCATGAAAGCACCTTAGCATACATCAACTTCTTTATGAGACTCCAGCTCGCTACACAGTGCATTGCGATGGTATCGACCAAGGCCACGTACAATGTTCCTACCACACGCAACCTGCACAATATATTTTTTAATCAAAGTCAGTTTTTTCTGCAGATTAGAATGACAGCTGGAAACAGCACAAATTCTCAGCAGTCATTTGTTTCCTGACTTTGCACAGTTCGCACGTAAATGTCCAATCTGCATACACCTAAAACACTTGCACAGTTTGCGTGTAAATGTCCAATCTGCATACACCTAAAACACTTGCACCTATGAAAGGCAATACGTGGTTGCACACACTTATGGCTGACGTGTCCCCACATAGCGCAATTTCTGCAACTGTAATTTTCCACTCTATCATGTACCATGGTAACATCACCAAAACATGCCTGTGAAGGGGTTAATTGCATTGGCAGAGGAAAAGCCAATTGATATTCTGCCGCCATGGCAAGATGCCATTATATTTCTACTGCAAGTGCCTGGAGCTCTGAAATCGTTCATGGGACTGGCAATAATGCACACAATGTACGTACATGGGGGGCCAAATTTTCTTACACTATACTAACCATTTCCTCCTCTGGTAATTCTAAACGCAAAGCCCGTTGATGGGCAACTACTGACTCAACTAACTCTATAATCACTCACCTGGCTGAACCAAATCGCATGCGCACATGTGCTTGATGCATGCTGGCAAGGCATGAGCAAGAACCTTTTGGTTGAAGTTGCAAAATGTATTGTCACAGCAATAAATATCCTCAATAATCAGTTGTAAGGCATAGCCCTCACATTTGACTGACAATGCGTGCAGTAGTGATACGTCATCACATAGACGCAAATCAATAGATTTTGCAACCGCATTAAAGAACAACAACACGGCATGGGGCTTCACTAGGGACTGTACCGATATACTGGATGGACTGGAATAATAACGTATTTGAAAAGGAGCTGTCGCTCACCAAGCTCGCCTCCTCCATGGCGTAACTCTACTCGCGGCTGCAGCCCCACCAGAAGGCGACCGCTGCTTGTCGCGAATCTGCTACAGTTACGTCTAGTGAAAAGGACAATTCTGAATCCGTCGGGAAATGTATGAGTTCTTCCTTCCGAAGTTCATACAACCATCACCCTCTGCCATTGTGCATGAAACAGGAAACAATACAAAAATCAGCAAAAATAACAGTTACGCAGATTAAACTTGTGCTGTACACAAGTTTATTACAAACATAAACCCTATAAATCTATTTGCGATCAATATTTATTTTTAGAATGAAGCTAGTGTAACATCTTCATAGCTGAACATATAAAAGTATTACCAAAATTCAGCTTGTTTGGTTTGACAATATTTGGCTGTAAAAAAACAATCATGTGAAAGCACCTTACAATTCAAGCAACAAGACTCTAACACTTCAGCAAACAAACAATTAATATAAAAGACCACCAAAATGTATATGGCTGACAAGATAATTAATAATTGACACACATAATATTAAAACTGTTGCACAACAGGAATATAAAAGGCCACCAAAATATATATGCATGACAAGAAAATGGACACACATAATATTGAAACTGTTGCACAATGGACAACCATGTACACAATGTGCACTCAAGATTGAGCCGAACAAAGGCATCAGCGTAGGAAATTAAAATAAAAACATTGACTTGACGTCCAAATTCCTAGGGTAGATACTCCTAAGGAGCCGATGCTGAAACCCCTTTCTATGACAGCGTACCAGAAATACATTTTAAAAAATTAGCAATTATTATGACTAGAATAACAAAGTATAATAAAGAGCACCGTATTATCACAACACGTAAGACTCAAATAAAAATCTGCAGGTGGGTGAAAAGTAGATGGTTGGTAGGTAGTTGGGCTTAACATCTCATCAACAACGAGGTCATTAGAGACAGTGCAAGTTGCACAGGGAAGAGGGATTGGGGAAGGAATGGGAAGGAATCGGCTAGGGTCTTTGTTAGGGACCCATCCCAGCATATCTGGAGTGATTTCAGAAAACCATGGAAAACTGAAATCAGAATGGCCGGACTGCAAATTGAACCCAGGTCCTCCCGAATGTGAGTCCAGTGAGTTACCACTGCGCCACCTCTCTCGGTGTGAAAAATAGACTACAGCTAGATGCGACCAAATGAAAGCAGTGCAGTACATTTGACTTCTGCATTATGATGCAACATGTCACCAGCTCGGGCTAATTGAAGACAAATATCAAAAAACTTCAACAAGGTAATACCAGAACATTTCCAACACCGTCACTGCACTGTGTAAAGTTAACTGAAACATAATTTAAAACGAGAGGGCAGAAAGAAATTTTGAATACAAACGGTCAGTGAAAATCCTGGTGAAATTAACTAGCCCTTAAACAATATCATAAAAACTTTTAAAACACACTCTAAAACATTCAACCCATTATGTCTGTTAACACGAGTAAATCATGCAACCATATCAAGGCTGGAGAAATGCCGACAAGTTGGTGCCAAATAAACAGTCAATGCCAGAAAGCCTATGCAAAAATTAACACAAACAAAAGAAGGAAAAGGCTAGCTACCGTGCATGCATGGAGGGAGGGATAACCAAGGAGAAGGTAAAGAAAGAGCAGGAGTAGCGGTACTGAGATCCGAAGCACGACGGAGTGGCTGCAAATTCAAAAACATGAGAAACATGCTGCAATCAGCGCAAACCATCAAGGTAGAAGATATCTACAGTTATTTTTGCAAAGTTAAATCAAAAAATTTACTTTATAGTATTTTTTGGTTAGAAAAATAGCTGTACGTAACTGGAAGCTGTAATACCTGGTTTCACAATATATGTACAATTTACATATATAGGAGTGTTTTCATGTGAAACTGAAAAAAATTTGCTAGTAGCTATCTGTCTATGCTGGCGAAATCCCCAATTCATTCTATGTGAGCAATTTTAATAACTCAGTATTTTAGACTGTACCACCGTAAGACTTCTTTGCAATGAATAATGTAAAAATTAAATATGTAATTAGTTATGTTAATAAATGTTATCTTTTTTAAAGCACATCCATTTCACATTATATTCTCAAAAGACATATAAAACACCAGCCAGTCAACACCTGCACACTGAGCTTGAACAGATGGTGCACATCCTGCATCAGGGTCAGGGGTGATCATATCTCCTACTGAGGACTGCATTTTTCTGGCCTACTGCCTGTCACATTGATGTATATAATGTCTTCTGCCCTGCTGTGCTGAGGACCCACTTTTGAATGACGTTCTTTTGCAACTTTCGATTCTTTTCTTGGTTTGTAAAATTGTGAGAAAAATAATTTTTGTGCCCCTATGAGGCATATATTGGTGGTAGAAAAGGAGACCCAGCCTATCAAGCCCCTGTGCACTCATATTTTGATCAGCAACACATTCCAGGATGTCACATTCAGAAACAGAATAGAATGGACAGAACTAATAGGTACAACTTTCTGTGGCACCATTCCCTTCCTCTCTTTGAAACACTGTGGTGAAGAAATAGCAAGTATGGTGTCTGTGTTGACACTGTTTTGGAATGAGATTTACCCTGTTTGAGGATTAATTTGATGGTAGGTAAATCTGTGTTTAGGTGTGTCCTCCAATCACCTTGTGAGGAAAGAGGGGAAATAAAATGTTCTGTGGCATGCAGTGCATCCCAACCTAAAATTATCATGTCTGATAGGACCTGTGTTGTCATTAGGTTTTGTGTATCTATGCCTTAGTGCTTCCTGTGGTCCAGCATTAAGTAGTGAAGGAGAGAAGGGCAGAAAGGGGATTAAGTTGAACCTCGTCCAGCAACCTTAGGGATCTGTGCAATCGGAGCTCGCACGTGTGGCCTGCATGACAAGATGCTGCAGACCTTAGATATACTCTCACCATGAGGAAATGCACTGAACACTATTATTGTGGTTGCCACCCAGGACCAGAGAAATATCCATATACATTCATGTACACTCTAGGAGGTACCATCCACAAGTTGTAGTCCATCCAAAGCCAGGAGATAGAACATTCCTCCATATTGCCAGGAATTATGTTCCTACAGCTGGCACCTAAAATACAACAGTTCACCAGGCATAAACATGGTTTCATTTAGGGAAGCTTTGTTTTAAAAGGACTTATGCTTTACTCAAACTAAAATGCATTATAGGACTGCATGATACAATGCTATATGTCAGGAAAAGCAAGACATAATGGTGAAAATACATATAGAAGTAAAGTAGTTTTTCGACTGAGAACGGACACAAGATGGCGGGAAAACTACATTTAAACAATAAGATATGGTGGGAATAGGCCGCTAGGTTATGAATTACATTATAAAAACTAGACAGAATGCACAAATACCCACAGGGCGGTACTCGTGGATTGATAGAGAGGTAGGAAGAAAGGGATAGAGAGACAGGGGATGCTGTGAAGCAGAAGCACGTCGGACGAATACATGTTCTATGTGGATGTGCAATGTTTCACTGGCTAGGCCAGCTACATCAGGTGGCAAGTGGTGGCATATTGTATGATATGGTTAGTTAACTATATATACACTTCTATGTATGCACCATTGTATGTTTTTTCTCTATACGTATCTCCATTGTTGATCTAGACCAAATTTGGCAATGGTGCCCTTCAGTACCCAACTTAAAATATTATGTAGACCAAAACAGGCTCTGCCCCTTTCCTCCCCAACCAATTAGGTGCAGTACCCCCAAAACCCCGGAAACAGGTTTGTGTATCTCAATTGTACACCATTTGATGGATATGAACAAAATTTGGCAGGGAAGTCCAACTGTACCCAACTTAAAATACTGTATAGGCTAAAATTGCCCCCCCCCCCCCCACACCCTCACAGTGGACCTGAAACCCAAAACCCCTGAAATGTGACAGTGTATCTCAATTTTACACTGTTCGACAGATCTAAATCAAACTTGGCTGGGATATCCATCAGTACCCACCTTAGAGTACTGTATAGGCTAAAATGGGACCTGACCTACCCCCCTTCCCCTCTCATACTTCCATTGGGTCAGAAACCTCAAAATGAGTGTTGTGTATCTCTCAGTGCCCTCTTATATGTGGTAAATCCTGGGTAGTTCAACTGGTTTCTCAGAATTGGTGAATTTGTAAGTTTCCACTGCTCTGGTATACGTTATCTGATCAAAAGTATCCGGATGCATCTCTGCAACTGTAAACTTGCACCTATATATCACTACGACCACCACTGCAGCTATAAAAGGTGTCAGAGCGCTCAATGTTGGTCAGGGCTGTGCAATATTAGCAGAATGGGTGGAGCAAGGGAGCTCATTGATTTCACGCATGGTGTAGTTATTGGTTGCCACATCAGTAAGCAATCCATCAGGGCCATTTCCACCCTTTTCAAGTTGCCCCCGTGTCAAACATTGGGAATATGATTGTGAAGTGGAAACCAGAAGGCACAATCACAACAAAACTATGGCTGGGTAGGCCATGTGTTTTGACCAACAGGGACTGTTGAACGTTGAAGAAGGTGGTAAGGGGAACATTGCATGTCACCAAGTGATACATCATCCAAAAATTCTGCAGTGCCACTAATTGTGCAGCTAGCACCATGACTGTGCACTGGGAGTTATGAGGACTGGGGTTAAAAGATCAAGCACCTGCTCGTAAATCACACATTTCGCCTATTAACAGGGCTGTGTTTGGTGTTGTAAAGAGCGCTGCCATTAATTAGAATATGGACAACTGGAGATGTGTGTTTTGGAGTGATGAATCGCACTATGCCATGTGGCAGTCTAATGGCAGGGTTTGGGTGTGGCTATTGCCAGGTGAATGCTACATGCCGGCTTGTGTAGTGCCCCCAGTGAAACTCGGTGGAGGTGGGGTGACAGTTTGGGGGTATTTTTCATGGAAGGGACTTGGTCTTCTTGTAGTACTTCGGGAAAACAGACACATTAAATGGGGAAGGCTGTAAGGACTTTTTGACAGCTGTGTGTTGTCAATGGTAGAAGACCAATTTGGAGATGATAACTGTGTGTTTCAGCATGACAGAGCTCCCTGCCATAAAGCACACATTGTTAGTGAGCAGTTTGTGAACAATGGGGTTCTGAAAATGGATTGGCCAGTCCAGAGCCTCAAACTCAATCCCATTGAACTCCTCTGGAATGAACTGGAACAGTGACTGTGTGCTAGACCCCAGCGAACCACATCACTTACACCACTTGCTACAGCGCTGTAAGAAGAGTGGTCTGCCATTCCCTAGAGACATTTCGGCACATGGTTGACCATATGAATGACTGCTACTGGGTAGCATAACCAACGAACACTTATAGGACAGTTTCGCGTGGGTGTCTAGATTCTTTTGATCAGATAGTGTATGTATCAGTCTAGAAAACCTTCATTTGACTTTGTATTTACACTGTACATGCAATATTGAAGACATATGACATGAGCATGGCCAATAAAGCTTTAAAAATAACCTGGACTGATATAAAATAGCATTAAGCTAATCTTGAAAGTGCTCTATAAATTGAAGTATTGTTAATGGATTATTTAAAGATGCTTGGAGGATCTGGTTTAGAAGTAGGTGTTATATAGTGCAGAAAGATCAAATGTTTGTTCTGAAAGTATGGTTCTAGGCAGCAGACCCACCAAGAGACATTCTGGGCCCCTGAATAATGCGTGCTGTGGATCCCCTACCCACTTTCCCCCAAAAATCGACCCTTTACAAAGACATAAATAGTCGTCATCCATGAAAAAAAAGTTGATGAATTTTGAGTGTCGAAATTAGATTTTTACATAATACTTGGTTTTACAAACAAACATTTACAAGTTGGGCGCTACTCGGGGCCCTTCAGGGAATGCGGGCCCCTGAGCATTGCACCCCCTTGCCCCCCTCTCTTGGCAGGCCTGCTAGGCAGATGAGAGTGGGGGGAGAGGAGAAAGTAGAATTTAAATTTTTAATCTCGCGAGTTCAAGATTACCATCTGATCAAAACTTCAGGGTGAACAGTTTGTATGGTTTTTGGTACCTGTACAACACAAAGGATGTCGTAAAAGTGTTGGTTGGTGACTATTTAAACAGGATAGAATAAGTGTGATGTAGTGTGTGCTGTAAATGTTTTCAAGGATCTTAATGTGCATGGTTTCCTGTGTCGTTATGGTAAATAGACTGTATTTTAATATTTGAAATATGCACTGATAGTGTATTATATGTAGAAGTATTGAAAAATATAATACGTAATACATTGTCTGTATAGTAAATTGGTACACACACACACACACATTACCACAATAAACTGATAAATGTTTCTTTATCTGCCTCTCTTTCAGGTGTATCAGGTGACAACCAAACAGTTTCTTTGTCGAAACAAGTTCTATGGACGCAGTTTGTCTGTTTCGGGGTTTCACCAAGCCATAAAGCAGTTCTTCCACAATGGATTATCTTTGCGGTATGATGTCATCCCGCCACTCATCCGCCGACTGGAGGAATTGGTTGTAGTTTTGGGCCATCAGGATACAGTCAGGTTTTACACTACTTCATTGCTTCTTCTGTATGAAGGTGCAGTGGATACAACAAATTTTGATTTTGACCTCTTAGAAGAAAATTATACAAACTCAAAAGCGACCTTGAAATCTGCCTCTTCAGGCTATAAAACAACCGTGAAAGAAGACGATTACCCATCTGGACAGAATGACCTCGATGTTTTGGGACAGAGAAGTTCAAGTGTGGAAAATGTCATAAACCTGATGGATAATTTCCCAAATCAATTCCCATATTCGGAGGATTTGTTTAGAGATCGATGTCACCATCATAGACGCAGAAGTAGTTCTGCTTCTCGTGACAATACAAGCAAAAACACATTGTCTTCTTTTGATAATACTCCAATACAGACTCCTCTTCCAATAGAGCCTCTTGTTGATGTGCGAATTATTGACTTCGCACATTCCACCCACAAAGAGTTAGATGATCCTGTCGTTTACTCGGGACCTGATCGTGGGTTTCTCTTTGGACTTGAGAATATGATTATGATATTGAAAAACATTGAAAGAGATCATGGCTGATAATTACTGTTGAAAAATGTACTGCGTGGTTCCCTATATTTGTGTATAAATTTCATTTTTGGTAGCTTAGTGTACAACATTTTGTAAATTGGAACAATCTGACATGTAGAGATATTCCTGCATTCTCTTGTTTTTATTGTATATTTACATTATATATTTTACAATACAGTTTAACTAGTCAACATTACACATTCCAAAATAAAAAAGAATACTCATGTATAGAACTTAAAAAACATAATAGTAATATTTTGGTAGCATTTTTAATTTAAAAAGTTGTGTACAGTATTTTAATATCTTAGTATTACTTTAGTTATTTCTTATGTAGCATAATTAGCTATTTGTATTTCATTAGATGCAATGTGGATAGTTGTATAGCTATGAATTTTTATATCATACCTAATTTTTGTGTAAAGTACTAAAATTTTGCCTTTGTCAGTATTTTGTAAATAGCACAAATAATTTTATCCTTAAACTCTCTTAAAGTGTATATGTTGTTTTGGCCAAAGTTTAGCCAGAACGATAGAAATATAGTCAGAGGTCCTCAGTACCATGTTTTTTAAATATTGTGGTGCTGAGTGTTCACGTAATAGTCGTTGTTAAAATACTTGACTAGCTTTTATTAACTCCAGTTTCACAGCTTGTAACATATTATATACTTTAAAATTTAGATTAGGGGAACAGAATTTGTTGTTGTAATGCTTATTTAAATAAAATTTTCTAGTCATTTCCAGTCGGCTGTGTGGTGTCACTATTTTGTATTGCACACATGTGCAGCTGTGTTGGTATGTGATCATTAAACTATACATCATTTCATAAAGACATCACAATTTTACTGGTGTAAGAGGTGTCAATCCCAAAATTGACACATGAAGAAATATTCTTGTAATTTTTAACAGTACAGTTTAATAATTTCAGTATCTTGGAGTGCTGCTATTTAATAGAGTAAAACAAAATATTTTCTGAAAATATGAATCATTATGTTTGCGTATTGCACAGTTGTGAAATTTTTTGCAACGTGTTGGAATTTGTGTTTGCTTTTTTAATTGAATATAATAAATTTATGTTTGCATTGTAAGGTAGTGTAAATATTCAAAGAGTTACATTGTAATGAAGCTAAGCAATAAAATAATATTGGCAATCAAAAATTTTCATAAGTATATTTTGCTATCATGAATAATTAAGCTTTACAAGTTAAAGATGTGTGTGCACGTGCATATATGTGTATATGTACGTGTATGCATGTATGTATGCATGCATGTATGCTTGTTTATAAACAGATCACTGTGATAAGTATTTCTTAAGTGCCCAAAATAGTATTAAAACAGTAAATACAATTTTAAAATTTGTAGATACCTATGTTTTGTAATATAACGCTAGTCAGTTATGTGCCATCCTCATAAAATTTACTATGATATTCAAACTGCTTTTGTACAAAATAATTTGAAATAAATGCGTGAACCTATGGCAGTGGGGCTAGACTACAGTAACTATATATATATATATATATATATATATTACACATGTGTGATTATGGCATTTAGTAGCGGGTAAGTAATAGTGTTTTAATTTTGTGAATCTAGATCATGTCAATGGAAAATTTATTGTTTTGCAGCTAGAAGTACGGTTGTTGTAGTGCTGTGTATGTTTTTTTTTATATGTAAGTGTGCCTTTCTATTATATTCATTTTAAACATTGATAACATTTTATTTGTATTAATTTATTTGGAACTGAAACAGCAATAAATAGAAGGAAGAGTTAAGGCTTAGGAAATAATTTGTTAATGCAGTAGAACCCTGTTATAACGCCCCCTCCTATAACATTTTCCTGCTTAATAAGCTGCCTTCTCTTGGTCCATAAACATGTTTTTTAATACAAAATTACCCTCTTATAAAGTTTTCTCTTATTTGAGGCTGACATTTCTTGGGGACCTTGAGAAATATTACCAGTGTTCCACTGTAGTTTCAGTATGCTGATAAAATTTTAAATGCAAGCTCTAAAAATGGTCCTGTTATAAAAATTTGTTTTTGAAAAGTTTTCTACTTGTTATATGTAATATTGTGAAGTAATTGTCATTTTGATGTGTAACTGCCATATCTATAAGATTACTGAATGATGGTTTCAGGGTAGTATTCATAATCACATCTTGAACTCTGGCTACATCAAGTTGTGTTTGTACTTTCTTTTAAGTTTGTGTTATATGCCATAGACATTACTCAAGCCAATCTCAACTGCCAACAAGATTGTTTCTTCATGAGACAACTTTATGTTACATAGCCTCTGCCTAAGAGTACATGGCTACGAGAGCTGTTTTATGCATTCAAGCCATAGAAGCAAGGGAGGAATACAGGTGACACTAATTATACGCATGCCTGTCTCATCACTCGAGTGTGCAAGGTGTGCAGTGTTTTCATATTGACGTGCTGTACTTTACAAAGTAGATCTCTAACTGTGGAACCTTATCGCGTGCAATGAATACCCACAGATTAATAAACTATGCCCGTATGGTTGTAGTTTTCGTCTACCTCTTAAAGAAATTGCACAGAGAAGCTCTTTTTTTTTTTTTAATACCATTTTCAAAATTTTTTCTCTCTGAATATACTTAATATGATAAAAGTAAAAAACCCTACATACATAATTGACTTGTAGCTTTTCTAGCAGAATGTTGTATTCCCGGAATATAACTCTTAAGAATGCCATTTCCAAATCATACTTCATATCTGTTGTACCCTTTTTTAATTAAGTATGGAAATAAGCCGATCTTCACTATTTTAGCTGTGAGACTAATTTAGAAGCTTTGTAACATAGTGAATACTAGAGAACAATCATCATCATCATCGTCACTGCCTCCATAGTCATCTCCATCATGATGTTCAAGCCACTAGCTGGGTGTGTTTGCAAATCAGGCTTCTCCATCTTCTTCTGTCTTCCCATCATCTCTCCATTCATATTACACTCCAATCTTCGTCTCTCTTGTTTATACACTCATCCACTCCCTTCAACTTTCCATTTGTAGGTCTTCCCACTGGAGAACAATAACAACTTCTTAAATTTAAACAAACATTCCATTTTAACTTATACTAACTTTTATAGTTTACAAAGTAGTGTAACAAGTGCACAGAAATCACATTTATTTTGAAGGCATTAAATATTTTATATGGTGAAATGTTTTCTGCCCATTTGATGTTGCAGTACGTATGTTTTTATCAAATGGATGTAGCTAATAGTGTTGCTGACAGTTCCACATGTCCACCTTGTTGCACTTTGCCTGGAGTGTGTTGCTGCCGCAGTAGGCAGCTAGCGTGGCCTTCTTGCCATCTGTCTGTGGAGAGGACAGAGGTCTGGGGCTGATACAGAGCTAGAGTTCATGGCTTGGTGACAACGGGGACCAATCTGTCATGTGTTGACATGTTGGCCATGTTCTGCCTTGTACCACACCGCTTGTTCTGCCATGAACGTAGATATGACCACAAGGTGGTCTGAGTATGCAAAGGACCACTCCATAGGAAAGTTTTTAAAACACACTAGTGTTTTTTCCCTGCAACTTAACAAACCCCAAGCACATAGAGGAGTGAAGCTCGTAATGTTTTTTATTTTATTGTTTTCATTGAACTAAAAGGTCAGCTACAACATCCTTAAAATAAACATTGTCATTCATGCACCACCTGTTGCTCTCACACATCATCTCCTGCCACTTCTGTATGCAACTGAAGGTGATCTCTGCTTCATGTTAGGTATACCTTGTGCTGTAAGTTTGAGATTGTATGGTTGGGGACAAGTGTCAGGCCGGTCTTGAGAGTGAGTAACAAAGAGGTTGGATCCCACACCGGGCTGTGCTGCTGCAAGATGTCACCAGAGTGACAGACTGGATTCACTTTGAGGTGCTGCTGGCATTGGATACAAATTTGTGAGTACTGTTGCAAGGTGGCTAGCATCGGGAAAACTGGAAAAGTCAGGGAATTTTACATTTCTGGAAAAGTTAAGGAAATTTACGTGAAGTCAGGGAATTAATATCAGATGGTTAGGAAAGTGATCAAAAAGAGACTACATAATGGACTCTAACACTCCTGCTGCATGCCGTCTTATGAATTGTACCATTCATTATTTTGGTTTGCTTCATCTTTGTAGGAAGATTTAAGATTTCATTGACGTATGTGTAATTGTAGCATTTAAGGAAATAATATAAAATGTTTCTAATTTTTTCTGTACGTGTTGGTCAGGGAGGATTCCTGAAATGTCACGAAATTTGTTGTAAGGATACTGCTAGCCACCTTGTGCCCATGCCCCATATTCATGGTGCCCAGTCAGTGAGTTTGCCTACTTGTCAGCACATTCTCACTGTTGGCACACAAGTGTTTGTGCTACGTAAGTAAACAGTAGCCCCAATCTACTCGGGGTGAGCACAAAGATCAGTGCCTCAGTGATAAGCAATGCAGATCACGAGAGGGAGGTTGTGGTGCACATCCCATAACATAACACCTAGAAGCTTGACGTGGATGGACAAGTTCACACACATCTGCAGTATCTGTTTTCCTAGGGTGGTTCCACGGATGAGGAATTTCAAGCATGGGACATATGTATAGCATTGTGATGCATGGAGGTATGATTGATGTGCTATGTTCTGGCACATCTTGCAGTCACTGCTTTGGACTCCTGCACGTCCTGCATCCTACTTCCAAGTCAACTTATCAGGCAGTGTGTGTACATTGCTGCTGGGTTGAGCAGATCTATGCCATGGTGCATCCCACAACCCAGCGCACTGTACCCCTCCACACCTACAGTGGAGTAAAGTAGGGTTTAGGAGGGGAACTACATATTATCCCATTCCCTGTGTGACGGAACCTTCAAGGGTGTCTCGCAGGAGTGGGGAAGCAGTCGTTGGCAAACAGCTGCAAACTGTCGGAGGGATGTGTCGGCCTTTGTAGTTACCACTGTCTGGGACCAGAGCTCACTCCAGACAACACAAGCAGTGGCTATCTGGAGGGAACCCCTAGCAGATCTCAGGAGGGCTTCCAATCAGTCTTAATGAAGTACTTTGGGAGCAGAAACCCTGCCAACCAATTTGATAACTGCAGTATTGAGTTTGTTGAAAGGCACAAGCCAAATTTTCTCCCAGGAAGAAGTGTGGGGCATAACTTTTTGGATGCAGGGACTGCATTTGACATTCTTAGTATGCGAGTCATTCTGGGAAAAGGATGAGTGGAGGGAAAAATTAATTGAGGCTGCTTACTGCCTTGGAGACAAAATATGCATGCTAGGGACAATTGGCATATCAAAGAGAAGCTTTCGCTACACCAAAGTACTTTATACTATACAGGCATGAGCAACCCATATTGTGAACTGCCTTGTACAACAAAAGTAGCCAAGACTTAACAAAAGCTGTAATAATTTAAAAAAGGGGAATTGTGCTAGGAAGTGGAAAGAGTAGTGGGATAGGGTGGTTGCTCTGTGATTGCTTGAAAGATATTGTTTATTTTGGACAACTGTTCAATCCCAGCCACCTCCACAAATCAATTTTAGCAGAAGTAATATTTTTTGTGCCCAAACTAATTGTATTGAAATTATTTCTCTCTGAAAGCAATGTTTCTTTAATCTTTATGCTTGTGGATTGAGTAGCCTGTGTTGGGAATAGTTATGCACACAAAAGATGTATTACTCAAGATACAGAGTTTTTGTTAATGTAATAATGTTTTATAAATGAACCTTCAGTGACACTTTCAAGATGTCCTGTGATCAAGAATATTTGAAAATGTATGGGATTTGAAATGCTGTCAGAAATGTACAGTAGTTTTTCCGAACGGTGGGAATTTTTTCTGGTTTATGAAATGTGTTAGAACTTCAGAAAAGGCTCCAAGGGAACTTAACAGTAAAGAATCTGCACTGCCTTTGAAAGTCTGAGTATCAAGGTACATTACTAATAACGGCATCAAGGTTACACAGAGAGAAAGACAGTAGCCTGGCAATAAATTTTGTAAGGATGTTAAATTTTTTCCCCAGGATGCCAGCTCATCTAAAGCATGGACCAGCACACGAAGATGATATCTCAGGGCAGTAGCAGGTTGACAGCCATGTGGCGAAGACAAGAGTTTGAGCACACTTAAATAGTTCACAAGCTGAGCACGTGGTCTTTCTGGAGAGCGCCAGATCTTGAGGTTATGTTAGACTCTGCTTTCAGAGGAACAGAACACTTCACCACAATAAATACGTGTGTATGAGTTTACTCTTGGAGATGCAAGTCACGGAATGGTTAACTGACCCGTTTGTGCATGAACAACTTGACACGTACACTAATGCACAGTCGTGCGTGGCTGGTGCACGAGCGAGCAGCATTGTTGTGCCTCCCGAGCAAGACAATGAGGGTGATGTCAAAGGAAATAATAAAATGATATCCAC
Organism: Dryococelus australis; assembly: GCA_029891345.1. Lineage (NCBI taxonomy): Eukaryota > Metazoa > Arthropoda > Insecta > Phasmatodea > Phasmatidae > Dryococelus > Dryococelus australis. The sequence goes on along the minus strand of CM056993.1, from coordinate 108,056,273 downwards.
GGAGCCTTGTGCTGTGAAGGACGAGGGTGACGGAGTTTGGTTTATTGTGGAAGAGAGGAGGTGGTGTAGGAATGCCTGTCTTTTCGCACCATGACCTGAACCTGACAGCCTCTGCTAGAATATAGTCCAGTTTTAAACCATTAAGTTGCTGGCAGATTTTTCTCCTTTCCTGTCCTAACCTTCATTTAGTCTCTCCCACACCTCTCCTCCCCTCCACAACATTCCATAGCTGTGCCCCACGCATGCTTACGGCTGGCTGTGACTAGCATAGACGTGCTTTAGAAAATTGATTCATAATAAATAAATAATTTACAAATTGTTAACTTACGAAATATAACTGAAGATGTACAATCATTAGACATTTATTTATAAACGTAGATTGTGAACTGCACCAAGCCTTCAGAGTTGTGGAATTAAAAAGTCAACTAAATTCGTATTTTACAGTTTTGAGTACCACGGCCGTTAACCAAAGTGACATTTTGGCACAGTTATCAGCTTTCCCAGCTTGTGCATGTTTATGGCTCGGCCTCACCTGCCATGTTAAATTTTCCATTTATATGCCATGACTCCCTTTTCAGTGAAATAACCAAATATTTGTTACTATAGCACTATCACAATTGACAATCCCCTTCAAATTTAGTCGTCAAACTTCATCTACATGTGATATGGTGATTGTAAAATGACATTAATCTGTTCATAATTGTCAAAAAAATATGGCATGACTACTTAACAAATTTTCAGAATTTGTGTTTGTACTTCAGCATAATGTATATTGTCGTGATTGTATAGTAGCAGTTTTGTAATTGTGTGTATACAACTGAAATAAGCTAGAACCAATAATTCAACATGGTATATGAGGCAGAGCCTTAAGAGCAGAAGTTGTGTTACTTATCAAATTATGTACGAAATTTTTAGTGCTGCAATCACAGTTGCTGTTACAGATTTTACTACGGAATATAATATAGAATTATGTATTGTGTACTGGGTATTAAGGTCATATTTTTTGTTCGTGTTTAGGAGTTGTAACATTTCTATTAAGTGTTTTGCATCAAGTAAAATATAAAGTTTTTTTCTATAGTGGCCATATTTATTGTTGTGGTAGTGATAAGGCTATATTTTCTTCCAGTTATGATAATTTCATTCTGTAGAATGGTAAGCCTTTTTCATGTAGTCGAAAATTGACACTCGGTGAGCCGTTCAACTATGTGTGGGTGTAGTAAAATATAAAACTACGTTGCCAGCATGAGACAGTTTTCGTCCAAATGCTTGTTTTCAGGATGGCAGGAAATAAATAATGTAATTGTTCGTATTTATTTCAGCTGTCAGCTAATCCACATACCATTGTACTGTAATGTTAAACAAATTTTAATGAATTTATAGACTGACATCTGTCTAATAAATTTGTTTGTTATAGAAGTAAAAATAGAAAACCTTGCAAAAAATTTAATATTTAACTCTTTAATTTATTACAAACAGCGAATTTGGGTTAACATTTGTGAGACGGTAATTATAGTTCTTATCACACTTTGGACGTTACAGCTAATATGTTAATATTGGGAATAAAAGTAATTTGAGGAACTTGCTTGACAACACATTTTCATTCACCAACAAACTCGCAGGCATCTTTTTGCAAAACAGTAATTCTGAAATTACTGATACTACATAGCTTCAGTTGGAAATATGTGGCATTGAATAATGTAAGAATTGCTTAAAAACTGCCCACATGCATATAACTTTCTTCATTTTATTAATATAGTATAGTGTAACACCACAAAAACAAGGATATGGGTGTGTGGGAAGAAATGAATATGATGTGTAATGGATGTAGGCGTATAGATTACCAGCTCAATAGAAATTACCAGCAGTCAAAATCACTGTACCTGAAAATACATGTTACTTTAAAAATTATACAGAGCACGCGGAAAAACAAAACCACAAGAAACCATTTTTTTTCTGGCTGATAGTGTTTCAGGAGCCGGCTAACAGGTGGCATGGCAGGGTGTGTTGTGAGCCGAGCGTGTTCCTCAGCAGGTAGCAGCACGTTGGCCTACCTCTTGATCACGTATATTTTAAAGTTCACTTTTCTCCTACTACTGGCTTGATGATACGAGTTTAAAATATATTTTGTCGAATTATTTTTAAAAAATAATTCAACAATATGCTGTGATATTTCTGTAGGCTTTTGGAATTAATATCAAGCATGTATGGAAGACATTTTCTGCTTGTCTGATGTGTGCCGGAAATGCAGTCAGAATAGCCAACGTAATATTAATTTTTGTTTGTTCATGCATCAGCTGATACAGGATTTTGTAAATAGCACATTGTTTTTTTCGTATATGTCAAGTTGCCACTCGCTGACTGTCAAGATCTTGCCAAGTTATGAAACAGAGAGCATGCTACTTGCAACAGCAGGTTTACTAGTATGTTTCACAATAGTGCGATGAGCTGTAGCTAGAGTGAGGCCAACTGGCTGTCACAAGCTGACGGCGATTAATACGTCGCAGATGTTGCTTTTGTCAGCATCAGGAGGAAGTAAAAGCATTGAGTACTTGTCAAAAAAAAAAAAAAGGGGGGGGTCCAGTATGTAACATGAGATTAAGATTGTTACTGTTATTTGCCTCTACAGGAATTCTGAGGAAATGTATGGGAAATTAAATTTACAGTTTCGCTAGATAACCTGTTTAAGCATTGAAAATATCTGATTAAGTATTGAGAATTATATGGGTGGGTATGTTTCTTATGACTAAACAACAAACTTATTGCCACCTGAAACAACAAATGTGCCAAACTCCCAAATTGAACAACCCAATTTTTACTTGGCTGCCTTGCATTTATTGGTAGCTAGCCTATTGTTACATTGCTGTTTCTTTAATTGTTAACTCCATTTGTTTGCAAATTTTCAAACTTACTATATACTTTTTCAGCTTTATATGTATGTAATGTTTGGTTTTATAAATCAATATAGTTAATATAAATCAGAAATATTTTTATGTGTAAATGTTATTTGATGATAACGGATGTTCAACAACAGTAGTTTATATTTGCCCTTCTTTCCAAGTCTTGTCCAACGGTCGACTTGTGGTACTTGCTCACTGATGTCACAATAACAGGGAAGAGATGTACTGTGTGTGGGACACAAATAATGCTCACTGAACGCTGCCATGCAATCAATATATACTATGATTACTACTTACCTGTATTATGTTCAGTAATGGTATAACACTAGGCTGTTAAACGTAGTCATATTTTATTTTAATGTAACATCATTTTGCACATTTCTGAGTAATTAAATCTATTTACACTGTAAAAGATGTTAACATTTACTGGGATAATCATGACAGTCATATTTTGTCATATATGCAGATATCTTTATGTTTAACACCTGAGTGAGTCATGTAATAGAAAATAGAACAGTAAAGTTGCAGTTAATTTTTAAAAAATACAGTTCTTTATTTATATTTTCTTTTTTGCATCCTTGAATAAAAATTAACTGGTGTGCAAAAATTATCAGAACTGTTAACAAAATACCTCCACAGATGTAATGTAGGTGTGTTCATTCAATGTATGTAAAAAAAAAACAAAATGGTCATTTTCATGTTTGCAGTTCATGTATAAGCCACTGAAATCTATGCAATTTCCAATAAATGTCCTTAAAAGTAAACTTAAAAATAAAGTTTTTAACTCTGTCATCACAGACGCAACTGTGAAGTTAGGCAACAAAAAATTGTCATAAGTTTTCATAAAAATGAATGTGTGTTCATCTGTTTCTATAAAATATGAAGTGACCTAGTACTTTGTTTTCCCGGAGTGTGGTATAATAGTTTGTGTAAAAGAAATGTCTTTTTAACAAAGAAGGGACTGTCTCATATGAATTTGATTAACTGTTGTTCGATAATAAGTATTAATTTTTTCAAATTCCAGTTGTCATGTAGTTTATATTGTACAATGGAAACTGATAAATATTTGCAAGTTATATCTAAAGTAGGCCTACTAGTATTATTGAATATGAAAGATTTGGCAACTGTAATAGGTCACATGTCCTCAGAATTAAATTTATTATTTTTGAATATTACTTGAAACAAAAAAAATATTAATGTGCTTTGATGCATGACACACTGAGGCTAGTGGAGGGAATGTCACCACATCTAGTACTTTGGTGGGTGCTAGGACAGATGCACAAGGGGGCAAGGCTCAAACTCTAGTCCTAGTGAGGTACTGGAGCACATCCAGAGTATAATACAGCCTGGTAGCTTTACAGCAGGGCACGAAGTCTGGCACTGCAAGTACCACTTTGCGCTTCAGTGGGTTGGCTATGGCAGGAATACCTGGGCGACACGTAACCTGTGGAGGCTGACTTGCGGTAGTTCTAATGTGAATGAGCTAGAACTTAGTGGGCAGGTGCTCGTTAGTGTTGGTGGTCGCTGGGGTTGGCTCTGCAATCTGAATTCCCCAAAAGGGTGGGTTGGCAATCCCGAGGGATTTATCCTGACCACTCAGATACACATCTAACACGGGGTGCGTTTCTTCGCTGAGCCGGATGGGTGTCATGAATAGGTCCGTGGGAGTCTCTGGCGTGGTAGGTCTCTCCGGGCGTCTCATCGCTTGAGCCCTCTCCCACAATGGGAGGTGTGCGAGTGCGGCGAGATAGAGGTTAAGTTCCTGCTGGTGCTCGGAGGCAGTGTTTGCCTGTTTAACCCACTCTCAGATACCACTCCAACAGGAGTAGGGCATGAGGAGACAATCACTACTATCAAGCCCTGCGGAAGTCAAGTAGGTGATGTATGGTCCTCTATGGGTATACGGCCATGTACCATGTCTGCTAACTAAGTACTGTATCCTTATATCAGTATTTGGCGCAAGAAGCATGGTGAATACTGAGAGTATGGTCTCGCTGGCAAACAGTCCCAGCATGGTGGGTGTGTGTCTTTGGAAGGACCAGTCTTCCCAACTCTGGGAGTACTCCTTCCAGCCCAAATAATGTGGTGGAGAGAGTAAGCACCAAAATGACAAGCTGACCTCAAGAGGCAGAGTACTTAGTGTTGGGGCTCTACCATTCCGTACACCTTGGTGTACAGAAAGAGTGGCCGTCCAAAATGCGTGTGGGTACTCTACTAGTGTGTGCAGTTCCGAGTATATCTCCTGGTCACCTGCTATCCCTAGACGGGCCTGATGGAAAGGTATTACGACTACGGGAAGGACACCTTCGAGTTGATTAAAGACTTGTGTATACCTCTGAGGGAAATAGGAGGTAGTGCGACACCACCCTGTTTAACATCAACAGGAGCTTAACGGAAGCTGCTACACATTGACAAATGAAGGCAACCTGTTTCTAGGCTAACAGAGTAGGTAGACGAAGTGCTATTAAAATAACTTGAACTTGGCTATGCTACGTGTAGTCCTGAAGGGGTTGAAAGTGTCTACATGTTTTACAACGTTCAACGAAGGCAGGAGTCTTGCTCAATAGAGTACGGTGATGACACGGTACTAGTGGATGATTTTCAGTACAAGGAGTGCAGTGAAGACCTGGGAGCCGATGGTTCCTTTGGCACGAGTGCAGTGAAGGAACAGACTGGCATTTAAGGGACATGGTCTGGTATTTATACTTTTCTTGGGCCCTACCTTGGTAAGTTGTGGAGCTTGCTCCTTCAGGTGTGTGACGTTGCTGACTGGCGCTGGAACCAAGTTGCATGTGCTGATTGTACTAGGGGTGCTATCCGGTGGTGCGCAGAAGTACTTGGAGGATCTCGACGCATAGTCCCGGTGGCTCCGCCGGGTGAACAGTACAAGTCTGGCGTAGAGCATCTGTCCTTTGCCTTGGGTAGAAAGTACAATCTCGTGGTGTGTAGAATCAACAATTCTGTGGAAACATACAACTGGGAGATGCGTACTGATGAGTTAGTCATTTTAATAATGACGAAAAGACGTCATGCATCAATTCCCCCCCCCAATTATGACGGTGGCTCATCTGTCCAAAGGAACGAGAAAAGAAAAAATTATTTTGTGGGAATGTACGACTGTCCCCACAAGGATTTATTTCTCTCTCAATCGGCTTCTGTATTTGTCATTGGTCCGTGTGTTCTATGCTCTCAGCTTCGTAGTGGCGTGCTGGAAGCTATCACTTTACAGATGGCAGTGACATGCAATTTCTTATTCTCTTTTACTCTTGATGCCTCCGACGGGCTAGACTTTCTCTCTCTCTGATTCGTAGAAGGCAAGCTCTGTTTCTCTCTTGGCTGGCAGCTGGTGGCCAGGAGGCAAGTAGATAACATTGTATTATCTTAGTGTTCATGTATTGGTGTAACGTAGGGGGATATCCCGGTGTTGGTGATTATGTGTGGCCTTAATTTTTAAGTGTGCCACCCTACATTTAACAGCTGATAGCTTGGGTGCGTACAACTTGCAGTTTACAGATTTAACCTGCGGAGAGAAAGGCAAGACATGGGGACAGCAAAAAAAAAAAAAATTGACCCTTCGGGAGATTGTTGACATAAATATTGTGATAAATTGAAATTAAATTTAAAAAATAAAATTGCCAAAAGCCCCACTTGTAACGGTGTGTGTTTATGTAGCTATCCTGCTGTGGCCGCACAGGCGGAGAATAAAAATGACCTCTACCTGTATGTCACAGCAGGAAAATATGTTACATGTGCAAGTCAGCTAAGGGTTTAGTCTGAAACCTTCCATCATCTCAGCCGACTGGCTAAGCTTTGCAAAACAAGTGCGTGGTAAGTGAAGTTAACGGACAAGCAATGCATGTGATACACCTCCATACAATTAAAGATGTATAGAAGACAAGAGAAGCACTCAAAGACAAACAGGGCACTGAATATTCATTACAATATCACAAACTTTCTGGGGTTTAGAATGTCTTCAATTGTTTGTGACCTGAGGGATTTTACACAATGAAAAATTTTTAGTTGAAAGGTGTTCCACTATTTACAACAATAATTAGAAAATGCTTGACGTTTTCTTGAAGTAACTCTACCCAAAGCAAGAAACGTTTATAAGTTTTGAAAGTTGAATAGAAAATTTGTTAAGATTTTCTTGAGGTGATTCAATACAATATTGTGGATAGAGTCAATCAAAACTTAGGCTTTATATAATGCAAAATGACTTAATGATGAAAACACTCAAACAGTTCTCAGAAAATTTTGATGCTACTGTCCATTTTTATTTACAAGAGGATGGCTTCATGTTACGTGTTATCACTGGAGCTCTTCATTAAGAAATCAGGTGGCACTGGCACTGAGGGGTGTCCAAAAAGTGTTCACTTGGAATCTTGAATGAATGGCTCGGCTGGCTATTGATAGCACTGAGTAGGTTAGAAGGTTGAAACTCACAGCTGTTATAGCTGTTGAAAGTGAGGTTATACTAGAGTATTGTGCTTAGGTGAGCATCAAGAAAATTCATAATTACATAACTGCACTGTTCTGATTATGGATTTACGAACTGTTAACAGGTGCGTGGTTAAGGGTTTGAAACTGCGAAATAGCATATTAATGCTATCAAAATTAGTAAGTCTGTCTGTGCAGAGCACTTCACTCACTGTTTCAGTGGTCTCTTCTTCTTGGGTGGTCACCCCCACTTACGCAATGCTGCATGCTGTGAATACGGCCAGGTGAAGAGGGCAGTGGACCTCCAGGGAGCATTTTGGTACCAACCTGGCAGGTGTAGGTTGGCTGCACCCGATGAAGTGGGTCAGCCGTCATGGAAGGACTGTCCCCGGCAATGGTTGTGGGCTGACCAGCAGGCACAGGAGCACAATCGGCAACTGCATCGTTGTGATGATCTGCTGCATGGGCGGCCGACACAGGTGATTGTACAGGTGGTGCTACCACCTTCTCAGCTGTGACCTCTAGCTGGACAGCAGGTTCACTGTGGATCTTTTTCCCCATCCCTGAAGCTGCATTGGCGGATCGGCCCTGATGTCGAGTGACATCCAAGATGTTGGTGACAGTCTGGGGCAGACTTGTCTAGCTATTTTCTGCTGGCCCTCTGGGTGGTGGTACCAGAGACCAAGGTCAGCATGGGACCCCCGTCACAACACTGGTGGTTTACTCCTTCCCTCATCCGGGAAGCTGCGCAAGCAGATGGGCCTAGGTGTCTGATGAGACAGAGGCCACATCAGTTGTGTGGAGCAGTGGATGGATCTCTTGGCCTATCCCTACAACTGAGTGCGCTGGAGTCAGTGGCCCGGTGGGGACCTCCATCTCGACAGCGCCTGAATATTGCCCCTCCTCTCATCCACGAAGAGCGGCCTTGGTGATGGCCTCGATATCGGGCTATGACGGACCCTGGATACTGGTGACCTCTGCACTGGGTGGTGTCATGGCCGGCTGGGATGCCGCGCTTTCGAGGTAGATCGCAGCCGATGGTACCAACTGTACAATGGCCTTGAGAAAGGCCTTATTTTGGCTGGCAGTTCTGGAAGGGGCCTCACTCGTGGGAGGCTGGGTCTCTGTGGGGGCTGTGGCGTCGTTCAGCGTTGTAACACCTATACTGATGTGGCCTGCTGGGGCCGGCGCTGCGGGCGTGGACATTTTATTAGATGGCTGTCGTCTCGTGGTCTTCATGGTGCTTTGTGCTTCACTTGTCTTGGCGATTAGGCTTTCAGGAGGCCGTTGAGGCGTGTTCTCTGTCCAAGGGGCTCCACCAAGAAAGCTTGCTTGCACTGTGTCCATTTTCCCTGTGTGGTGGCCATCTTGTGCTTTGTCCGTGAGTGTCGGGGAGGGCAGGGTTTTCACAAATCCTGCCATTCGTTTTGGAAATTCCACTCTGGCTGGAATGGAGAAAGTGGCCCCTTGACTGCTGTTGGCTCTCCCCAGGAAGGTGGCCAGGCTTGCGGGGCGGCGATCGGTGCCGGGTTATCCAGGTTGGCCAGCGGTTCTGAAGTTTCGGAGGCAGCGGCATTGACTTAGAGGTCATGGTGTACTTTGGAAAGGGTCGTATTTGACCTCTTGTTGCTTTGCCCAATACACGTTATTGTGTCATCCAACAACACTGTAAGGGCCTTCTCACTTCTCTGCTAGTCCTGTGCTGAATAGGCCGCTGGCGTTCCTTAGGGGGTGGCATTGCAGGAGCACTGTTTCTCCCATGTTGAAGGTCCTGATGCCAGTGCAGGGGGGGGCGCGGGTATTTCCTCTTGAAGTATGCCACGTGAGCATCCCTGGCATTGTCTGAGCGAGGGCTGCTAGACGGATGTCTTGAGGACAAGGTATTTTGGTTGGTGGGCTGTCCCACTCCCATTCGAGGTAGCGAAGTGTTTGGCCCAGGAGAAGCTGGTTGGGACTGATATTTAACGCCACATTCGTGTGGCATCGAAGGCGAATAACATCTTTGGGACGTGCTTATCCCAGTGCTTGTGATCTTCCCCCACGCTGAGCCAGAGGCCCTTCTTAAGCTCATGATTCCTCCAATTAGGAGGGATCATCCAGGTTTCCACCCCTTACTTGTGGCAGGCTGCCAGCCATTTTCGGATGGAAAGATCTCAGTTTCAAACTTGCTAATGATGTGGCGGGTCTCCTGGCTAGGCAGTGTAAATACTTCCACCCATCTTGAGAACAGATCTGTTACGACCAGCAGGTAGTGGTTCCCTCGTCCACTTCTTGGGTAAGGTCCTATTAAATCGGCTGGGATGTGGGGCCAACATGGCTTTGAGCTGGGCTGTGATACAGAGTAGGCCTTACCTCTGCAGCATGTTTCGCAGTTATGCACGTACTGTTGGACGTCCCAACTCATACCGTCTCGTATCTCACATCGATGCCTGCTAATGCTTCTCGGGTACCAGGGTGTCCTGCTTCTGGGTGGTCGTGGGGATGTTTACAGGCATTGGCCCGTAGACCCTTTGGTATCCAGATTCTCCACTTGATCCCCGGCTGTCCACTTCGGGACAATACAACGTCATTCCTAAATTCAAACTGGTGTGGGTACATCTGCAGTAGGTTCTGGATGTTCGGTTCTCGCTGTTGTATAGCAATTTGACTCCGGCTGAGTTGCAGCTGGACCAACTTGATTTGCTTGTCAGGGTTGTGAGGTGGAAGTTGGGGCGGAGTCACTCTCTCTCATTCTTCATCCACTTCGGTGTCTTCTGTTAGGCCCGGCTGGTGGGACAGGGCATCTGGGAGGTCGTTTCGACTTGCCCGCAGTGCGTGTTCAAAGTCAAATTCTGTCAGGAACACGTCCCATCACCTGAGCTTGGCGTTGGCATTTCTTGACTTGAGTAGCCATTGGAGGACTTTACTGTCGGTTTGCAAGTTGAACTGTGTGCCTTCCAGATAGTATCTGTACTTATGCATTGCCTAGATAACAGAGAGACACTCTTGCTCATTAATGTGGTATTTTTGTTCGGTGGCATTCAGCTGGATGCTGGCGTGTGCAATCAGCTGAAGTTCGCAGTTGGGGGCCTCTTGGTAAAGCACGGCTCCGAGGCCGTTCTAGCAAGTGTCCGTCTGCAGCGTTAATGGTCTCTTCCCTTGTGGTTAATGGAGCTGCTTGATGTTGTGAAAACTCTTAAAAGTTTGGAAGATGGCGCAGTGTTCGGGAGTCCAGCGCTACCGGGTATCTTTCTCCAGAAGGGGTTACAGTGGGGCCATATGGTTGGCGATGTTGGGTACAAAATCTGTGATCCAATTGCAGAGACCAAGAAAGTGGCTTAGTTGCTTCTTGGATGGCCATTATTAAGTTCTCCTGGGGATAGTTTCCTTCGTGTGTTACTACAAGGTCGGGGTAGTTGATTGAGGTCTTCGTGAAGTGGCTCTTTGAGAGTTTTGCTGTCATTCCATGTAGTTCCAGTCGTTTTAGAACCTGTTGGAGGTGTCCTAAGTGTTTCTCCCAGAACTTAAGAGTAGATGATGTCATCGAGATAGGTAAAGCAAAATTGTCCTATGCAGCCAATCAAGACTTTGGCTGAAATTAGGCACCAGACGGTTGCTGGAGCGTTTTTGAGGCTGAAAGGCATCACCCTGAATTGAAGGGTTTCTCCCTCGGGCATTGTGAAAGCTGTGTACTTTCAACTGTCAGGGTGAACTGCGATTTGCCAGTATCCTGAATGCATGACAAGTGTGCTGAATATTTTGGCTTCCCCTATATTGCACAAAGTGTGCGCTAGGTTGTTAACCAGCGGAGCGATGGGGTGCTTGACCTCATTAAGTACTTTGTAGTTGACACAGAATCGTAGTTGGCAGTTTTTTTTTTCGGGACTCATAGGATGGCGAGTTGTATGGGGAATAGGATGGCTCGATGATTCTCTGCTGTTTCATCTCTCGGATTTGCTCCATGATCAGCTGGCGGCACAGAGTACACACTCAATATGGCCGGTTGTATATAGGTGCTTCTGTAGTCAGCTAAATCTCATGTTGAATGGGTCTTGTTTGACGAAGGTTCCCTGCATGCCCAAAAGCCCTGGCATGTTCGTAGAGTACTTTATTGAGTTCTTGGAACTGCGCATCGGGCAGCTGGTGGTTTATCTCCTCCATCTTGAGGGTGAGTGCAATGACTGCATCCAGACTGATTTCCCAGTTAACGGTTACGCAGTGTTTGTCACCCAGGTATATCATGTGTTGCCTGTGGTCCATCACACAATGTTACTGGGTGAGCCAGGGGTGTCCGAGGATGACGGCTTCTTGGAAGTCGGGAGTAACAACAAAGTCTGTAGGTTATGAATTCTTGTGCAGTTATTCTGTAAGAGTGGTGCGGTCATCAACCTTGAGAGTGGCATCCCTTTTTGACATCCTTACAGCATGGGTATGAAGGCACAGTGATGCCCTTTGTTGTGTATTCAGCAAGTCGCTGCGTATGAAGTTGCTGGTGGTGGCAGAGTCCAATACACTGAGGACTTTATTTCAGTTAATGCCCACTTCTATGTGGGGTACTTCTGGTGTATCCATCCATTCTTCTAAGATCTGGATTATGGGCCCTTCTTGCCTGGTGGGGTCAGCCTGTTTTGCCTTCCAGGCATGGTATTTCCCAGCCTGCGGTTAAGTATTCTTTTCCGCTGGCTGCCAGTTGGTATCTGTTCCACAGGTTGCATCCCCTTCCCTTGTTTAGCACCATGGTGTCTGCTGCTGCTGCTAATACCTGCAAAAGTGATACTAGGGGCAGTACCAACATTTTGGAAGACTAGGTGCAAGGAGTGAAGGAATTTACTTTCATTCAAGAGACTTATTCACATCAGCTGGCGTGTTGAGTTTTGAGCAACCCAATATCGCCTGTGCTTTGAAGTTGTGTTTGGTTTCTCTCACTCGTTCTACTAGCTCCTCTACCATGAGTGGCTTCAGTATCAGTAAGAGATTACGTAGTTCCCATCTGGGAGTATTCGACTGTACATTTGTACTTTACGTCTGATGAAAATTTCTGCCTCTTTGTCTGGCATTTGGGGCCCGGCTATAAAATTCCATTGTGAGGCGCGCCTGTACCTTCTCACCGGTGAACTTAGTGGTGAAATGGGTACCAAGTTGACTCCACGCCGAAAGAAATTCACTGTATTTGTGCCACAATTCGAGGGCTGTTTCCTTGAGCTTTGCTTGTGCCCTGGTCACACATTGCTTCTCGGGAGTTTTGTTAGCACGAAACTCCTTGCATTCGGCCGTGAACACAAGCGGGTCCTTGTGTGGGCGCCCCGTGAATTCTGGTATCTGTGGCTTTCCAGTGCATCGTGTGATACTGGCGTGTGGGGCTGGCCCTGGGGTCTTATTCTAAGTTATTCGTTAAGTTTCAAAAGATCTCAAAACAAATAAAATCTTCGAGAATAGCAATCTGGTATAATTTGTTACATCCTCCCAGATGCCACTGAGACTTCGGCAATATTTGGGTTTTCATTAGCGAATTCAGGGTGGCAACACTATGCACGCAAACTTTAACTGTTTTATGTGACTTTGTTTGTAAAATATGAATAATTAAGATTGAAAACATTAACAAACCAAGGCTTCAAAGCACTTAAAAAATTTTGTTTGCTTTAGCCGTGTTTTAAATATAAGTATTAAATACATAATGCATTAGGAGAAAGGTATATTTTATTCGTCAAGTGTGTCAAAATTGATAACGATATCGTACTATTTTGTAACTCAGCTTGACGTGTGATGTATTACACATAAATATGCTTTAATTTAATTTGCACTGAATTGAAATAGACTCGCATGTACGCCGATAATAGAGAGCAGATATAACTTTGGCCCGAAGGGCTTTGTTTTCATGTTTAGTTTCTTAACGAAGATAGTGACATCAAATGAACACTAGAATGCGCTTAGAATAGCTCCTTTCGTTAGTAAAGGAAAATTCGAGTAATCACAAATATTTTTGTCGAGATGAAACAAAATGAAAAACTTAGAATAAACGCCCTGGATTGTGTTGTCGATATCTGGCGGCACGCCAACATATTTCACACTGGTAAACAGTACCTGGTCTGGCCATCCTATACAGCCATGGTGGTAGTGTTCGCCACATAACATGCAGCGCACTATGTGAATACCACGTCCCGGGTGATCCAGTTACAGAAAGCTGTCTGCCAAGTGTGACAGTCTTCGCACCAGTATTCAAACCCATCTGTGAACCTGGCTTCGTCTGCCCAGTCTAGGAAGATGTAGTGAAACTGTCTCTGGCACTGGGCGCATTCAATGCGGTGGTTCCCGGTGCCAGGACAATTTGGCTTGGAAAAGCAGTATGGTTCGGTTGTGGTTATTACGTGGTTGGCTGGCTCGTGCTCATCCATATCCATGACCTACATGTTTCTAGGTTTATTAGGCACCACGGAGTGTTTACAGACTTCCCAAAGTGTGTGGTAGTTGGTTCGATGCGTGGCTAGGTCTGCTAGTTCAGGGATGTGCTGGCCAGATTCTGCTTAATCAATTGTGTTAATTAAGGTGCAAGGCCCCACATTGGGCTCCAGAAAACAGCTTTGACGATTGACACCCTGTGGCTGGAGAGGGTAACGTCACCACGTCTAGTGCTGTGGTGGGTGCTAAGACAGATGCACCCAGGGGGCAAAGCTCTGACTCTAGTCCTAGCGAGGTACTGGAGCACATCCAGTGTATGATACGGGCCTGGTAGATTTGCAGCAGGGTACGAAGTCTGGTACTGCAAGTACCACTTTGTGGGTTAGCTCTGGCAGGAATACCTGTGCACGCATAACCTGTGGAGGCCGCCTGACCTGCTATGGTTCTGATGTACGTGAACTAGGACTTGGTGGGCAGGTGCTCGCTAGTGTTAGTGGTCACTGGGGTTGACTCTGTAATCTGAATTCCCCAAAAGCATGGATTGGCGATCCCATTGGATTTATCCTGACCACTCGGATATGCAGGTAACACGAGGTGTGTGTCTTCGCTGAGCTGGACGGGTGCCATTAAAAGGTCCGTGGGAGTCTCTGGCATGGTAGGTCTCATCGCTTGAGCCCTCTCCCTCAGTGGGAGGTGCGGTGAGAAAGAGGTTAATTTCCTGCTGGTGCTCTGAGGCAGTGTTTGTCCGTTTAACGTGCTCTCAGATACCACTCCGATGGGAGTAAGACATGATGACAAAATCACTATCAAGTCCCATGGAAGTCATCCAGGTGATGTGTGGCCTGCTACGGGTGCACAACTACATACAGTGTCTGCCAACCAAGTGCGGTATCCCTATCTCAGTATTTGGCACAAGAAGAGCGCTGAATACTCAGAGTCAGGTCTCACTGGTGGACAGTTCCAGCACAGAGGTGAGTGCCTTTGGGAGGACCAGTCTTCCCTACTCTGAGAATACTCCTTCCGTCACAAGCAGCGTGGTGGAGAGAGTAAGCACCAAGCTGACAAGCTGACCTTGAGAGCAGAGTACCTAGTGTCAGGGCTCAACCATTCCGTACACCATGGAGCACAGAATGGGTGGCTGTCCAGAATGAGTGTGGGTACTCTACTAGTGTGTGACGGTTCTGAGTAAATCTCCCGGTCTCCTCAAATGGACCCGATATCTACAAGGAGAGGTATTAAGACTACGGGTAGGATACCCTCGAGTTGATTAAAGACTTGTTTATTTGTCTGAGGTAAATAAACAGGGTGGTGGCACTCTACCTCATAACATAAATGGGAGCGTAATGGAAGCTGTTATGCATTGACAGGTGAAGGTGACATGTTCCTAGGCTAATGGGGATATGTACAAAGTGCTATTAAAATAATTTGAACTTGGGTACTCTACGTGTTGTCCTGAAGGGGCCGGAAGTGTTTACGTGTTTTATGACGTGTGGCGATGAAAGGAGTCTTCCGCAACGTAGTGCGATGAAGACAGGCGAGTTACAGGTACGAATCTTTGGCACCAAGATGAAGACAAGGTAGTAGGAGATGATCTTCGGCACAAGGAGTGCGGTGAAGACTAGGGAGTCAATGGTTCCTTCGGCATGAGCATGCAGTGAACGAACAGAACAGACTGGCGTTTAAGGGACTGGCCCAGTATTTATACTCTTCTTGGGCTCTCCCTTGGTAGATCGTGGAGGGGGTGGCAGCTGTGAAGTGGAGCTTGATCCTCAGGTATGTAACATTGCCAGCCAGCACTGGATCCAAGTTGCATGTGCCAATTGTACTAGTGGTGACATCCGACGGTGCACAGAAGTACTTTAAGGGTCTCTATATATAGGCTTGGTGACTCAGTCGGGTGAACAGTATTAGTCTGGCATGGAGCGTCCGTTTTGCCTCATGTAGACAGTACAATCTCGTCGTTCCGTGGTGTGTAGAATCAAAACAACTCTTGGGAACATTCAGCAGGCATCAACTGTAAAATATATTTTTAAAACCGATGGTTTTCAGTGACAAGTTGGAACTGACGATAGTTCTAAGGTCAATAAAAAATGTATACACATTGAATTACTATTAGGCTTAATACAATACGGCAAAAGTAATTAAAATACCTGTTTGCTAGTTCACGTATGTTTCTAAATGTGAACATTTTTAGAATACAAACTACTGTATATACAATTTACTGGATTAATAAGTTTACACACAGTCTGTTTAACCTGTATACACATTTTTTAAATCAATAAAGAACAAAAAATGGATTGCCAACCAAGTGAATTTAAGAAAACTTAACCTTTTTGTAAATTATGAAAATCTTAGAACTTAATTTCCCATTATTTGCTGGAACAGACAACTGGAAATTAAGCTTTACTATGCTGCTCCATAAAATTTTTTTTAAAAATAATTTATTATTTTTTTGCTATTCACACATCTCTTGTTATATCATGACACAAACTGCAACCTTGTTCTTAAATTCTCATCTCATCTGCTTTAAAATAACTAAAAACACACATCTGTACTGACCCACTTTTCCAAATTATTCATTATTTTGTTCTACACACAAACTTTCAGTGCTGCTGTTCAGAATCAACGTGTTGTTGGACACACACTCAGTCAGGGCCTTATTAATAGTCGTGTATCAGCTCTTCAGACTATTCTTGAGAACAGATTCTATATAATAAACTAATCATGAGATTCGCTTTGATGTAGCTGTCATGAGAGTAGTTTCACTTAGAACTCATTTTAGCTATTTAATAGTCGGCTCTTGAGACTGCATCTTATTAATAATCACCAAAACTAGTATCAAGACATAACAGGAAAATAAATACATCTCGTTTCAGGTAATTGAGTAATTGATGCAGATGGTCCTATGTGTACATTTAAATACAAAAATGTATTTATTTTATATGGTTTTACTCCATATGGTATCAATAGGACAAATAAAAATAATTATAAAACCAGTGTGTCGGTTTTGATAAATTTGCAATTTAAATCTTGTGTACTGTCTCCAGCGCAAAAGTAATAGATGTGTTTAAAGTAAGTGTTGTAACCATATATATTTATCAAAAAATAACAATGTAAGTGCATGTTAAGAAAATAGACAAAAGTCGTAATATTGTAGGTCACTTGAGACTCAAATTTTTGCACTGTTTAGTTATATGTAATATATTTGATTGCGAAAATAAGATTTGCTTTGTAACGTGCGACATACATAATTACCTATCAATATGATTATAGAAGTCATCTATCCTAAATAAATTATTGTAATGTGCGTGAAAGTAGAAAACATGTTGTTGCAATTAATATAATAGTGATAATTGCATACGTTTTGCATTTATTTCAAAATTATCACACTGCATAACAGAAAAAAATTATTTTTGTTTGGTTATTGGTTGGAAGTAAAGGTTATAAAAAAATTAGTTGTACTGCCTTGTATCTGAAGTAATGGATATAAATGTTTGCTTAATATTGTTTTGTGTGTTTTATTATAATACTTATCGCTACCTAGCGATAAATTTTTAAACTACGTTCATTTAACAAAAAATTCAATATTTTAAATATGCCATCTCTGAAGACTATTATGTGAAAGTACAGCGACATTGCACCCTACTTGTTATGAAACATTACTTTCCTAATGTCTTTGAACTTTACAAGTAGAATTGTTAAATTTTTAGTATTTTTAAAATGAATTTTCACACAAGAAACAGGAGAAAATATAACTAAACACAAGAAACGCTCCAATGTAGCTGCAGACAAACGCGCATCAACAGCAAAAAAGACCTCAATTTTGCTTCCATGGGCCCTTTACGAAGCTACATAAAAAAAGTATCTCGCAATCTAATACCACTTGAGGACAGAAACTTGAAATTAATTTCATCTGAGTACGACTCAAGAATGACGATTAATTTCCACACATCTCAAGACTAGAAACTCATCTCAAGACTGTATCATGTGATACGATCTCAAGATGAGATATGGCCCGCCCTCCCTCCCTCTCGCACACACACAGAGAGTCCTCCTCTCCTGTCAATTTATCACTAGCATGCTCTTTTGACTCCTCCCCATTTCAAGTTGTCCATTGTTCTGTCAAGCCTGGTGACTTAAGTAATGAGCTGATGTTGAACTTGCGAATGTTGATGTGAAACTTGCCATATTCGCGGGAACTAGAATTGAAGCTAATTGTGAGATGCGACTATGAATATCACCCTTGGACTTTTTGTTGGAAAAAAAAAGTGATTTACGAAACTTGTGTACACTTTTAAGGCAATCCATAGAATTAAGTGCTACAAGTTCAAATTTTTATTAAGAAAAAAACATATTTACATTACTTGCATGTTTTTATATTGTGAATGGGTATGTACAGTACCTTGATTCCTTGGTGGTTGTTTTTATTAGTAATTGTAATTTGAGTTGCACGTAACATCACACTGTCGTCATCAAATAAAGAGTAGATACTTGACTGTTGGAAAGGCTTGTTTTGTACATCAATGTCTTATAATTTTAAAGAATTTAGTTTTACATATGCATGTTATAAACTGACATGTCACACATTAGTAACAGGATTTTCTCTGATTTACAATTAAGTTCTTTTCTTCAAATGGCCTACAGAACAGTGTCTTTAAATTAGTTATGAATTAATTAACTAAACCTTTCTGGTAATTTTTAAAATTTTGGATATGGCTAGTTTTAGTGTGAAATAGTGCAAAACAATTCTTCTGTGAATCATAAACCCAAACTGTAGTCTGCTCCATACCTAAAGTGAAGTACAGAAGAATCTCTCACCTCCAACAAACAAATTACAGAAGGTGGAGATATTGACTTGATATATATACTCTGGAGGTTATGCAATGGCTTTGTCAAAGTCTGATAATGATAATGCAGATTTCTGCTCCATGCTCAGGAAAGTTTTTTTATGTTGCTATGCTGGTTGTGACATAATAGAGATGTATATTTTGTGACGTGTGTAACGATGAGCTCGGCCAGTACAGTGGAACCTCAATGCGTAATTTTTTGAGGGACCAAATCAAATAGTGCATACAGACAAATGTATAATGCAATTTATGATGGCTAACATATAAAAATAAACAACAAAAATTAGTAAAAATGTTATTAGCACTCTAAAGAGACATTCCCTCTGGACAGCCTGTAGAATTTTTTAAATAAACTTGGGCTATATTTTTCTATGCTCCCCCATTTTTCCCCTACCCATCTCATCCTCTCCCCACCCCCACCCCTATATGTGTGTCAAGTTAAAGATGCTTAGGTGGCATATGAAGTTCTCCCTGTTTGTATAAGTGTGCTAAGGTAGAAACTACACATGTTGCCGTCTGAATTGGTGGAAGTTAAGCTACTGTTTCTCTGATTTCAGAATGTACGGAGATCTAAGAGAATAGAGTTATAGTCCTTGAACAACACTTCTGAAAGCCCTGTGTAAGATCTACTTGTATGCACATTGTGTATTCTTCCACCACATGTAAAATTAACATTACAATGGACCTGACCACTTAATTTGTGCATCTGTCAAGTAAAACTGTGTAATTATTAGAAAATAAAAAAAGACTTACTAATTCTTACATGCATTAAAAAACAAGGGAAAAAAAATTAATACTTTTAATTCAGTGTTATGGCATGGGCGCATGTTATTCAGTACGCCCATTTAAATAAATAAATATATATATATATATATATATATATATATATATATATATATATATATATATATATATATATATATATATATATATATATATATATATGCAGGTGGGGACAGTGACATTTTTCAAAAGTTGATTTCAAAAGTGTTTCATTAACTGTAAATATCCTGTAGTATGAGTGCAACTTCTTATATTTACAGGCAGTGTACTGCATTCCATATAACTTCAGTAAGTTTTGACAGAAATTGTGACCAACCTACACTGCACATAAACAGTAAACACCCTCATTTGCAAAATATTGTCTCAGCTGATGGTTGTTAGCAGGGTATATGTTATGTTGGCGATCTTTGAGATGATTACGAAGAAAAATATTACTCTGCATTACAAATTATAATTTAGAACTTTAATGATAATTAACCAAACTTATTGTTTAAAATAAACAAAATTTATTGTTTAAAATATGCTTTTAAAATACTGTACAATTTTTTTTTGGTTCTACAGAGCATGGGCTTTAAAAACATTTAGAAAAATTACAATAGAACATGCGTTCATTACGGTTATGTGAAACATCTCCACCCGGTGAATGTCGAGCTCTTCTTTTGTCATGATTTATGTATGTGCGAGAATACTTTGCTAGTGGTGTTGGAATATCATATCTGCAGTTAATTATTTTTGTATTTGTTCATTTTATTAGATGTAGTTCAGTGAAGGTACCTTTTAAAACAGTCTTCTGAGCGAAATGAAAAATTTACACGTGTCTGCCACTTCATTAAATGTGTGCTTTGGTCTGCCATTTTCTTTAGCCATTGTGAAGTGCGAGTGACAACATATTTAGATTCTTTTATTTAAATTTGTTTGCTTCATGAAATATCTGAAGTGTTTTGTTACTTGAATAAGTCAGCAAATTATTTTGTGTCAGTGGCTAACAAAGACGATTTTAGTGAAGTATTTGTCCAAGACTCACCAGGTGTTTATGAATTGCAAAGTAAATGTAAGTTTGTGTGTTTTGAAAATAATGTTTTTCAAAACAATTGGTAGAATAGTCAAAATATACAAGGCTTTAAAAAAAAAAATTTTTTTTCCATACCCTAGGTCATTTTATTGAAAATTCTATGGTTTTTGTATGTGAAGTTACATTTGCTGAAAATATTTACACTGTGCATTTCTTATATTGGTATGAACAGCAACATATTTATCACATTTTATTCTTCCCAGAGGTTTTGAAATTTACGTGGCCTAAACAAACACCCTTTTTAGTGCAAACTTGTAAACTTATAATAAAATTCTCAATTAGTGCAATAGGTTAAAATGTTTAAAAAGTGTGAAAATTCCTTGCAATAATTTTTATATAAATTATCAGTAAATAATTTTCATTTATTGTTATTATTAAGAAGCAAAATTCACCTTAAAAGGACCCAGTGAGCAGCTCCTTTCAGCAACCCTTCTTCTTTATGCATTCAAATACAAGATATCAATATGATGTTATTTCTTAAAAGTATATCATTCAGTTGACAAACAATTCAACTATTATAAACAACTTTTGATGCCTAGTGAGGATCTGCGTGGTGAGGTCCAAGTACGGGCATGCCGATTCGTGCAATACAGGGTGGTTACAGGGCCTCGAGTATAACAATATGTAATGGGCACCAGCTAACCTTTGAGGGGAATCCGCTCAGGTTAACACAAGACTCTTGAGGTGGGCCATGGTCGAAAAGCCCGGGCTAAATGACCGTGTGTTCTCTAGCGTGTGGTTGTGGTGGTGATTGATAGCATTCAAAAGTAATAGAGAGACATAAGTTACACTTGGGCTGGGATATTGTCGCTACACAAAACACTTGTAAGCATGTAGTTACAGCAAGCTAGCAGTTCATTATCTGGGTGTATACCAGCAACCAAAGCAACAAGCGAAAGGGTTTTCTTATCAGCTGGTAATATTATTTTACAAAAAGAGAATCCTTGGCCACACAACATGTGGAAGAGTTAGTGTTCCTACATGAAAATCAGATCCTGTTTTAGAATATCTGTACCACCACAATAATAGTTAGGCTAAATTTCTTATAAAAATACATGGCACTGTTAGTGTTTAGTTTTTTTTTATATTAAGTTGACATAAACTTTAATGTCTATGGAAACAATAAATTTACTTGTTTACCACTTGTATTTCAATTGAGCCTAAAAACATTTTAAAGACTATATTCTGTTTAAGTTTGTGTTAACTAGAAGATGCATCAAAACTGGTAAGAAATACAAATTTTTACTAACGTATAATATTTTTACAGATCCCGTCCCATTTCCTGTAGGAAATGTTCTTTCCCGCCCAAAAATCCTATTCCTGCACAACACTAGAAAAAATGGTTTTATTTTTACACTAATTTTGTGTTTTCATACAAAAAATCTTTCAATACGTGCAGCTGCTGGAGGCATGTCGCAACATCAAGTGCTTTTGGTGGGTACTAGGACAGAGGCATCCGGGGTGAGACTTGGACTCTATCGTTATTTTGTGGCACTGGAGCACATCCAGAATATACGACTGGCTGTGTGGGGCTTCCTGCACGGCACAAAGTCTGGTACAGCTAGTGCTCTTTTGGCTTTGGTCGGATCCCCCTTACTGGTATACCTGGGCGACATTTGACCAGTTAGCTTGCTATGTTTTGGACGGTGTTACAATGGGGTGTGTTCTGGTCTCCGGCGGGCTGGTGTACAAGTGCTCATGAGTGCTTGGTGCTGCAGGTGATGTTGGAGGGGACGGGGTCGTGGGCCATGTCTCTGCCACTCATACAGACTTTGAGTACGGGGCATGTGTCTCAGTCGAGCTTGGTGGGTGGAGCGAAGAGGTTTAACTCGTAGTAGGGTGTGGTTGGTCTCTGATGGAGGGCTGCTGCTTGCTCCCAGGGACCGAGGTGCTTAAGTCCAGTGGAGATTGGGCTAGGCTCTGGCTGGTATTTAGAAAAAGTCATAACCTGTTTTACCCTCTTATGGATACCGCTGCGATGGGAGTATGGCATGAGGTATGAGAAAGAGAACTCTACAGTTAAAACTCTAGGAAGTGGAGCAGGTGACGCTGTGGTCCTACTTGGGTGTCCAACCACGTACCGCCTCCGCCAACCCAATGCAGTATCCTTATGCGACACCAGAAGCATGGTGGCTACAGAGAGTCAGGTGGTCTCACTGGCTGACGGTCTCAATACATGGGTGAGCCCCTCTTGAGGACCAGTCTTCCCAACTCAGGGAATACTCCTTCCGGCACCAATAGTGTGGTGGAAAGAGTAAGCACCATGTCGACAAACTGACCCCAAGAGGGAGAGTACCTAATGTTGGGGCTCTACCATTCCATACACCATAGTGCACAGAAAGGGTGGCTATCCAAGTGTGCATGCGTGTGTTTGTTTTTTGTGTATGTATTTCTTTTGTGTTTGTGCGCGCACACCACTAACGTGTGTGGTGGTTATATCAAATTTTCCCGGTCACCTACTGTGCATCTGCTGATGTTTACGAGAAATGTACTATGGCTACGGGAGAGATACCTTTAAGGGGATAAAACTTGTTTATTCTGTTGAAGGAAATAAACAATAATGGTGTTAAACTACCTCCTACCAGCTGGAGCTTATGGAAGCTGACCTATATAAGACAGGTGAAGGTGACCTGTTTCTAGGCTGAGGGTAGGTAGACGAAGTGCTATGAAAATTACTTAAACTTGGCTACGCTACGATGTTGCCCTGATGGGGCCGGAAGTGTCTGATGTAGATGATGACTGGTTGAGAACAAGTAGAACAATACAAGTCTTGGCACCAGGCAGTGCGGTGACGGAACAGAATACACAGGCGTTAAATGGGACATTGCCTGCTCTTTATACTCTGGCTGGCACATCCTTGCTTGGGTAGGAGAGGGGGTAGACGTGGCAAAGATGCTCTGGCATGTCACTGGCTGGCATTGGATCCAGGAGCAATGTCTAGGTTATCTTTCTAATAGGGCTATCTGGTGCACGCTATAGTACTTCAATTATCTCGAAGCATAGTCTCAGTGTCTTGGCCGGTGAACAGTAAAATCTGGTGTGGAGCAACCGTCCTTTGCCGTGGGTAGACAGTACGATTTCCGACGTCTCATGATGTGTAGTCAAACTCCGTGGTATAGTGCTGCAAAACTGATGTGCACTGATAAGTAGAAGTCAATCTAATATTGTTGAAAGGACGTGCATCAAAATTATACAAATAGTACAAGGGGCTATCAGACAAAAAAAATCATCTAAAAAATAGAAGTAATTTACAATAAATGCAGTAATATACAAATAATTATATATAATACACAGTGATAAATGTAATAAATAAGGAATAGAGGATAAACAAATAATTCTGAAATTCATGCAGGACCACATAAAATAATTAAAGAGATGCAGCTAGGTTCAACGCAGAATTGGGTAAGTTAGCCCTGTACACATATCTTTACGTTAAAATAGTCTTCAATTGAGTAGAAGGGATTTTTTTGAGGCCATCTTCGTCTCCTTTCAAAGGGTTGCATTTTTGTCTAACAAAGGTGTTTTAACTCGTTAGGTAACTTGTTTAAATAATTTAATATGAGAGTAATAAGCTGCCTTTTGAAAAAGCCTTAACCTGTTTCCTGGTTTGTAGTATATTTTTGCATTTAACTGGTAATGCAACACTGGTTTATTACTGTATTATCATTACACAGCCTTCCCTGTTCCTTGTCTCATTCTGTCATGCAAAATGACTGCTTGTAAAACATAGTGCCAATCTTACAACTAACACATCATCTTTCCTTCTTCACAGACCAATGGTTGTATATTGTTGATTGGAGACAAACCAACAAACTTAAAACTTGACATGAAGAGTAGTTAGGTCTTGAATTTTAGCCTAATACCCACCATGCATTATTAACATCGGAAGGTGAGAATAATAAACTAAAAAACAAATTACACAGATAACAAATCATAGTCTTAAATATCACCATAACACTAAATATATATATATCTATCTATCTCTCTCTATCTATCTCTCTCTATCTCTCTCTATCTCTCTCTCTATCTCTCTCTCTATCTATCTATCTCTCTCTATCTATCTATCTCTCTATCTATCTCTCTATCTATATCTATCTCTCTATCTCTCTATATCTATCTATATCTATCTATCTCTATCTATCTCTCTATCTCTCTCTCTCTCTCTCTCTCTCTCTCTCTCTCTCTCTCTCTCTCTCTCTCTCTCTCTCTCTCTCTCTCTCTCTCTGTGTGTGTGTGTGTGTGTGTCTATATATATATATATATATATATATATATATATATATATATATATATATATATATATATATATATATATATATATATTGTTTTGAGTCTATCTTTATTAGTTTGATTCGTGGTTATGGTAATGATTATTTTTTATCATTTAATTTGCTTCAATGTTAAAATTTATTTTGTTTTTAATACCTCTTTCTTATTTTGGTTGTTGGTGATTGGTACATTTTGGTTTATTTATTTTAATATTTTTATTTTACCAGATCTTATTATTTGTGTAATATAAGATATTTTGTTGGTTGTGATACCATTTCTTATTTATTAATTTTATTGAGAATTTTTATTTGTGGGTTAATAATTATGGCGAGTGAATCTATTTATCGATATGGTTACTATTCTAATTTATTTATTTTTTTAAATTATTTTATTGTTTTTAATTTTATTTATATCTTTTTCTAGAAATAGATTTATTTTATTTTATTTATTTTTTGAATCTAGTTTGGTTCCTACTTTATTTTTAATTTTTGGTTGGGGGTATCAACCTGAGCGTCGTCAAGCTGGGATATATTTTTTGTTTTATACTTTATTTTCTTCTTTGCCTATATTGGTTTGTATTTTATATTTTTATAATTTATATGGTAGTTTAAATTTATTTTTAATTTTGATTATTATTATTTTATTTTTTATTTATGTATGATTTTTTCATTTTTAGTTAAGACACCAATATTTTTTGTTCATGTTTGATTACCAAAAGCTCACGTTGAAGCTCCTGTTTCTGGGTCTATAATTTTAGCAGGTGTTCTTTTAAAGTTAGGGGGTTATGGTTTATTCCGTGTATTTTGTATATTAATTGCTTCAGGTATAATATATAATTATATTTGAATTGGTATTAGATTATTAGGTGGTTTGTTTATTAGATTGGTTTGCATGCGGCAGAGTGATTTAAAATCATTAATTGCTTATTCTTCAGTAATTCATATAGGTTTAGTTTTAGGGGGTACTATGACCTTGAATTGTTGGGGTTTATTTGGTTCTCTTATTATAATAATCGCTCATGGTTTATGTTCTTCTGGTTTGTTTTGTTTGGCTAATATTGTTTATGAGCGATTAGGTACTCGTAGATTATTTATTATTAAAGGTTTAATTAAGTTTATACCTACAATAAGTTTGTGGTGATTTTTATTGAGATCATATAATATAGCTACCGCCCCCCCCCCCCTATATATTTAAATTTAATAGGTCAAATTATATTGTTTAATAGAATTGTTTCTTGGAAAAGAATTACTACATTTGTATTTTTAATTATATCTTTTTTTAGAGCTGCTTATACTTTATATATATATTCTTATAATCAACATGGTATAATTTATTCTGGTGTAGTTTCGTTTGGTGTTGGCTATTTACGTGAATATTTATTATTATTTCTTCATTGATTTCCATTAAATTTAGTTATTTTTATAAGTGGGTTTATATTTATTTAACTTAAATAATTTAAATAAAATATCAGCTTGTGGGTCTGGAAATGTATTTTTTACTTTAAGTTATTCTTTGACGTTATTCCTTATGCAATATTTTATTAATTTATTTAATTATTAGATTTATTTTATTTTCTGTTGGTATTTTATTCATATTCAACGATTTAGTTTATTTAGTTGAATATGAGCTTTTTATATTTAATAGTACTCAATTATTAATAACATTATTATTTGATTGAATATCATTAATTTTTATAAGATTTGTTTTATTTATTTCTTCTTTAACTATTTATTATAGAAAGGATTATATTATAAGCGATGTTTTTATTGATCGTTTTATTATTTTAGTTTTGATATTCATTTTTTCTATAATGTTTATAATTATTAGCCCTAATTTAATTAGAATTTTATTAGGTTGGGATGGTTTGGGTTTAGTTTCTTATTGTTTAGTTATTTATTATCAGAATGTTAAGTCTTTTAATGCTGGTATAATTACTGCTTTATCTAATCGTGTGGGTGATAGAATATTATTAATGTCAATTGCTTGAATATTTAGATATGGTAGATGAAATTATTTTATATATATAGATTTTTCTTCTTTTGAGTTTGATGTTAAGTTAATTAGATTATTTATTGTTATTGCAGGCATAACTAAAAGTGCTCAGATTCCATTTTCTCCTTGATTGCCTGCTGCTATAGCAGCACCTACTCCTGTTTCGCGCGCGTGTGTGTGTGTGTACACGCGCGCGCGCGCACACACACACACACACACACACACACACACACACACACACCACACACACACACACACACACACACACACACACACACACACACACACACACACACACACACACACACACACACACACACACACACACACACACACACACACACACACACACACACACACACACACACACACACACACACACACACACACACACACACACACACACACACACACACCACACACACACACACACACACACACACACACACACACACACACACACACACACACACACACACACACACACACACACACACACACACACACACACACACACACACACACACACACACACACACACACACACACACACACACACACACACACACACACACACACACACACACACACACACACACACACACACACCACACACACACACACACAACACACACACACACCACACACACACACACACACACACACACACACACCCCACACACACACACACACACACACACACACACCACACACACACACATATTCATACACCATATAAATCTTAGACTTATACTTTTTATCTTGGTACACAATCTGTGCATGCCAACTTCAAAACTACTGCTGCAAATTATGCTACTCTGTCTTTACTACCAAGTCATTTTAACACTGTGTTATAAACCACATAAACCAAGCTGGACAAAAATCTCGGATGTGATTAGGCAGAAGTTACAATCTGATGAGAAATAAATGTAACAAGAGAGCATGTAAAGCTTGGTCTGCTGGTGTGTGGTTTTTCACAAATGCACAGTGATGGAAGAAATAACTGTTATGATATGATTGGACTGTGTCCATTGCTGACTGTGAGACTAAAAATCTTACACAGAACTAAGCAAGAAAAAAAAATTGAAACCTTTTACACCACAAACAGATAATTAGGAAAAGCTGTTTCCTTGTGAATGGAAAATAAATATGTATATAATTAAAACGTCAAAAGACGGACGAACAACTTATTATTGCAAAACAGGGCAGACAACAAAAGCAAACCAAAAGAAAAGACAACACGATGAGTAAAATTAAAACACCACATAAGTGAACAAAACTGAAAAAAGCAATATCAGTGGACACAGCTGAACAACAAAAACTCAAAACACAAACAAAAATAGGGCAAAAACCACTAGTCAGGAGAAAGTATTCTTTGTCATATTATAAAGCCAAATAATTTTTCACTACGAGCAACACAGGAACCACAAAAATAACCAGAGAAAAGAATAGAAAACCAACAGAGAGGGCACATGACAACGAAAAAATTCCACAAAAAAATAATTGCAAGTCTACACAACGTTTCTGGGCCTGGAATCTGTCCCATTCTTCAAGTGAGACACTGGAAGAACAGTCACAGTAGACTGAACTGAGGAGGAAAACGGGGGGGGGGGGGGGGGGGGGTGTATATATTTGATTCTAGCACTCTTCAGAGTTCACCAATAGGCGGGCAGGTGGTCTCTGATTAGTGGTGCTTGGAAGAGTGCTTGCTGATTGGGCTGAGAGGCAGTCCCAAATGTAAATGTTATCACTTGACTGTGTCAACTTCAACTAAACTTGCATGCACATGTCTACCACTTTCAAAATGTGAGTAATTTTTGACCACATGATTTTTGTTCACTCATTACAATTTGCCAAATGGTCAACCTCTTGAAAGTTATATGTATTACTTGTTTCACATTATGTAATTTCTCATTTATGAGAACGTGAACCTTTATCAATTTTTAAATATGAATGCCAACCGGAGAATTTTTAACCAGCAGTTTTGCCTTAGCCAATATTGTAAAGCAAGATAAATTTGCCATTTACTATTAACCTCAAGGGAAAAAAAAAAAATCAATTTAATGGCTCCATCCTAACATTGTCTTTTGTAAGTGTATCAGCTGAATTTCTGTATCCTGTAGCAGCTATTAATTCGATGTAAGGGTTGCCAACCACTTACCGTATTTACCCAAAAGAAAGACGACCCTGAATCTAAGGGTGAAATTCATAGTGAGCATATGAGCAATACTTGGAACAAGAAATACTGATACTAGTGCTTAAGAATGATTTTCAATCCATAGTGTCAGATACAAGCATAGCTTATTTTGATAGCGGTAAGTAATGCTTCATAAAGTACTGCTAATCATGTATTCACAGTAAAGAAATAAGTTTTACTTATTTCTCAAATATTCATAGTCAAAGAAGCAATGCTTCTTTATGGATTTAAGTAGTACTTCATCAAGTCTGTTTCCTTGTGAACTTCAGCACTGAATATTTATAATAGGACTAGGTTATTCACAATATATTTTTATTAAAAATGAAGTTTCCTTAAAATATTTGATGGAAACAGGACTATACTTTAGATAATTACATGGGACAAGTGGGAAAATTTAAATCCTACACTTTGATGTGAAAACACCTCTTTTCTTAACCTTTGTGTGCGATGGGTTTTGGTTACTCGGACGATTTTTAACTATTTGTATATGAAGTACCTTACGGCGCATTAGTATGAGCATAAAATAATTTTGAATGTTTCTTATTTGTAATATATTTTAGGGGCTCGTGTACAGAAAGAAAATAACCAAACGTTTTTACATAAAAATGTCGCACATTCATATTCAGCAAAAATACATCCTTTCGTTTTCAAATAAAGACAATTGCAAATTAATACTAATCACGAAAACCGACATTAACAATTATTATGGTGAAATATTCATTACACTGAAGCGAGCCGATTTTTATACCTAACAAATATTTAGCTAATATTTTAGCTTTGATGCTAACAAAAGGCTAATTAAAAAATCACAACATAAATTTTTGTACAAAAACCTGTGCCACTGTATCATTTTTATTACATAAACACAAACAGATCGTGCCCAAAACAGTTAGGTTATGAACAAACACGTTTACCGAATAAGTACTGAAAGAGTTTATGTTGGTTGTAGTCTATTTTTGTTGCTGGGGATGTTTTATTTTATAGTTCGGAAGAAATATGCCGGTGGAGGATGGGGATCTTTAGTTTCAAAGTATTTCATGAGACGGCATTGTTTTGCAATTCTTACGAGTGTGTCATTTTGAATTGTACAGTGATCCAGCAATAAACACACTTTTACCGAAGTTTAACTTTACACTCGTTGGCTGTACTACACATGCGTAGTAAACAAATATTATTTCTACAAGACAAAAGAGTTGATAGTGTTGCTTTTTTTTAGAACATTTTAATTTCAAACATAATAGTAACCGTTTCAAAATACATTTACAAAACACGTTAACTTACTGTTTGGAATTCGCAACCTCTCGAACACATTTATATAAGGAAATCCTTGCACGAACACTTCACTACAATAATGATTGTTCATCATTGATATGAAATAATTTATTTGCTTAATCATTCAGTAAAACCAACACTTTGCCCATTCCCTGAAACCAACAAACTTAAAACCTTGGAAAAAACGTAAATACTTCTAGTACGTAGCTACGTGAGGAAAGGCACGGCAGTTGGAAAATTGCGGAACAACCCGTTGTGGTAAAACATCTGCTGATAATATTACACTTCACTCAAGAAAACTACTAAAACGGTACCTGCAACCAATCACGCCTAATGAAAGCACATGCAAAAATAATTAACTACCGATAAAATTTTTTACAACACCAAAAATGTACTCGAATAAATGTGATAAAAATGAGTACAGTTCACGGGCACTGGAGTACTATTTTCTTCCATTACTCCAAACGGTATTCGAAAATTCCAATATTCGCACAGGCCTGTGTTTGCAATACGTCTGAAACACAGGTTATGTCGAATGAACGGTAGCATGAGATGTAAGCAAGCTTTTTTTACAATCGATAATGTCGTTCGCAGAATGGCGATTATTGGCGCTCGACGGAAATGTCCATAATTATATTATTAAAAAATATTGTAGGTCTTAAATTAACAGAGATGTCATTAAAATGAATATACACATGACATAATCTTCAACTAAGTTTTTTTTTTTTTTAGCGTGGCTAACAAACTTCCGAAAAGATTATTACATAAACACATTAAACAAACACGTTTTTATTGCACATACAATTATTTTAATTTCAAATATGCGATAAAAAATTTAAATTATTCAAAACAGCAGTGAAAAATAAAATGATAACAACTAACGTACAAATTCATTTTGCCTGGGTGACCGCTGTAAAGTGACAAATTTATGTATGTTATGTTGACATTGATATTATACAGATACTTATTTCCATACTTCACCAAGCACAACTTGGCCCAAATAAGTAGTGCTTATACAATAATTAACTCCTCAAGTAACGATTTATGAATTCATTTGTCAGATATGTAATACTTGAAGAAGAAGCACTACTTCATGAAGTATAGCTTCTTTGCCAAACAAGCCTCCGACTATGAATTCCGGCCTAAGACGACCCCTTTCAAAAAAAATATTTTTGAGGGGAAAATATTTAAACCTGAATTCAAGACTACCCCTGTGAAGTCCTGAAAAAAATATTTAGGTTGAAGAATTTTTGTATGAATTTATGACAAGCCCTTCAAGAAGAAATGCTATTAGATGAATAATAATATATATTTTATTTACTTTTAAAAGAAAAGCTGATTACAATGAAATAGGTGTGTCTAACCTCACTGCATGGCAGCAACATTTTTCTTAAACTGTAAAACTTTTGTGGGTTTTCTATACCTATTTGTGACATGAGCCATTTTGCTTCCCAGCAAAACGCTTCATCAGATAAGGGGACCCAAGTCAAAGTTGACATGTAAACCTCGTCTTCCTTTCGGGAAAGTACAGTACTTCAATTTTCGCTGTACATAATTACAGTAACCTACACCAGATAACCAAGTTTTGCATCAGCACCACTATAACAACTTAGTTTGACTCCACAGTAAACTTAGCTATCCCCTTAAGGCTAACACGTTTGTAATTGTATCTTTCACTAGCTTAGCAAACAGGCTGTGAAATACTTTGCAGACCACATATCCCACCTCAAAATTTGAAACTTTACTTTTGTGATGATTGTACAAAATCAGGCCTTCAGTCTCAATCGTACCATAGCTACGTACCCTAGGGTAGGGAACACAATCCATCAGATATCACCTGTAAGCTCAAGATGTTTTGATCATGTTTGGCATTTTAATTCTAAACTTATTTTTGCTTATACCGGGCACACAGGTTAAGCATGAGGGGGACACCTGCTTCTGAAAGAGAGAGAGAATCCCAGCTCGAGGCGTCCACTAGAGAGAGAGTCCAGCCGCCTTCCGTGCCTGTGGTTCCAGCTGACTGGAAATCAACATGGGTGATGTAGAATTGGTATTTCTTCCACAACACACAATGTTAGTACTAATACCTTATTTACTGGTATACAAGATGACTCAGTATAATATTAGTCATGGTTTTGAAGAGAAAGTAAAAAAAGTTAATTCCTGGCAAAATTTGTCTTTTCATTAACTAGGGAGATAAACATTTATTTGAAATACTTTTATTTAAAAATTTCAGGAAGGGATTTAATATGGGTGCACAAACTTTTGCAACACACATAGTCCGGCAACATTGCTAGTTGCTACTGCCCTGGCACAGACTTGACAATGTCATGCTGCAGCCACAGAACAAGTTAAACTACCATAATTGTGCGGTTGTTATGTTTCTCTGTGATATTTTTCCTTTCAATAGTCATTTTTAATAGTACAACCATGCTATCAGGGGTGTATCCTGAAAATTTTGGCAAGGCATGCAACATGAAGCTTACTTCGGCACTTTGCTTTGCGCAGAGGAATTAAATATTAATAACAACAAAATGGAAATAAAAGGTTGCTGGAAATGTCTTTAGTACTTTTTTCCTCTCACGCTTACCTTCATCTGGATCGCTTTGAAACACAAGAGAATCACTAATCTTAAAATATGCCTATATAAAGCTCAAAAGTTTCGCCATGTTTAGATTATACCCTCACGAAGATGTACGTGAAGTGTATGAGAACGGTAAACTTTCAACCCTGAAGGAAATTGAAGTATTGAAGTAATACAAAAATATCTAAACCCAACACTCGAATATCACGACACATATTACTGAACATTATTAAACTCTAAATAAAATCATATATGTATGACACTTTAAATTAAGACAAATCACAGACAAGAAACTTAAGCATGTAAGTGAAGGAAAAAAACTTAATCCCTAGGGTAACATGTAGTGTCAGTGCAAGCACCAATTTAAAAAAAGTCTTTCAGCCAATTTTTAAAGAAAACCATTTTAATGTTCTAATTAAGAGAAAGGAAAAACATAAATCCAGGTGTCAAATAGTGAGATTCACTAGTCAAATTAAAGAATTTTAAATTTATAGTTGAAAAGTTTAAAATTAATTTACAAACACCCAAAATTCACAAAACACTTAAATTAGCTAGTAGTAAATCACTTGGACTAGGGCTAAGGCAAAGTTACATTGATGCTTGTTAACAAGAATTATTTAAAATCAGTTAAAAATTTTAATATTTGCCTGTCTAAAAACTTAATTACGAAGTAAATTTACTACTGAAAATTCACAAAAAAATAATTTACATTTAAATTTTCAAGAATTATTTCCATTGTAACGTTTACCATTTGTTTATACGTAATCATTTGTAATTTTTGTAAAGGTCAAGATTAAATGTTTGTACAAAGTTTCTGACTTCCTTTTCAGTCTTTAAATTGTTGAGAGAGGGTGTAGGTCAACAATTTTTAATAACTTCTAATTTCTCACTAAACGAGCATAACTTATACAATTTATTAAATACACTTATTACAATGTCACTTTTACAGTCATCATTCATCTTTTGGAACTACTGTTTAAATACTAATTCAAATGTAACAGTAGAACATGCAACCCATTAATCACTAACTAATATAATATATATACTCGCTAGCTAGCACGCTGAATGCAATGTCTCCTTGTGCATGCATTTGCCACATTTCGCGCAAGCCTTGCTGTGATGTTATACGAGCTGAACGGGTGTTGGGAATACCACAGTGCTATGCCTCACCATTTTAGGGAACTATTATGATCAATTAGCAAAATACGCACAGCAAACTACATCCCTCAGCGCCTTGCCACGACGTTTCCAATACCTACTAAGAAAAGAGAAGCTACAAGGCATGTGCATCTCGGTCCCATATGTAGCGAGGAAAGGGAAATTAATTTTTATTTCAAAGAAAAATGGGAAGTATATGGTTAAGAAATATGTTCATTTTTGAGTTTTATTAAAGCATGCACTGCATGCATTGCATTAATGGAGAATACACCCCCGCATGTTATAATGGACAACAGAAGTACTTTTATTGTGAGCAGTGAAGCTCTAAAGATACAAATAAATATGTTCATTCATCGGCAATCTGATGGTTTATTATCTAAATATCTTTTCCTACTGAAAAATTTATCAGTAATGTACATTTATGTACAGATTAAAATTTTTATTTAACTCTTTTTAAATTAATAGTAAATATTACAGTTGTATCAAAATATGTGCTACTGTGTGTAGCAGTTTTCTATCTGGCAGATAGTATAGTATATTTATCAACATATTCAAGCTGCCATTTCATAACAAAACATGCATCTGTGGACGGTTTCATGTGAAATTGTGGAAATATATGTTATCTTTGATTCTAATAAATACAACCCCATTAATATATATATATATATATATATATATATATATATATATATATATATATATATATATATATATATATATATATATATATATATATATATATATATATATATATATATATATATATATCGCAGCGTACAACGTACAACTTAAATTTCAAGCAATTTTTAGGTCACCATAATTTTTGTACCTTCATATAAGATGAGCAGTAATTCTTTAAGGGCTCAAAATGTGTAAAAATCATTGTCTTGTATGCTGACAAATACAATAATTTGAAAGTAACCAAGCTCAAAAAGATCTGGTGTGGTACTGCTGTATGAATTAATGGCAGACAATCGTCTTCTCTTGATCATCTCCTCTTGATGAGCGATGCGACGTACACCCACACAGAAATGATGTTGTTTGGGTATGGATGAATATGGACTGCAAGGGCAAATTCAACATCCTGGTTCTCGTTGAAGTGGACACCTGTAGCTTTCACTACAGCTGTGACTTCCTTCATGTCCACGTATGGCATATTTATTGGGAAGCCACACATCTGAAATTTCATGTATTAGTACAACACATTAATATTTACTTTATGATAAAATAAATTATTAATACATGTTTTTAATATTGGTCTTGGCTTTACTGTTAGCTCAGAATGAAATTTGCATACATAGCATCTAAATGGCAAATATCATTCTGGTTGGTCACACCAGTTCTTGTCTCAACAGTAAACACAGTTCTCATTTGTATTATACTGTTCTCTATTGACAGTTCTGTTGACAACCATCACTTCTCTCTGTTACCAGAGTCTTGATATCTTCTGCTGCTGGTGGGGCCACAGTGGTGTAGTGGTTAGACTACTTGCCTTCCACCTAGGCGAACTGGCTTCAATTCTCAGTGGACTCGCCCCTGGATTTTCATATGTGGGAATTGTGCCGGACGATGCCGCTGGTTGACGGGTTTTCTAAGATATCTCCAGTTTCCCCCACCCTTGCATTCCACCACTGCTCCATACATAGTTTCAACCTCAGGCTCTCACGACCTTGATGTCAATAGCAGTCCAAATCTCTTAACTCACTCACTACTCCTGATGCTGATGTACGAAATGAATGGGCAGGGGTCTGCGAAAAGGAGCTGATGTTGACTTTTTGTGTTCACAAATACCATGCCTTGTTGGCAAGCTCGTGACAAAACAGTACGCACCTTAACAAGGGCTGCAAATCCTTCGTCTAAGTAAGCGGTGTTCCTGAGCTGCCTCATCCTGTAACAATCTGTGCCACAGTGAGATTGGTGCTACAGAAAGCTGTGGCTTCATGACTCACGAGGTAGGACTCCACCCACACCAGTCACAGACTTACCATGGTCTGGTCTTGGTATGCACAAGTAAGGACTGGCAAGCTGCTCCCGAGATCCAATGACTCCTGGATCTGGGCCGATGGATTTGTTTTGGCTTTTTGGAGTGGGGCTCTGTTTCATTCCTTTGGCCGTTGAGCAAAGGGACAGCCACAGGTGATAAGGTTCATTAGGCAGAGACACACAATGGAATACTTACACCAGCTATGGGACAGTACAGGGAATTATCAACCCCACACATCTTGCACATTCGATTCACAAATTACAGTGAACTTCCCCTTTGATTATATTGTTGATACTTGATACATAAGAATTTAACACAGTACTGAGGACCTTCAGACATAAAGCAGGCTGGGAGAAGCCCTCACCTAACCAAGGGTACTCCAGCACAACCTGTGAGGTATCTTGAGTGGCCTGAACTCACCAGCGAATGAAATCACAAAGTGTCACCAGCATGCAAAGTCCTGTATGTATGGGAGAAATTCAGTTGACTATTTACCTAGAGAGCTATGGAGTATTTGATGAAAAGGAATGTGAAACAAACTGCACATCAGTTAACACACTTCCTAGGAATCCCTTCCTATTAATGCTGTAAACTCAACCAGCACCTGAGTGCTAATAACTACCTTCTTTTCACAGGAGAGGGCAATTCAATTCAAGAAGTGAAAGCTATACAGATGGACACAATAGGTCATAACTTACAAGTTGCACTGTCCTTCATGATATACAAACTTAGAAAGGGGGGAATACAGGACAAGATGGGGCAAGATAGTATAAAACCACTCGGGAGATTCCTACTTACCCGACAACTGTCTCATGTTACATTATAAGGTATTAAGGACCCACTTCACCTGTCCTTTCATACAGTGCAGAGAAGGCAACCTGCTGTAAATCATCAATGCTCATCCGAACTTTACAACTCACCATTCGTAAGCGCTACTGAGCTGGGCTGAAATCCTGGCTCACATCAGCCACCAAAAGTGATACCTTTCTCACGATGTTAAAGGTCCACACCAAGTTACTGTTGTGACCAACCAGATGACAGTATTGTTAAAACAAGTTTATCACCTCTTGACATGTCATAAAAATCTACTTACTTGGCAGGTTTTCTATAGTACATTCACAGTTTAAGCCAATGCCAATGTTCTCCTACAGTAACATATGAGTATGACACACAAAGTTCCTTTGAACATTTTCATAATCCCTGACAAGTTTTCCATGGCATGTTTACCATTCTTCAATTTAAACCTAATATTTTCATACAATAAACTAGGACATCCAAAGGGGCCTCTTAAACATTTTATGTACAGTAAACTAACTCTCTCCCACAAGAGTTGCTTTACATTTGCAAATTGTACATTATGCTCTATGCAATAAAAGGGAATATTTGTCATGGTCCAAAATAAAGTGAATAAAGGATAACTATCATGCTACATATCAACATGGATGGAACTGAGTAATGTATGATAAAAGTGTTCCTGGTGTTGGAATCAAACTTTTCATAAATTTGCCACTAAATCAGGATTTGAGTGTTATGCTTGAGTTGGTTGTATGGCAAGACAAACTTAAGATTTAATTACTTTTTGCTGATGACATATTTCTTTTTTGAAACTGAAGGCACAACAGGAAATTTTGTCAGTTCCTTTAGAGACTGAAGGCTGTTGAGTTAATTTCTTGGTATGGACATTGTAAAGAATAATAACAAGATCACAATTTCTTTGTGGTGGCTAATTTAAAGGCAACCTTTGTTGTGGCCTTAAGCTAGATGTTGAGGTATTGGTTAGGAAGGTAACTGATATTTGCTCTTTTACAATTCCTTTTTTTATTTAAATAGTTTTTCTTGTTTGAACAGATATTTTTAAATTGCTGACTTTATTTGTTTCGCTTTAGTTTCCTTTTTATTTTAAGGTTAGATCATTTAAATTATGGTGTGATTGAATTAGGAATTCTTACTTTACCATTTTATTTCTAGGTCTTGTATGAATAAAGGCTTTTTACTTTTTTTTTTTGACTGCCGAGGTTCTTAAGGAACTGAGGTCACTCGTTATTTTTAATCTTGAAAGCATTTCATCACCTCATGGATCAGCAGACTACTTCTGAAGTGACAGCAGCCGGCCATAGTTGTCCCGACCCAGGTGCAAGTTTTAATTCCCCCTTCAGTAGTTTGTAAGAATTTTTATCTTCTGCTCATTCGGAGCACTGGGGGCAGCTGCAAGCTGCATCGACTATTTCCCTGGTAGTGCCGAGATTGTTTTTATGATAAATACACTTTGCAACTAGGCAGTAAGGACTGTACGGGGAAAAAGGGAGTTGGCAGCAAGCTATCGATGTATCAATTGCGACGGTGGCGGGCTCTGATTGGCCGGCCTTGACGTCTGCCTAGCTCATGTTTTAAATAATTAACATTGACTTGGGAAGGAACATACATATCTGCAGTAGTGTTGTTTTTCAGACTTCTTAGGAAAAATTTAAATGTAAGGTTATGGTTATCATTAGTGCCTGGTTTGTAGATGGCTCCGCAGGTTGTTGGGTTCGTCGGTGGCAGAGTTGTATTGGTACTACTGCACTGACCGAAACAGAGGTCTAGGTTATGTTTGCCTAAAATTTTCTTTTGACAGGTAAGTAAAATTTCAGAATTTACAATTTTTTTTTTTTTTTTTGCATTTTAAAGTCGTTTGACCCTTATCTTGGTTCCAAAATTACATCTTGTTCTAGTTCTTTAAAGCTCAGTTAGTTATCCTGGCCAATTTATCTATAATATGAATGGTTCTATAAGCACCCATAAATAAAGCAACTTTAAAGAGTCTTGGGTTTGATTTTCATTTAAGCCCTAGGCGGCAAATGGTTGAGCGCTACTGCGATAGGTAAATTTAAGCAAATTCAAATATTCCGATGCACTGATCCCAAATAATTCGGTTAAATTAGCTTAATACTAGTAAAGTAATTTTAATGAACATTTCCATAAGGGGACTTTCTACTCCTATTATCTTTGAAGTAACTGTTTGTTTATATTCATCTATGGGTGAGCTACACCAATGAGAAGGGCATTATTTTAGCCCTACATGATTTATTAAATTGAATAATTAGAATAAGTTGAAACTACCTAACTTTTCTAATTCAATACTTTTCTGTTTAAAGAAACATAGCTTTTAAAAGTTATATATCTTTGTCTAGTACAATTTTTATTATTGCTATATGTTTTTCTATATACCTTTTTATTGACTTTAATAAAACCTGTCTATTTTTTTAATATTGTTTGTTTTTGCTAGTTGTTAAGGATCCCGCCCTTCTGGTTTTTTCTGACGCCTGGTACTTTTGAACGTCACTCACTCCACACTTGTTAGTTTTTATGCACTGGGTTTGGGTTTATGGTAATCTAATGCAAAACATCACTGCATTGTTTATGTGTCAGTGTCTGACCCATCCTGTCGCTCCCTGAGCGAGTTAAAACCCCCCTCCCCCAACCCCCCCTTCTTTTCCCTACTCCTTGTTCACTTTTGGTTTTAATGAGCCTTTTATGGTATTAAGATAAGTGATAAGTTTTTTGGGTACCGGGTATCATGCTGGCCCTGCTGAGTAAAAGTTACAGCATGTGGTGGAGGCTTTGCAGCTTAGCTTTTGATGTTGGCTCATTATCTTTTTTTTAATAGGTCTAAATTTTGTCCTTTCCTCTCCCAGCATCCTCTCTCTCCCCAACTCCCCCGTAACATTTGGTATCGACTCTGGGTAGTTTCCTTTGGTTGGTTACTACTGGAGATCACACCTCCTCTCCCTACCCGCAACAGTATGCAGTCACTCATGAAAGCACAAGCGTATTTAGGCATACCTTAATGTTCCTCTGTGATTTCCACAACCTTCTTTAAATAGTCATTAAGTGCCAACAAGAATACTGAAATCCATTTCCTGAACCTCTATCAACTTCCTAAAACATTTATAAACACTGCAATATAGACACTAAAAATGTGTTCAACTAAAAACTTTGAAAAGAATTAACCACAATTGGCAGTAAAAGCAACTTACTGACAACTCTAAGCATTAATTCTGACAACACTGACTCAATTCTGACAATGAAGGCTGCCTATTACCTGCAGAATTTGTGACAAACCTCTGCTATCATCATGCTGCATTTCTAAAATACAATTGCTCCAAGCCAGTCTCGTCTTCCAGTCTCCCCCAAGTTTCGTCAACTTCCCCATTACCTTTTTTGAACCCTTCTCTCAGCCTGGCCATTACTTGAAGGATGGAACGGCGTTGCTTGCACAAGACGGATTCCATTTTTCCTTGCGAAAGACTTCATGTCTTGTGACACAAAGACTGTGCCGTTGTCAGAGACCACACACACTGGAATACCATGGCAAATTAATATTTCCCGCAGCTCTTGGATCACAGCCACCGAAGACACTGTTGATACCATTTTGACTTCCACCCATTTAGAGTACGAATCTACCACTATCAAAAAGGTCGTCCGTTGAAAAGGCCCAAAAAAGTCTATATGCAATCAGGACCAAGGTTTTACGTCTGGGCCTCAACGTACTTCCTACACATAGCGGGGTTGGCGCACGTGCTGTTGCTGACGTGTGGCAGTGGCTGACTATCCCCTCAATGTCTTGGCCCATCCCTGGCCACCACATGTAGCTCCATGCCATCATTTTTGATTTCACAATACCATCATGGCAGGTACGTAGCATTTTCAATAGGCTTCCTCGCACTGCTGTAGGCACAACCAAACGATTACCTCACAGGAGACACCTTTATACAGCAATAATTGATCTCTCCTGTTCCAATATGGACAAAGGTCATCTGGTATTTTCCCCTGCTGCCAGTTTGCAAAAACATTGTGCTTCACTTGAGATAATACCGGGTCTTCTGTCAATGAGGCTAACTGCCTCGCCTCAATTG
This sequence comes from Dryococelus australis, assembly GCA_029891345.1. Lineage (NCBI taxonomy): Eukaryota > Metazoa > Arthropoda > Insecta > Phasmatodea > Phasmatidae > Dryococelus > Dryococelus australis. The sequence continues at coordinate 108,015,511 of CM056993.1, read as the reverse complement.
GGGGGTTTGGAAGCAACTCCAGCATTAGAACGTCCCCCCACTGCTGGCATATCAATTTCGGGCCCTTGGACTGGCAGTCTACTTAACGCATCAGCATGTCATATTTCTGTGCCTGGTCGATACAACAGCTGGAAATTGTACATGGAAAGCCATAGACTCCAACGTAATAATTGTGGTGACAGGATATCAGGGGTTTGCTTTGTTGGCTCCAACAACCGCAGAAGCGGCTTGTGATCTGCGATTATGATGAATGGCCGTGCAGTCAAGTACTGTCTAAATTTGGTAACCCAAAACATAGTCGCCAATGCCTTTTTGTCAATTTGGGAGTAGTTCCTTTCCTGCATGTGGGGTGCGCAGGACCCAAAAGCAATTGGCCTCTCACTCCCATCCTCACATGTATGAGATAGCACCGCCCCTAACCCATACTCATACTCAGAGGCAACACAGGTCAATACAATAGGTTTCAATGAATCATAATGGATTAACACTGCATATGATTGTAACAGTTCTTTAGCTGCCTGAATTGCTGCACTGTACACTTCCAACCATTCCCATTCTTTTCCGTGGTCCAGTAACTGATGCAATGATTCTACGATAATTGCCTTGTTGCAAAGGAACCTTTAGTTGATATTCAAGAGCCCTAAGAATGACTGTAGTTCCTTCTTGTTGCTCGGTGTAGGTGCTTCATGGATGGCTTTTGCTTTTTCTGCTATCGGATGTATCCCCAAGCTAACCACCTGGTATCCCAGAAACTTCACCACTGTGGCTTCGAACACACACTTGTCTCTTTTCAACCGCAACCCTGCATCATCAATTCTTCACAGCACCTGGTATACCCGCTATCAATGCGCTCATCTTCACTTACACCTGTAATCAAAATGTCGTCCAACAGCACCACCACCCCCCCCCCCCCCAACTCAGCCAACAAGATCACCATAAGCCGCTGGAAAACAGCTGGAGTATTACTAATGCCAAAGGGCAGTGGTTTCACTTGAAATAGCCCTCTCATGGTGTTCACTGTTAATATCCCTAATGTAGCCTCATCCACCGCCACTTGTAGATACGCTTCCTCCAAGTCTAATTCTGTAAACACTGTGCCTCCAGCCGAGTTTGAAAATGCCTCATTAATGGTTGGCAATTGGTAGATGTTTTTATTACACACTGTGTTCACTGTAACCGTGTAATTGCCACACCGTCTCGCAGATCCATCTGCCTTACGGACTGGTACGATAGGGGTAGCCCATTATGAATGTGCCACAGGTTCAGAAATCCCTCGCTCCACCAACCCATCGATTTCCTCACTCACTCTCTCTGCCAATGCAAATGCTACCATCTGGCTCTTCCAAAATTTTGGCTTGGCATCCGACTGGAGCTCGATGGTCACCAATGGTCCCTTGTACTGTCCCAGTTCTGCGTTTGCAAAGACCCATGGATATTGGTTTACAACTTGTGTAACTTTGCCATGTTGTAGCGAGTGGATCCCTTCCACTGTAATGTCCAAGGGCTTCAGCCAGCATCGTCCTAAAAGGCGCAGACCATTCCCCTCCGCCGCCAGCAAGGTTAACTGAGCTGCTGCAGTGTTGATGCAAACCTGCACCGTTAATGACCCAAGCACCCTTAATTGCTCTTGAAACCAAGTGTGCAACGCCAACCTTGCTTCCTGTAGTGCTGGTTGGCCTGGCCACAGTCGTCTGTATATCTCGTTACTAATGATTGTATGGCCTGCCCCTGTATATACTTCCATATCCAGCTCCTTGCCATCTAACCACACTTTCACCTGGATTGGTGGGTGGCCTCTTGATGGTCCTACATGCATAGTATATAAACTGTACATTACAGAGTCTTCATCAGAAGAGTACATTTTATCCTGCATGCTGTAATTTGCAGTTCTTTTGTTATCAGCGGTGTTCCTGGCCCTTTGGTTTACCAGTTTCTCTTTGATATGCACGCTCATTCCAGATGGCCAAGTTTTGAACAGAAATTTCATGTGGTACCTTGATGTCAACAATTTTGGGATCTGTGTAGTCCATTGAATCGCCAGCATGCTTGTTGCCCCTTTCTCCTTTGGTCACCTGAATCCCCTTGCTAGGTCTGTCTCCTGATGCACACTTCTGCACTGTCCTATTCGCCACAGCCACAGCCACCACCACGTCACGCACTACTACACCTCCCACCAAGTCACTCACTGCACGCTTCAGGTCATTTACATTACTGCTTGCTGTTTCCGCTGCCACGGCCAGATTCACTGCCTTCTTAAAGGTCAGTTTGTCCTTCAACAGCATGGTACGTTGTACTGCCTTATCGCGTACTCCACACACTAACCGATCACGCAACATGCGATCCAGATCTGAAAATTTATAGTGTGTGGATAGCCATTGTTGTTCGGCCACACATGTGGAAATAGTTTCCCACTCTTGCAGGTCATGCTTGTGGAATTTGAATGTCTCCACAATCTCACTTGGAGTCGGCTCAAAATGTGTCGATAGCAACCTTAAAATATCATTGATGGTCACCTCACCCGTTGCTTTAGGCACTACTAACCATGCAACATACTATAAAGGTCGGTGCCACACACACACTGTAAAGTATATTGCTTTCTTCTCTTCCGCATCCTGTATCTTGTTGGCCACAAAGTAGTAATGTAGTCGTTCAGCATACGTCTTCCATGAATCCCTCCCTGGGAGGAATTCACCAAATGAACTAACTGCCACTCCGCATACGAGTAACGGCCGTTGAGGTTATGAACTTCACTTCGCGCTCATCAACTCCGATCCAAACCAAAGCTGACGCCCATCAAATACCGTAAATTCGCATCATCTCGCCGCCAATGTTCAAAATATCTTGCACGTTAACCCATCGGTAGAGACCTGAAAAAGTAGGTGTTATTTTATTGCTACAAAAATGCAGGTTTCTGAATAAGAATTGCTCCAATTTTTAATGTGCTCTTTATAACGACATACCTAATTTGAGAAATGTCACTTTATTCATAAAACCTGAAATTGGCAATGTTATTCCTATTGATAAGTGGTGTTTTTTATCAATTGTTATTTCCTTGCAAAAATTTCTAACTCCCAGAGAAATATACAGTTACGGTTTTAAGACAAAAACACTAGTTTCCTTTATCAACAGACAACTTTTAAAACAATTTCAGATATTGCTTAAGATTTTGTATTCTGCCTGACACCTGGAACAACAAACGCTCACAATGCACTGGCAAGGGCATACTGATTCATGAAAAGAATAATGTAAACAATTTATACACAACTATACAAGCACTGTTAAAAAAATATATAATAAAAGTGCCTTGTACGAAGATTTAAAAAAATTACAGAAATCTGCATGTACATTTTTGAACCATCGAAACTTTCAACAACAGAATTTTTTGTTAGGCACGCGCTGACAAAACTTTTGTTTCTTCAGAATGTGTCATTTTTTTACTGCATATATTTACAGAGAATGAGTATAATAAAAATACTGTTAACTGGACGAGTACAAGTTTAAAATATATAATAAATTGATTTACAAATTTACTCTATGTAAATTAATGCATATAAACACATTTTTCTCCGCCGCCCCGCTCACTTTTTAAAAAATAAAGAATTGTTGGTTAAAACGTGACGATACTATGAATGTAAAGATGGTGTGAATTCCATACATAACATGGTGCTTGGTGGACGTGAACACTACAATGGCATGTTTTCCTAATGAACAAATAAACTTTTGCAGGGCTGTGCAGTAGAATTTTCACTCAAAGTGACGCATCATCTATTGTGATCATGTTACCTATTATCTATGGTCATAAATACACGTGATTGGAAAGCAAACATGTTTTTATTTATGGCGATAAACTGAAGAAAGCTACTGGCCAGCTTATGTATGCATTCGTATTCGAATATCCAAAAACACATAATATACGTCTTAAGAAGCAACTATGTAGCATAAAACAATAATAATTGGCGGAAACAGGATTTTGTACGCTTTGTGAATTACATCTGAAATTCTCAAAAATCACAATTATTAATTTTTTATCTGAAAATTCGTGTTATTTTTCACTTTATCGCGTTTGCTAACTTTTCTGGTCTCTACCCATCGGTGGTTATCACCACCACGTAATATACTGTATTTACTGTCCATATTCAACACACTGGAGTGCACGACACCAACATCCATACTAACAACAACACCAATACACCTGACCAGTTGTGCCAACCTATGCATGTCAATAACCTAACATGTTCATACACAACAGTTTCCACCACCAGTACCTTGTGGGACGCAAGGATGTGCTTCAGATGTTGCACATGATCTGGACTGGTTGGTTGCTTCCTGTTCAATGCAGCTTCCTCAAGTGCTGGCAACAGTTTGCGCAGAACAGCTGAGCAGTAGCGATTCCACGAGGTCCTGAAATTTAGACAAATTTTACCCTCATAATGTATGTCCTCCCATTCTACTATGTCATCTGATGCATGTATTTCAGAGGCACTTTATAATAAATTTATTACTTTTTTACTTTCTCCCTGCTGACCAACATTATGTTTCTGGAGTTAGTCATTTTTAATTGAATATTAAAAATATTCTGCATTTGAATCAAAGTTTGAATTATTTCCTACAATTTGGTATAGTACACGACTGTAAAATGTCAACAAATTCTGACAGAATTAATATTTTGTTATGAATACTATGAATTTTTCTTATTAAGTTTCTTTTGAATATTTAATTTCACACGAGGAATTATACTAATTTTATATTTATCCCAAAACTTTAATAAATAACCATCTATCACCCTCTCCCCCCTTCCCAAAAATACATTTTTAACAAGAAAGTGCTGATTTTAAGAAATTTTTCCAACTCTGACTGTAGGGGTCTTTCAGCAGATTCAGTTTCACTAATACTTATAAAGAACTGCACACTGATGGCTAACAAAAAATGCAGTACACAATAACCATGAACTTGAGCAACAGGAACATGGAAAACCTGGTACAGAGATTGAAAATCTGGCACTTTTAACAGAAAAATGGTACGTTATGCTAGGTTCATGTATAACAAAAATACCCAGCATTTTTCCCTGTAAGTTCTATTATAGGAAAGAGTACCATTTGTTAGAAAGTTCAAACATTTAATAGCGTGTAAAAATCTGAACTGGTAGATCATCACTTAGTTAAAGATGGAATAATTTATTGAAAACGCTCCACTGATTTCTGGATACGCCAATCGCAAGTGTGAAAATTTTGTTAGTCTGGCATATAACTTTTAAAATTCACTGGTAAACAACCGGTAGATGAATGTCAGACAGTCAGCACTCTGCATGTAATTGGTAATCCACAAGCCAATGAGAAGCATGCTCATGCACAGACGCAGTATAGAAAGTTGCAGAAACAAAAAGTTATAAGGAAAAACATTTTATATCTTCCAAGGTAGTAATTTAAAACAATAGAATACATATCTTTAATAAAAAATGTTTTGTTCATGTGTCGGCACAAATTAAATTAAGAGAGTGGCTATTCGTGACACAATGTTTATGGCTGTGACCACTAACCAACAAGATGGAAAAAATACACTACTGGAAAATGAAAAAAGGACATCTTGATGGATACTTTGCAAGAAGTCCTAATTATATTCACATATGCTACAGGTAGTATATAGGACATGATCACTGGCAAACGGATATCTGCAGAAAAATAACTTCTGGAGAGATGTGCTAAGAGATTATTCGGTAAATAGTGTTCACTCCATAAGCAGCAATGCAGGAAGAAATTCTTGTATGTAAATGATCAAAGAGGTGATGAATATTGCCCTCCGGAATGGAATTCAATGCTAACCGCACTTAGTGGCTCAGCTGGGCAAGAGGTTTCAATGGTGTGGGAGATCGGGCTAGACAATGTCTAGCCCAGTCCCACAAATGCTCAGTGGGGGACAGATGTGATGATTAGGTTGGTCAGGGTCGTTGATAAACACCTTGAAGAGCATGTTGGGTTGCACAAGCGGAATGTGAATAGGCATCACCCTGCTAAAATTGCACATCCCCTTTCCCTTGCAAAAATGGTAGCAGAATGGGTTGGATGACATTCCAGATGCATGTGCACTGGTCAATAGCCCCTCTATTAATACCAAAGGTGAACAGCCATTGTAGGATATAACTCCCCAAACCATTATCCCAGGAGTTGATCCTGAGTACCATTCCCATATACACTGTGGAAGATGCAGTTCAGCTGCTTGATGCTAAATACGCACTTGACCATCATTAGCCCCAAGGCAGAACCAAGACTCATCTCTAACTCTTTGCCATTCATCCCTCCATGTGCTCCTTTTTCGACACACTGGAGGCAGACTGCATGATGCTGGGTGTGAGGGGAAGTCTGACTAATGGCACGCATGATGATAGATCAGCCTCACGTAAACAACTCCTTGGGCGAAGTTATGTCTAATCTGTTCTGCAGCCGCTGTGCATTCCTTATGGCTGCACGTAACATGTGATGGTCTTGTCATGCATCCGTACATCACTGACATCTGGAACCAGGTTCACGGGTATATACAGCTTCCTCTGACCAATGGTGCCACCATCGATGCACTGCCGACAGTACTCATCCAAAATGTTCTGCAATTCTCCGGTATGACCATCCAGCTTCCCTGAGTCATAATATTATTTGACCCTGTTCAAACTCAGTTAACTCTACAAATGGGGCTCGCCTTCACTTTCCTGGCATGCTAACAGTGCCCAACAACCTTTGGAGTACAGTAAAGCCCTTGCAACTAAACGCTTTTCCCTATACTCACCTGATTACATCTGTGTATTTTGACTGTCTCACTCGAACTCCCAAGTGTTGTGCCTATGATTACTTCATGTGCTGCCTTACAGTAATGTCGTATGCTATATTTAGTCATTCTCAATCACATCCCTCAATGTGTTCTTTTTTGTTTCCAGTAGTGTATCAGTAAAGAAATCAACATCTGAAAATTAAATTGGAAATAGTTTGTACAATGTGTAAGAAGTATAATTTAAAGCAATTAATAAAGTGTGGATATTCATAAACATAGAATTATAGCTGTAGTTTTTTCTAATCATGTTTGGGACATTTTAAAAAACTGCATTTAAAAATTAATGAACATCAACCCTGAACAATGGAGGTGTTATTTGTAGATGTAATCAGCAAACTTTACTCAAAATAAAAAAAAGTGTAATGATTTTTTATGTGTGTGATTCGTATCTAAAGTATCTAGTGTACAGTCAAAGTACTGAATATTTAATTAGGCAAAATTCCTTAGGTAAGGGTTACCAGATGTTCTCTTTTAAAGGCTGTTCATTATCAAGTGAGTATTTTTTAAATGAACATTAGAAAAAGTCTCTGTCCCTGCCTGCATTTATTTTAATAGGCACATGGAGTCACATTCGCCCAGTAAAGTTGGTAACGATGGACGGAAAGCAGTTCCATATCTTAACATTGAATAAAAAGTGTTAAGTAACCATTTGTGATCAAATAAATAATTTATTTCACTTAGTTTTTTTAATGCATCAAAGTGTAAAAATTAGAAGGTTTGTAAAATATTTAGTAGCCTAATAGTTTCACTTGACCTACACATGAATAAAGAGATGAGGCCCTTGGCAACGTTAATTTTGCATAAGACGGAATAATACACAGCATGCATAAAAGTCTATCTTAAGCAGGGCTCTCAAAAATGCTAATTTTACAATGAACAGTTTTGCCTGGACTCTTTTTGAGGCCTTGTAAACTGTCTTACCGGATTTTACAAAAAAAAAAAAAATCATAATATCCTCTTTTTCAATAAAAGTGAAAGACAGTGAAGTTTTACTTTTTTTTTTGTCATTAAACATTTAGTAACCTGTGAAAGTGCAAACCTTTTGTTTAGTATATTATGTAATTTTTTGTCTTTATCAACATTCGTATTTTCCCCTAGAAATTTGCTTTTACATGTCTAAATTGTGAAGTGCCTAATCTATACAAAATGTTATGGTTATTTGCCAGGAAATATAAACCTGTTAGAAAGAACAAAATCATCAAAGAAATATGATCAAAATGTATCAGAACATGAGCTGTGCGAGAGTGATTAACTATCAAATTACAAAAATTGGGTCCTATGCTTAGGTGCAACTGTGTTTTGTGTAAATACTTTGATACATTTGGATTACAAAATATTCTGTAGCACCTACAAACTACATAAAAGTAACTTTCAATTTTGAGTGAACATGATTATCACATCATATGGTTGCAAACAAAGTATCTATAAGTACTATTGTACCGTCAGCCGAAACCTCAGTTTCAGAAAACCAACTTTTAAAACTAAGGGTTTAGTGGTGTTTATACTGTCATACGAAACTCCATTTTGGAAACTTGTGTTTCGTGTGTTGTTTTACACTAGAAATCACTAGTATCAAAACAATTAATCCTTTTTGTTACTGTAGTATAAAATGGTAATACGTTTTACAGAAATTCATAAATATGGCTAAAAAGTTATTTAAAGTTGCATACATTGTTTAATAAAACATAATTTAAAATGGTATTTTGTGTTTTTAAGATCCAATATATTTATCGTGTGTTAGTTATAGTCCTACCCACAGCAAAATTATATAATCTCTTTGAATTTACACACATTATTTTAAACCAATTAAACATCTTGTTCTACATTCAACATATCCTAGTTGTACATTTTATACCATAATTACGAAGAGGACATAAACACACGAGAGAGAGAAAGATATATATATATATATATATATATATATACGCACGCACACGCATGCGCGCGCACGCACACACACACACACACACACACACACACACACACATATGCACGCACACACACACACGCACACACATATATATATACACAACATCAACACCGGGCCGCTGTTACGTTGTGAACCGGACCTGTAACGACGGCAGTGGCGAGCGGCGGGCGGACGACCGACAGCGGCAAGTCGCCACGTCCAGCCGAGCTGCAAGGATCTAGGCGCTCGCCCAGCTACATGCACACTGCAATGTTTTCGCTGCTAGCCCCAGCACACGAGTGATTTAATTTGGAATATGTATCTTAATATCTATTATTAATAAATGAAGTGCTGTGTTTTTAAAAAATGTTTCCCCCGCAGTTGGCAAGGGATTACTTACATTAGACCCCATTTAAATGTTTACATGCACATGCCTTGGCGATTTTATTGCATAATTCACGCACACTAATTTTTTGCCCTAAAATCCTGTAAAAAAGGTTTGCGAATTATGCGTGTGGAGCTGTGACGGGCGAGTTATCGCTTGCAGGGCAGTGCTTCGGCGGCAGAGTAAGCGATAGCAGGAAATGCTGCGTAGGCGGGGCAACTGATTGCAGGGCAATGCTGTGTAGGCAGAGGAACTGATTGCAGGCTGAGCAGCTATACTTACATGGCGCGGTCAGATTTTCTGCTCATTTTCGCACAATCAGTTATCATATAACATGATATTTTTACGATATGGTGGTTTGAACACAATTTAAAAGCAATTTTAGGGCAATTTTTAGGTAGTAAGCCCTACAGGAGATCAAAATCGGTCTAATTCGGCGACAGTGAGGACACACTTATAGCGAGGATTGAACTTGGAACCATGACACCTCACTATAATAGGATAGATAGATATAGAGAGATAGATAAATGGAGAGAGAGATAGAGAAAATGTTCACAGATTTAGCACTAATTGTTTTGTGCACAAATGGCAAAATGTATTCATAATTTGTACAACATACTGTAGCAAATATAGCTGACTGAATTGTAAACACCATTCACAATAAATAATATAAACATGTTAGCCATAAATAGAACAATTGTTCGGAAGTAATAGTCTGCCATATTTATATAATGTTAAGTCGATTTCGTAATTTGATACTTTAACAGCTTGCGGTCTGCTTCTGACACCGTTAACCGTTTAAAACAAAACACTAGTACTACAAAAATGGCTTCTAACTACTAGCGCTGTTAGTTCAATTTCCTGTCACAGCCAACCTAAGGATGCAAAAAAATTTCCGCTATCTTGGATTTATTATTTTATGCCATTTACGTTAAGGTTAAATGTATTATCGCTAAATTTTTATTGTAAGATCTCCCTATTTTTATTTTTAATAATTATCATTGGCATTTTATCAATTTTGCATGAAATGTAAGCAATAAGGTCATGTTGCCGCTCTACCACTCACGTAGCTATTCTCGGGGCACTAATGGCAGAGGAATCAAACATAACATAATGACCGTGTTAAAAAGTTGGCACTTCAGATTTCGTACAACCTAAAAAAGTTCCGTTTTGTTGATGTGCACGTGTTATGAAGTTATGGTAACATTATTACTTTACTGATTTTCGATGACGATGGAAAAATTAAGTTATGTTTGGAACTTTTTTGGTTTGGAAGGCAGTGACAATGTGAAAGCAAAATGTAATTTTTGTGGGAAAATGATTTCACGAGGCGGAGAAAGCAAATCAACATCCAACTTGCACAAGCATGCCAGAACTTTTCACAGCCAGCAATTACGTGAATTCAGAGCAAATAAGTATGAAGAAAATACAAATTCCATTTCTGAGGAATCTACAAGTAGGCCTACTTCTAGAACAGTACCTCAAAAACGAAAATTTTCCCCTGCAACTGAAAACACTCAGGTAACTCTCACACAGTTTATAGACAGAGAAAAACATTTTGCTTCTAGTCATTCTAGAGCAGAAGCATTAACCAAAGCAATAGCCAAAATGAGCTGTATGGATAACCAAACATTCTCTGTAGTTGAAAACCAAGGGTTTGTGAGTATGATGAGTGTGGCCGAACAGAAGTATAAGTTGCCAACCAGGAAGCATCTTTCTAAAACAGATGTACCCATTGAGATGTATGAAAAAGTAAAGGTGAGAATTGAAAACATTTTAGAGCCTGTTCAGTATGTCAGTATTACAAATGACATGTGGTCATCCACAGCAAATGATGACTACCTCAGTATAACTGCACAATTTTTGGATGACAATTATAAAATGCAACATGTTTGCCTAGAAGTCATTTCATTTTCACATGAAATGCACTCAGCTGAAAACACAGCTGCATTTTTTAAAGAGTTGTTAGGCAAGTGGGGTCTGCTAGAAAAGCTCAGTTATGTTGTGCGGGACAATGCTCGCAATATGTCAGCCGCTATGGAAAAGGCAGGTTTTAAAGATGTATCATGTCTTACCCATACACTACAGCTCGTCAGTAAAGATAGTGTGTTTAATTAAAGAGAAGAAAGTAATGTGATCACCATTTGTAGGAAACTAGTGGGACATTTTAAACATTCTGTGAAAGCCAACAAACAACTGAAAGCAGCCCAAGAGACTCTTCACATGCCACAGGAATGCATGATCCAAGATGAGCCTACCAGGTGGAACAGTACCCTCCACATGTTAAAGAGAGTTGTGGAGCAAAGAAGACCACTGGTCCTTTGTCTCTCCTGGCCTGGACTGAACAAATGGGATTCACCTCACCCCAGTCAGTGGTCACTCATTGAAGCCATCACTGAAATACTTTCCCTATTTGAAAATGCAACCCTTGCAATCAGCTACCAGAATGTTAATGTTGGAGAGACAATTCCAATTATTAACAGTATTACAACTTCACTAAAGGAAAACTGTACATTGAAAGGTATGAAAAATGACTTGCTTGCATCTCTGCAAAGGAGGTTCGGGAGCTGTGAATTTGACCAGTGCCATGCCACTGCAACAATACCCTCATTTCAAGACCAAGGTTTTTGTTTCAAATGAAGCTGTAATTGCTGCCAAACAGCACATTTTGTCAGAAATGGACAAACTTGAAACATCCAAAATATCTGCACTTTCAGGAGAAATTGAAAGCTCAAATGAAGCAAATTTTACTGTGAACAATAACAACAGCACCAACTTTAACAGCAACCAAAAACATGCAATGTGGAGCATGTATGCCAAACTTTTTGGAAATGCAAGCAGTGTTCACCAACACATGGTAAAATCTGAAGATGAACTACCAACTTACCTAAACGAACCTATCCTGTCATCAGATGGTGATGTGCCAGCATACTGGGAAAATGCTAGATTTCAAAGACTTAAAAAGTTGACAAAATGCTATCTAGCTATTCCACCAGCAAACTGTTCACTCTGAACGTTTGTTTAGCACAACAGGTCTAATTTGTGATAAAAAATGCAATAGATTGGATTCAGAGACTGTTCAGAAATTAATTTTCCTGCATAAGAACCTCAAGACAGTTAATTTCAATTAGTGATTCCATGGTTCAACTTTTTATTAAGGCATTAATTTTTTTGTTGCAATAACAAAGAACAGTGATTCAGTAATATTTTGGTGAACTGAAAGAGAGATTATGCAATATTACAAAAACTCAGTTGTTAAAATTTGGCTTGGAGCCATTGCTTTTAATATATGTACGTATGTGTATAGTGTATTTTGTAAGATTTTACATAACTTCATCATAACTTTATAAACAAGAAAGTGAAGTAAATTCCATGAAACTTGTAAGCAAAGGTAAGCCCCATTTTCTTCCCTGCTTCTATAAACATTTTATTTCACAGTAATATAAAATAAATTAGGTAGATTTAGAGTTAAAGATATATTTTGTGCTAGTGGCCTTAGAATCTGAATCAAAATCGAAGAATCGAATACCATTTTGAGGATCGATTTTGGAATCTGAATCAATATATTTCAGGAATCGACCCAAAACTAGTTGAAAGTATTTTTGCATGAATTTATGACAAACCCTTCAAGAAGAAATGCTATTACAGTAGAATCCCGTTGTAGCAAGCACGGTAACTGCTAGAACATGGATATAACAATGTTTTTTGACAAACCATCAAAAAATAGCAAAAATATTCCATGAAAAATTGTAATTTTACAAGTTGAAATTGTGCGACGAGATTGTGTGAAGCTCGCTTGTGGTGGAACTCGTAACCGTGTGAAGCACGCTTTTGTTATCTGTATGCCGTAACTCCACTACCTCTCCCGACAACACAGTACCTTGTGCCGCTCCCCCCAAGCGCATTGTTCTATAAATAGAATCCCGCCCTTTCTACCTTGACACCTTTTTCACGAGCCAGTTATACTTTTCCGTAGTCGTTTATGGTCATTGTGCTGTCAACTGTGTTTGGTTTCAAACAACTTGGCGTATGTGGGTCGAACGTTATTGTTAAATGAAAACAAATTTCATTTAAACATAACAGTCCAAGTGATAGCTGGAATCGAATACAGCTACAATTAACAGATTTTCGCAGGGTCCATACTGTGGCATACCAATTAAAGATAGGGACACAACTACTACTGCTACTACTACATTTTATCACGGTGCTATAACAAACTTAATTTTAATCCATTTTTATAAAGTTTTCTTGAATTTTTGCTGGTTTTGAGTAAGTCTCGCACCATGCAGGTTTTGTTAGTTGAAAACGTTTAATTTTCCAATGACAACCATATTTACTGATATAATTCTCGCACTGGCTCAATTCAAGCAGCATATTTCTCTCAACGAGGCATATAATGCTAACGGTCCCACAGTGCGTGCTTTATTCGACCGCGCCAGGTTGCTGACACTTCAAGGTCGCTGGCCCCTTATCAATTTCTGGCTGCCGTGCCCACACTGCAAACATGTAAACACAATCAGTCACTGAGTTTATTTGTATGCGGGTGGTTTTTTTAATGCGAAGGGTATAGTTTACATTTATATTAATTTTTGTTTAGTACGAATTCATAATGGGTAAATATACCAGTCAAACTGCTGCATTTAAACTTCAGGTAATTGCGTATGCAGAGGAACACTGCAATAGAGAATCGGGCCGAAAATTCTTTGTTTCTGAGTTTAACGTGCATGTCATGTTTTCCCAATACCGGGCCGCTGTTACTAAGTGAACCAGACCTGTAATAAAGGCAGTGGCGGGCGGCGGCTCGCTACCGCCTGGCCAGAATAATTCTGTAGCTACCAGCCAACCAACAGCTGCCCCACCCGAGGATCTAGGGCCAAACGTCAATGGCAAACAGTCGAGTCCGGCCACACTGCAAAGGATCTAGGCGCTCGCCCAGCTACATGCACACTGCAATGTTTTCGCTGCTAGCCCCAGCACGAGTGATTTAATTTTGAATATGTATCTTCATATCTATTATCAATAAATGAAGTGCTGTGTTTTTAAAAACTGTACCCCCCGCGGTTGGCGAGGGATTACCTACAGTAGACCCCATTTTAATGTTTACATGCACGTGTCTTGGCAATTCCTTGCATAATTCACGCACCCTAGTTTTTTGCACTAAAATCCTGTAAAATAGATGCTAGAATTATGCCAGTAAATACGGGTATTTGGTTTGAGGCGGTCGTGTGGAGCTATGACGGGCGAGTTATCGCTTGCAGGGCAGTGCTTCAGCAGCCGAGTAAGTGATAGCGGGAAATGCTGCGTAGGCAGGGCAACTGATTGCGTGGCAATGCTGCTTAGGCCGAGCAACTGATTGTAGGCAGAGCAGCTATACTTACGTGGCGGCGCAGTCAGATTTTCCGCTCATTTTCACGCAATTAGTTTTCATATAACAGGATATTTTTACATTATGTTGGTTGGTGTGAACACAATTTTAAAGCAATTTCAGGGTGATTTTTAAGTAGTAGACCCTACTGGAGATCAAAATTGGTCTAATTCAGGGACGGCGAGGACACACTTATAGCGAGGATCGAACCTTGAACCGTGACATCTCGCTATAACAGGACTCTACTGTATATGAATAATATGATATATTTTATTTACTTTTAAAGAAAAGCTAATCACAATGAAATAGGTGTGTCTAACCTGGCTGTATGGTAGCAGCATCTTTCTTACACTGTAAAACTTTTGTGGGTGTTATATATTTGTAACTTGAGCCATTTTGCTTCCCAGCAAAGCACTTCCTCTTTACAGTGACATAGGGGGACCCTTGTCAAAGTTGGCAGGTACAGTCTCAACACTACAAAAATTAGTACAACCATAGGAGACACTGTATTTAAGCATGAAAAGCCTTTATCAAAATGCTCTATCTCATGGCACGCCAATTTTGTAGGACTTATTGCTACCTGAGTAAAAATTATGAATAGAAGCCTGTAGTAATTTTGTGCATGTAACACAAACTTAAATACTGAACTAGCAATGAAGCATATTTTTGGTATTTGTCTAGGTTTTGATTTGAAGACGACCCCTTATTTTTTCTATTCCTTTTCTGTCAAAAAAACCTCATCTTCCTTTCGGGAATACGGTATTCCCCCAAAATTAGTGTTAGCATTGTCCCCAGCAAAAGCACTGCCTAATCTCCAGCGCATCCTTCACATAATCTGCAATAGTGTCTGATGTGTCATTTGGTATGGTTTTCAGCTCTTTAACCTTGGTTTGTATGTCCCCATGACTTATAATCAAATTACTGTAGTAATATAGGAAACATTTGGCAACCATGGTTACTCTCATCAGTAGCTATACCAAAACATGATAGTCCACTAAACATTTCCACAGTTGCATCAATAGCATAATTATGGACAAGCATGTATACATTACATATGAATTAATTAACAATAGGTCTACCTTTGTTTGCAACAGATATATAAATTCAAGGTGAACAAACTAAACATTGGGCTTTGAACTCGTTTCTTCGTGATTTGAATGAAATGTATTTTTTCCGATTTTCTCGTTAAATTTGCATTTTCTTTTCAGCATATTGTTTTGTCTCGACTTGAACAAATAAAGCACTCATAAACCTAAACCACTGTGACCATGAACATATGTTTTACATACAACCACTGTCAAATGCCTCAAAAGAAAACAATAGAATCACGGATCATGGTACTGTACTTGGCCTTGGCATTAACCATCCATCCAGAAAGGCATTTATTTTGTGTAACTGTTGTGTATGAGCAGACATGGTAGGGCGCGACATCTGTTAAGCAATGGTTGAACTCCATGCTCTGTAATGCTATACAAGCTGCAATGGCTCGATGTACCGAATTGCCAAAACAGAGGATATATAAGTTTTTACGAAAATTCTCTCCAGACACAGGATATTATAGAAAATAAGAAGACATGTCTGGGAAAAAGACGTCGGGTCACCCTAGTCTTTACTTTTAAAATTTTTTAAAGGATTGTCCTGTTTTCTCCAACTAAGAAATCTGAACTGAATATTTGTTGTTCGAATAGTAATAAGTGACCTTCAGCAATTAGTCATATTTGTTTCATTACTGTAAAAGTCACAAAATCTTTAAAAAAATTTTGACATTATCTTCTTTATAAAGTGAAAACCATAAAGGAAGCAATTAAAGAAAGTATTGCATTTGGGGTGTTCTGTATTTTGTATGCATATTACATTCTCCATGTTTAAATTTAATGTGCTTATTTTCCTTAGCTACTAAGATTTGCAATATATTTGCATTCCAGCCAAGAATTTTATTTGACTCAAATATATCCCTATAACATAAAAATATTTTGTATGTGTTAGGAATAATCAACTTCTATTTTATATATTCCAAATCGCTGTCACCAACCCACATGAATAAGTTATTTAAAATATGGGGTGCAGGACTTGTACAAATTGTAAAACGTGCACTGACGGAAGTAATTGTAGCTCCACGTGGCTTAACATAATTAGCACAGGAGATGGCTACTGCTTACCTCATAGTCCTACGCCACTTCATTAGGCTGTCGCGGAGGTGCTTCTCCAACTTGTCTCGCAGCTGTTGGCAGGCCACCACTGATGTCACAGTGTACTCGAGTACTGGGGGCTGAACACTGCTCCCAGGAGCAGGCAGGTCTGGGCTGAACACAGGTAACCAGTCAGCACGGCAGCTCGTGTCATACCGTGTGCGACAGGGTAGTTCCTCATGCTGTGTGTTGGCCCACACCTGTGTATCAATGACTGTACCTGAATTTCATGACTGTAACAATGATGAACAAAATTGTGTACACACACAGTTTTGTCAACATTTATTGCACTCAAGTTTATTTGATATTATAAATGTTTCGAAAGCAATTTATCACATTCTGTACAATAATAACAATTTTTTCTGGCAAAATATTTTTATTATTTAAATATTTAAAATCTTGTCTGTTTTTCAAAATTTTAAATTACCTTTTTAATTGAATATTGACGCACCACGGATGACATCATTCACCCGCTCTAGCCTCGCCACAGCACGCCTTGAAGTCAAGGGTTGGGGGTTGGCATGTCCTGCTGTTGCCTCCTGATGTGCAGCAACCCACTTCACATCATGTCGCCACTCTCTTACCCCTCCAGTCTTGGGCCGTATGCCTCCAGCCTTCAGCTGCGTAAGAGGAAGTAGCTACCAGCTTCGGCCACTTTTGGCCATCTCCGCTGGCTCCCCGCCGCGCTCTTTCAGTGCACCTCTCTTTGATCTCTCTCTACTGCTACCTGCACACCTGGCCCTGTGTGATGTGCGTAAATAGAGCTCGCAGTCCTCAGTTTGAGGCTGTCTTGCACCAGTTCAGTAGCACGCAGTTACTCTGCCCGAGCGCCCACCAATGTCGCGTCTACCTTTGCAGAACATCACTCTGCCTGAGAGTCAACCAACTTCTTCAAGTCATCACTGCCATTCACAGCACTCTCAAGAGTCTTACTATGCACGACACACCTCGCTGCCCACCAGCACACTAAAGCCTGCTGCACTTCCAGCTACCTCATAGCTCACCTGCAGTTGACTCGAGTTTGAGTACTGCTGACTTAGAGTTGCCCTCACCCCCCGCACTACCATGTCTTCTGAGACTAGGTCAATTACCGGTTGGCAACCTCGAATCGGTCCTTCAGGACCTAGTCAGGGTACAGGCTGGTTTATATGTGTTTAATGAGCAATCAATAAAAAGGCATAAATCAACTTGAATGCGTTGTCACTCCCAGAACTCTATCTCTTCTTCACCATGTTCAGCTATCTCCTGTTTCATCACCAATCCTAGTAACACTCTTGCAGGGATAGTCACAAGTGGGAACCTCCTTCCCTACCTCACCCCTTGGGAACTGTCTCAATGTGGAGATTGGGAAGCCCACCTTCCTGGGCAACACCACAGCAGTTGTCACTTTGGACTATCACCCCTTCAGTACATGCCTGTGTCCACCAGCAACGTCTCGCTCGCCAGATCACTTGCTGGAGAACAATAAGCCAACCCCTGGCATCCATGAGAACAGAAGCTCTTAAACCTGATACTGTAACCCACAGTTTGGTACTTGGGCCTGCCAGCGATGTTCCGCTCGCCAAGCCACTAGACTGATGGTCAGTAGTCCAGGCTACTTACTCTATCCAACAGCCATCACCATACTCTCCATCAGGCCGTGCCTACTCTTTCTTGGACATCCACTATCTGCCTATCTGATCTGCCCCCCCCCCCCGAACACTTATGACTCACCATAGGACTGGACAGGGTAAAGCAGCCAAGCAGGGGCTAGCTCTGGTTGAAGTCCTGGAGAGTAGAGATTCAGGTGCCAGCCGGGTATATTCCTGGAAGGAGGAGACTGCTCACAAGAGAGGGTCGGCTACCAATTTGTCCAAGCCATCACAGAGGCTCCTTTGGCACGTGTACTGTGCCGTGTCACCACTGCCACCAAAGAAGCTTCCTACCTCAGCCTACTAATGTCACTAGGGTGGTCAAGCCACTTAAAGTCACATCTACCTATACCCCTACCAGGGCACCCACTTGCCCCTCGCTTGCAAGTGCACCCCCTAAGGCACAACGTACAACTTTAATAGAAGTGGCCAAACCCAGCAACGTAGGCCCCAAGAAAAACTAAGTACGAGTGGCAACCACTGCTTCACCGTCGCTAGGGGGAGGGGAACCTTGGTGACGCCGACCAGCCGAGACCCACTAAGTGTGCATGTCTATATTAAATTATCATGATTTTTATTTCAAATACATTGTTATAAATTATTTTAGTAACATACAGGTTTTTCATTATTTCTGTTGTCCAGTTTGTCTTCAATTTATATAAGGATATTATTTTAAGTGATTAAAATGGTCAAACCATGCATAATGTTAAGTTATATAAAAATTATTTTAGTTAGTTAATTAATCCATGTTATTTCCAGCTGACAAAAGTTCTCAAAAATGTGAAAGTATGAAAGTACTTGACATGCCATTAACAAAAATTAAATAAATTTGGATTTTCTGGTAAAAAAAAAAGTTCAACCCACAAAGAAGTTTTGGATTGCAATGCTATTCGGACAGATAGCAAAAGTCAGCAATAACAAGAAGTGATTACAGATTGAGGCTGGTATGAACAATATTTATTGCACTACATATACATTTCTCAGTATAACGTCAGGCAACATTTGCAAAAACATTCCACCAAATGTCATGGTATGGCATTATAGAGGTCCCTAATGGTGTCTTGCAATAATCCATCCTATGCAGCTTGAATATTTTCTCCCAATACCTGCAGATTTTGTGGTTGAGGTGAAGTTTGAGCAGCCAATAGCATCCTATACATTTTCAATTACGGATAGGTCTGGTGATATGACTGGCCATAACAGAATGTTCATTGCTCCACGGCACACTATTGAGACAGCAGGGTATGAAGATGACTGTTGTCCTGTTAAAATAGAGAACTTGCACGGGCATTCACAAACAGAAGGGTCACTGGTTGCAGGGCATCATGTACGTAACAATGGGCTGTCAAAGTGCTTGTGATGAAGACCAACAGTGGTCGGGCATTGTACAAAATCGCACCCCACATCATGAGATTCAGGCCATCTGGATGTGTCACATGTGACAACAAACTGTTCATCTAGGCACTGCTCATGTTGCCACCACATCCACACACATGGATGTGTTGGTCATCGTCACCAAGACAAAAGTGGGACTCATCATCATCACTGAATATTATCTGTTGCAATTCTGCTTGGTTCCATGACAATTGGTCATGACATCATTGTAATATGTGGTGATGCTGATGTGATGTTATGGGCAGTCATCATAATAGTCTGCATGCGTGTAGTCCTGCATTATGCAGTCATCTGCCAACAGGTTGGTGCTCGTAGGATGCTGCAGGTTGGGTATCACTGCTTGCTGAATGTCCACAACTGTGACAGTTGAGACACACTGCACATTGGACAATCCTTTCATTCTCCCTTGGTGTGTTTTTTATGGCTGTATCCCAAATCCTGCATGTTATGTGTTGCCTCTATCCACTGTTGCAAACAGGATGCAATGGTAATATCAGCATGACTGGTAAGGTATGCAATACAGTGAAATGACCATCCATTCCCCACAGTCTTACAATGTGAATCCACTCAAACACGTCCAACTGTTCCGAGTGCTGTCAAACTCATCTCCAAGGCTTATTGCAATCTGAAGGGGTGCTATTGACACAACAGCATGAGTCAGAATGGAAAACATGGTCACTCGAATGATCTTACATAGTCCAGAAGGTACAGCGATATGATGACCTGCCATTACTGATGTCACTTGCGCAGCTGAGAATGAAACATGAATGAATCATCTGCATATCTCATACTGTTAAACCAGCTAACATGTTTTGTTCCTCTAGGTTAATTTCCTCATGGATGCAACCATTTTTTCACAATAAATGTACATTGGAAATGCAAAGTTTCTACAATCATTAGTTAAAATTTACTCTTGTGGTAATAAATACAATATTTATCAATTACAATTAAAAATATACAATTAAAACATACTCACTTTAAATAAAAGGAAATTCACATTATTCTTAGGTAAATGGTTTATCAATATTAATTGACACCAGCTAACAGCCAGCGACGATAGAGCCCATAACGGCGCTCACGTGTCACGTGTTCCGCACGTGTGCAAAGAGGCAGATAATTCGAACTTTCCTATAAATGTTAATTTCAGGGTAGAATGTGTTATGTTGTCTTTACAGTGTTCAATATGTCTTAAAATGTTTTAAAGTGCTTGTACTAATTTTAATTGTTTGGTTATGAATATTCAAAGTGCCTGTGTTGCTGAGATTAAGAACACTTAATATTCTGGCATGAACACCATCACAAAGAACATTGAAATAAAATTGAAATTCGTAACAAAATTATAGAAATGTAAAACAATATCTAATTTAATTTGTGCCATTTTATTTTCAATATAAAATATTTTACTCAGGGGGCATAGCACTTTCGCTTATGTGAATCCCGTAGGCAGCCATGATAGGCGACGCTTGTATCTGGACAGTCTGTCGAGGAGAGTTGGCGAGATAAGACACTGTCACGTGCGCACTATAACTTTTGTTTACTAATGTAGGTTTCCATAGTCAATTTAGTTTACTAGTTAATCTTTGCTTGTGTACGTTTTTTTGCAGACATTTCCTCCAGCATTATGCTTCCGCTTTACTAATTCTTACGCCCTTGTAGAATTTTTAACTTAATCGAGGAGGAGGAGAAAGATGTCGGAGAGGTCACGCGACCCGCACATTTTGAATCAGATGCCATCTGCCTATGTTTATGGCATTTCAGTGTAACTTCTGCATAATTGCTACATGCAATTTTAAGAGTTTTATTTTTATGTATGTATTTAAGGGTAATTTTCGTGTTTGAATATTTTATGGCAACATCACGTATAACCATGTGGCCAACTGAAGTCAAGTTTTTGTATACACCATCATTGCGTTTTAAGAGCATATTTATATAACATTGTATGTGCAATCATTTATTTCAGGGTTTTATGTC
The DNA here is from genome assembly GCA_029891345.1 of Dryococelus australis. Taxonomy (NCBI): domain Eukaryota; kingdom Metazoa; phylum Arthropoda; class Insecta; order Phasmatodea; family Phasmatidae; genus Dryococelus; species Dryococelus australis. Next base: position 107,993,850 of record CM056993.1, on the reverse strand, counting down.
AATTTTATTCAGGGTTCACTGTATTTTTCACGTAAATTGATGCTTTTTGTACTTGACCACGCAGTCACAGTAATGTTTGATTTCACCGCCATCAGGCATGTTACAAGCCTGTAACGACTCTAATTGTAAAGAGAACCACGTGCTCAACACGAATAATACTTTATTTGAATTTAGTTTGCAGTTTCCACACAGAAATATTGCAATTTCACCTGCACCACGTGATCCGCTACGAACTTATTTCCAGCGGCCTCCACGCCACCTAAGCTTGTTTTCACATGTGTGAGTTTATTGTGAATATTCATCTTGTGTCCCATTATATTTCATGTATCATTCAAGTGTCTATGTAATTGTGTAATTAGTGTACGGTGCAATTATTCCCGTCCTAGCCGGCTCTGTGTATAAGCCGTCACCACACTAACCACGTGCTGGAGGGCAAGCCCGACGAGTTTGCGTTAGTGATGCCAAGTAATCACTCGTGTTAATGTGTATTAAGGGTATTCATTTGTAATTCACCGTGTACTGTCTTCAGGAAAAACCATCAGTCCACCCTAGCGGCTGTCGGTCCTCTTCCCTTGTAAAGGCTGTGCTTTCACGTACCTCGGCGAGATCATCCATTTAGGCATGCGCTAGATTAATTATGGGTTGGGGAGCACCCAAGCGGAATTGGCTAGTCATGACCAAGATAACTATTTCACTGGCACGTTGATGTGTACAAACAATATCAATATAAACAAGTCTACAGTGAATTCAATTTTTTATTCAGTAGTGACAGTGTCCTAGCCACATATGTTTTATCTATTGTTTATTTCAGTGAGTTTATTAATAGTTTAGTATTGCCAACGTAGCTGTAAGTACGCACGGGTGAGACTGACACACAGAACCCACATCCCTGAGAACTCTGAGTCTTAACAGTGCAGTGATTGGGAAGCACCGCTGGCGCCCAAATTACCAGTAAGTATTTGTGTCATCGTTCGTCTCGTATCTCACCTGACGGCGTCACAATATTGATGCAAATTTCAAAATAAAGACAATTTTTGTTTATTTATGAAAAGTCTACAACATTTCAGACAAAAGAAAAATTTACGAACATACAGAAAATTCTTTAATAAATGAACCATTGAAAATTAAATTACATAAAATGTAAATTTTTAAAAATACATATAAAAATTACCACCATACAATAATGATTCCATTTGTAATTTAAGCATATTTTCATTTTTAAAAAAAATGTTTAATTTTGAAAAAACATAAAAATATAAAATTTAAATAAGGGTAAGCAATTTAACAAACTTTAAAAACATTGTGATGTTAACAATTATTTTGAGCTGTACGCTAACATACTAATTTTGTCCAATTGTAAGATTTGTACAAAAATGTATAAAATAAACATTTGTATACTGTATTGCCTTTTATTAGTTATTTGAAAGGTTATTTTTTGCCATTGGCATAATATTTTGAGACTATTATTTCATATTACAATGAAAAAATGCATACAGTGGATTCTCTAACCATTGTTTCTCAACGGACTGAAAAAAATTTCAATACGTGTGAACTTTCAATGGATGTGGCCTTAAAATGCAGATAATCAAAAATGGGACAACAGAACATGTGTGTTCCGTGGAAGCAGACTTTCAATTCATCTGGGTTCAATACACACAGGTTCCACTGTAATATGCTAAAAATTTAGAAAACCATTTCTGACTCTTGAACATCCTTAAGGGACCATGTGCCTTTTTGATCTACTGATGGGCGGTTTATTTCCATCTGCCAAAAATAAATATTCCAAGTTTAGCATTCCACTTTCCTCTACATGGGTTTTACCAGGATACCTACCTGCATTTTCCTGTAAGTTATGGATTCATTACTTTAAAAATATACGCATATATTTTAAATAACTCCTTGTTTATTTATTTCCAACAGACTTACCATTTAATTGTCACTATTGTATTTACTGTTAATGTTAATGTATTTTTATGAATATCCCAGAGAGATTTTGATCTCGGTTAATTCATTTTTTGTTTGTTTTTCACATTTATCACACAATTATATATATATTTTTTTCATATACCTAACATATTTTTTTTTTTCATACACCTAACAGTATTATTTTTGGTGTAGCTTGCTTAATGATATTGTCCTTTGTTGTTGCTCTTTCCATACCCATTTTGTGGAGAATATGTAATACCCAAGACTTCAGCAAAAGAAAAAATCTCAGCCTTTCTTTTTGAATGACTTGATATCTTAAGTATTTCAATGATGGGACTAAAAATTTTCCCAATATATGCAATAAAAATTATTATTCAAAAATAAATAAAACTGAGTAAAACCCTTTTAAGAAGTTACGTATTGAGAAGTTTTTTTGTTTAATGGGCTTCAAAAAGTTTTTCGTTGGTCTATTACTAATACTACATCATTTTACCTTTTTAAAAAGTTTTCCTGGTTAATAATGATACATATTCCCATATTTTCTGATATATCTTAACAGGGTTTCACTGTAATAGATAGGAATTTTGGTGAGAGCACAGAACATTATTTGTGGTTCCAAACTTTCAATTCATCCATGTTTGATGTATACAATTACCATTGTAAATATAAAAATGGAATTATAGTTTTAAAAGATGAAATTACATAAAATTGTAACAGAAAAATGAGTATTTTTTGAAACTGAAGGTTTTTGGTCTAGAATCTCCTTTCTTATATCTACGTATATTGCACATTAAACTGTACTACAAACCATAAGAAATTAGTGTACATAGTAGGCACACCGTGTACTCACGTTCTTGTCGTTTATGAGACAGTAGACTTTGTGCAAGGGACAGAAGCTGTCAACAACGTTGTATCTATGTGCAGTCACAGGGTCCCAAAGGTGGTACTGCCCTGCCTCTTCAGAAGTGAGGACATAAGCAGTCGGCCCATGGGGGATGCCCTGACCGAGCAGCACCCAGGCCTGCTTGGCCAAGTGTAGGAAGTAGCAGCAAAGCAGCACTGCGTGATCCTCGCTGTCGCCTGTCAGCAGCTGCAACACTTGCTGAATGGGGACCACACCTGGTTAGGGGGATCAGTTTCTGTCATTTTGGATTCATACACTTTTTTACCATAACTTCCTTTCAACAATGTTTAATTATATTTTTTACACAGTACAGCATAGGTATTAGATTCTCAAGTTTTATCAATTTACTACGGCGATACAGCCTTTCTTAATTTTTGACTAATGATTGCTGGCAAGAAATGTGATTTTTTTCTTGAGTGTGGTTACAGAAATTATATCTGAAACAGTAGTCAAGCAATACAGGTTTTATAACATGCGCAAAGCAATGCTGTATGCCTTATCAATGTCTGAAATAAAATACAAAATCTTTGGTGAAGTTGTGGTGGAAATTCAGAAATTCCAACATGCTGGGTACTGATTCTCCTTAGGTGGTCACCACCCTGAAGCTCAAACTACACTGCAGCATACGGAACTCAATGGTCCATAGACACCAATGTTTGACTGGCATGGAGGCAATTTTGCGATGGCTCTCAAAGGCTTTAATGTTTACAATGACAGCGACAGCACACACAGCACATTAAGTCACACCCCTCCCCCGCCGAACAATCAGTTGCGACTTCTATGCTGTCCGTAGTTTAGAGTCATGATGAAAAACATAGATATGCTACCTCATGTTCCCAGCCACGCTCTCTAGGGTAACGCTACATCTGTGGTAAAGTGAGATGTCCACTGAAATTCCATTTTAAAATTCCCAGACTTTTCCCTGTTTTCCAAGCAGAATCTCACCCATTTTCACTGATCTATTTTCAGGGCCCAAACCTTACAATACCATATTTTTTCCACTGCTGACAGAACAAAATGCTATCAATGTAGCAGAAATAAATTACACTGCAACAGACAAAGCAAGCAGGGTGAATATTTTATTCAGCCCATATATATTTTTTGCGACACACACTGTCAACTTCATACAAAAATAATTTATTTTGTACATATAGACCCTATATGACTTGGCAAAAATGTATTATTACTCACACAACTGATGTGTCATGTTATCTGGATCAGGGCAGTGTGATGCAGCGGTAGAAGTAGTGACTTTATTAGTGCAGGCCGGTAGCACTTGCTTAGAGCGGCTGGATGCAGGAATTACTATGATACAGGGACCATCCTGAATACAGTGTTGACCCTGTTGGTTGCCTGCAGGACACAAAGTCAATAACGTGTTTGGCGATTGGCCGGGCGGTCGGCTTTGGGACCTGTAGCTTACTTACACCAACGCTAGAGTAGCTAGGGGGTTCTGCAGGATTACTGATGGGTGCAGCTGATGGAGTGCTGTGCTGTCCCCACGGGCTGCTACAGTTGGAACTGCTGCTACTGTTGGCGGCTCTCTGCGGGTTGGGGTAGCATCATATGTTGAACCAGGAGCAATCCAACCCCAAGGGCACTCCTCGACGGATGGCGGCGACAATGGAGTGCTCTGTCCCTAGAACCTTCCGGAGATCTTAAAACAGAGAAGCAGAGGGAGCTGGAGGGTGAAGCCCCACCAATTTATGGACGGCTTAAGCTCGTTCCCGGGGTGTGTCTTGGCCAAGTGCCTTATTGGTCTGGGTGCAACTCCAGATAGCTTGGCAGGCAGAGGTAGCCTTCCTTTCCTTCAGGTCTTTCCCACCTCACTTGGTAAAAGGCATCAGGTTCAAAACTGTGTCTCAGCCGACAGGAGCAGGCAATATACAATTCCCTAGCTAGTAGTGTCCTGCCATCTCGGCAACTGGGCCAACGCAGATCCTAACAGTTTCCCCAACCGGCAACACAAATGGCGCAATGGTTGGAGAGTGGGTTTTCTTGGAGTAGTTCCAATCACTGACAGGTGATGTCGTAGAATGGACAGGCCCAACCCAGAAATAACCAAGTACTCTCTCCGGCAACTCACGTGGTGCGGTGGACGAAGTACAAGCTGGTCTAGTGGTCTTTCCTCTGTAGGGGAGTATGACTAGTGGTTGTGACTCTACCGCTGGGTACTTGGGGTGCACTGAACGGGTGGCCGTAGAATGGTGTGTGTTTTGCCAATGTACTAGTCCCTGATGGGGAGCTCGCAGTCCTACACCAGGCGGTAAAATATTCAGTTCAATCCCTGGTCTCCTGCTCCACTCTGACGAGACGTGGTGTCTACAGGGAATCTAGGCATACTCAAGGAAATGAGAAAACAATATAGGTTAGGAATATGTTTATTCCAAGAGGAATAATACATGGTGGCCTGTACTATATCCTGACTACCTCAAGCTGACAGGAAGTAATAGACTATGCTATCCACATGAAGGAGACCGGGTTCTAAACTGAAGGGTGGCAGTTTCGACTAAGGTCATTAAATCAACTTTCCTTGCCTATACTGTGTCCGTGTCCTGAAGCTACTTAGGAGGCCCACTTCCTGAAGAAAGCATGGGATAGCCGTTGCTGTGGACAAGCGTCTAGGGTGGCAGATGTCTTCTACAAGGTTAGCAGGGGGAGGGCTTCTGAAAGATCTGGATGTAGGCAGCAATGAAGCTGAAGAACTTCTAGGCGTCTAGATGGTATAGCAGTCAGAGCCCCAGCGCATGAGGCAGTAGAGTGAACCGATGGGCTGAAGTGGCTCCCACAAGAGATAAATGACAACTGGCATTTTCCGGCCGGAGCAGTGGTACATATCCTCCCAGCCGAGGCCTCGCCAAGCCTTGGAGTGGAGGTGCGATTCACACTTGTCTGTGGGCGGAGCAAAGGGTCGTCTGCTGGCTGCCATTGTAGTACTAGAATGCACGTAGCTCTATCTCTCAGCATGCTATTGAACTATCTGCTCACTCGGGAGTGACAGCGATGGCTCGATCGCTGGCTTACTCACTCTTGATGTCTTCTCAAAGGGAAGCTACGCTTTGCTTACTGACTGTGCTGATGATGAAAAATACAATTCTGTCACATCTGTAATAATCCCCATAACCTGGGAATATCCTGCAGTCACTCTAGTAGTTATAATACAATTCAAACCCCGTTCAAAGAGCTTTTGAGAGAGGTGTGTCAATGAAGTGAAGTCATATATATTGATGGATAACGTCGGTGCAAACAATGGTATAAAGCTGACTTCAGCTTATCAGCAGACAACCCTTTGCCCCTGATGTCAACTAAGATTTTATTGTTGACCGTCATGAGACATTTTGATATTGTATCATTCACTACGGCAAGAATGGATGTTCCAACCTGCGGAATTTTATTATACATCGGCCCACAGAGACTATGCAACAAAGACACCAAGTTCCACTGCACGCTGCTAGATTGCTACACCAGTATGCTTTGCCGCCTCCTTCATTATCCAAGCTCGCCGGTGACGTCATAGCACATAAAGTTATGCCATCGCCACCATCCTCTCTGGCGACCAACCCCTCGCCCTACAAACTTGCAGCCAATGACAGCAAAGGAAGCCTCCAGCAGAGTATAAATAGTAGGCCACAACGCTCCCTCAGTGCGAGTCTTCAGTCATCCACCACACCAATTGCCGGACACTGACCACCCTTCTCTTCTACAGCTACGCTCCTTACTCTACCCTTCCTTCTTTCACCGAGCTTTTAGTGCCGAAGAAATACTTCTCCTTGGTCTCCACCGCACCTCAGTGCCGGAGACATTCTTCACAACCTGCTTAGTCTTCACCGAAGATGCATGCCAAACGTCGTATTCAAACCTAGACACTGCGGCCCCTTCTGGGCAAACACGAGCATAAGGAGTTTAGACCAGTTTAAGTTGTTTTAACCACGCTCGTCTACTCCACCACTGTTAGTTCAGAACCAGGTCACCTCTACCTGGACAGCGTAGGTTAAAGTTTCCCTAAGCTCTTTCCAGCGTTAGGAGGTAGTGCAACACCACTTGTTTATTTCCCGTAACAAGGAATAAACAACATTTTATCTGACTCATGGGTTCCACAGTTCCTGTAGTCTTTGCATCTACCTTAGTGTACCTCATGCCACTGGGGAAACAGCAGATGACCCGGGAACTTTTACTCGCTCAAGCCAGTACATGCCAGTTACCTACATGCACTAGCACAGCCAACCTTTCTGTATAGAACTGTAGAGCCACACACGTACTCTGACACTCAAGTTCAGCTTGTTGACTTGGTGCCGCCCTCTCCACCATGTTCAGACACCAGAGAGGTTGTTCCCTGGGTTGGGAAGACTTGGGCTTCTGAGCAATACCCAGGTGTTGGGACTGTCGACGGCGAGGCCTGAATCTCATTGTTCACCACGTTTAGGCACCGAGCTCTGTGAGGAGGTGACCATGCCATTGACAGACGCTCCACGTGGCTGCATACCCAGTAGGGATACACGTAGCCTGTGAATCCTCACAGACATGAGCATATGTTTCTGATCCAAATGCCTTTATTCCCAGTGGAGTGGTCACCTCCACAAAAAGGTTAAACAGGTGCTAACCGCCTCTGGGCACTTACATGAGCTTACTCCCTCCCTCATCACCATGCTTAGTCAACTGTCACTTACTACACGCTGGATGGCCTCATTTAATACTTGTGTCATATATCTATGTAACTGCTAATCATGTAAATAAACAAACTTATAAATCAAATCAAATCAAATCAAATCAAATCAAATCAATCAATCAACTGTCACCTAAGGATCAAGCTCAGGCACTACGTCACCTATAAGTCCCCATCGTTTCAGAGATCCCGCAGGACCTATTGAGGCACAGACACATCTGAATGAGGAGGTTCACCCTTGGTTCGCAGAATACTTCAGTCAGCTAGATCAGCCCTAAGTAGTTCCAATCGCTCACACCAGACCAGAACCAACTGTACTGTTCCCACAAGCCCACAAGCATGGTCAAACGTCAGGAAACATATCTCCAATTCACCTGTGGTGCCCACACACCCTATAGGGACGAACAAGGTTAAGCCACAATCCGAGGTTACACGTCGCCCAGGTATCCCGCCAGAGGTTAACAGTCCAAAATGTAAAATCACATTGCCCGAACATGATTTTGTGCCCGGCCGCAAAGCTATCAGGCTGGTTCTCTACACTGGAAATGCCCCAGTACCTTGTAAGGGATTAAACAGAAAACCCGTATACCCACCAAGGGTGCGCCTGACCTAGCGTCTCACAAAACCAACTCCTCTGTGACGCAGGAACGTCCAGTCTGCCGAGGCGTCACTCGTCAATCTTCTTAGCCAGTAAGCATCATGCATCAATTCGCTCTCCCTCTGGTGTGACTGAGATTTAACTGGGCGATAAAGAAAGTTGCAATCCCCTTGGAGATGATGTACGACTGTCATCCCTTGATGACTGCATTGTGCCTCTGTAGTGTTCTCCACTCTATATGCTGGAGTTCTGACCGTAGCGGTAGCACATGCCAGGTGATTCATCTCTAGCGGGCTGGTACTGGCTTATTAGTGCTGTTTCTCTTGCTCACCAGATAGTTGAGCAGCGGCCGGATAAGCGACTGCAAATGGTTCTCTTCTTCCCCTCCCCCCAAGAAGTCACAAAGAGAAGAGGGAGAAAAGAGAGGATAAAAAATGTGTCACAGTGTCGAGGGCGGGGGTTTTCGTGGCCCTTCGATTTTTAAACATGCCGTTCACAAGATAAGCTGAAGGCTTGGGTATTGAATTATGATGCATGCCACATTGCTGCGCAGCACGACTGTGCTCTCTACGTGCGACTTTGCCCCATCAACGAGCAAGCAAGCGCTCGGAACAAGTCACAAACGGTGGCAGAGTACTTTTCACATACCGATATATTCGACTCCAGGCGTAGGACAGCCTCGGACGTAAAAATAATTAACACATTTAATTATTGATTGTACTGCCCGCCCAGAATCCGGCATGTGAGCGTCACCCCTTTTAGTCAAGATTGTTTTACCCGACGGACCACTACCCTGAGATTATCTGAGAAGGAAGTTCCACCGATACCACGGGATCGCAGCACTTCTGCTGCCCTGTGACGTCACACCCGCCAGCCTCGGGCCGAGGTGGTAAATTTGTCGTCCCCTCAGAGCAGGGAGATAAGAAATGTGTGGCGCTCGCAGCTACCCTGATAAACCTACCCCTGCGATGAAAGGCTACAACACTCCCAAACCCCCGGAAGATTGCTGATCCAGGGATTTTCTACTATATTGTAACAGGGAAAAGTGAAGAGGTGTGGTCTCCAGTAGTAATCCAACAAAATTAAACTACCCGGAGACTACACCAAATGTAACGGGAGGGATAGAAGATGTAAAATTTAGAATTACGAAAATAGAATATGAGCCAACACCAAGATCTAACCTTAGAAGTCTCCACCACGTGATGTAGGAAAAAAACTCAGCAGGGCCAGCATGATACCCTGGTTCCTTAACAATAACTTGAAAACAAAAGAAGAGGCTCACTGAACCCAAAAATCAAAATTAAAGAAGGGAAGGAAAAAAAGGAGGGGGTGGGGGTTGTGGAAGGGTTTTAATAAAGTTTGCTTATTCCAAAACAAAGAGATTAATATCAAAACAACACAAATAAATAAAATTATAAAATAAGTTAGTGTTGAAATTAATGGGGTTTTGCAAAAGCAAAACGGAAAATACAAGCTATACTTTTGATTACTTGTTAATAAATATTAGTTACGACACTTTCAAGACAATAAATTTAAAAGGTGAATCTAATCACCCAAGTAGATAAACAAAAACAAAAAACAAACAATGAATCACACTAGCCTAACCAGTGTTCGAGTTAAGAAGAAATAGAATTTGCTGTAGGGCTAACAGTATGCCCTTCTCACTATTACTCCTGGTTTTAACTCACCCAGATGTGAGTACATACAAAACAATAAAAACAACTGGTTTTTAAATATCAGCAAATTAATTGGGGGTAGACTGCCCCCTTTAACAAAGGTATACAGTAACAATTAATATTATTTTACTCCTATGTGAAGTTACCTTAGCAAAAAAAAAAATTATTTTGGATCAGAGCATCGGAATAGTTGTAACAATACTAACTTATATTAGCTATAGTAATACCGCTGAACCATTAGTCCCTTAGGGCTTAAATGAATATCACAATAGAAAACCAAAAGTTACTTTGTTTATGTGCGCTTATAGGATTTATTCAATGGATAGATGGATTGGCCAGGAAAATTAATTGAGCTTTAAGGAACTAGAACAAGATTTAATTTAGAAACCAAAATAAGGGTCAAACGACTTTAAAATGCAAAAATAGTAAACACCTGAAATTTAACTTAAGGGAGGAACCTGTCAAAAATTATTTGGAAACATAACCTAGACCTCAGCTTACATAAAAGCAGTAGTATCAACCCAACTCCGCTACTTACAACAACACCAAAAAACATCAAGCAGGGCCGATAAAAACCCAAGGAACTACCTTTAACTTTAACCTTCCTTAAATTTCCATTAAGAGGACTGAAATACACAACAACTATAATGACTAAGGTTCCATCCCATGATAATGATAATTATTTATAGAATAAACATATCTTCCACAACTCCTCGGCCTGAACTGATGAGCTAAATCTTGGTTGGCTATCAACTACGACCCTTGTTTACTAAAAGACCAACTATTCAAAGGCATGGCTGGCGCAATTCTTGTGAAGCAGGGAAGAACGTCCCAACCACACACAAAAACAAAGATTTTTAAAAGAATACTTAGTATTATTTTGACGTCGCAGCCTCCTCCAGGGCCGCACACCTGCGCTGAGACCTCCAATCACAACAGTTGTCCACTATCGACTCGCTCTGTCAGCCCATGACCTCACCAACTATTTGTCAAAACACCAGCTGCCTTGCCTGACATCACGGCCTTGGCCAACATCATGGCTGGCCGATCGATACCTCGATAACTCGAGGCCAAACTTCCCTTTCCCCTTACAAACCTTACTGCCCAGTGGCAAAGTGTACTGATCATCAAAACATTCCCTGACTTTACCAAAGGAAGAGTCAACACAGCTCGCAGCTGCGCCCGGTGCTTCAAACGAACAAAAGATAACAATTCTTCCGAACTGAAGAAAGGGGGATAGTAACCAGCACCTTGGCCGAGCAAAATACGGCCAGCTGCTGTCGCTTCAGAAGAAGTCTGCTGATCCAAGTGGTGACGAAACCTTTAAAATTAAAAATAACGAGTGACCTCAGTTCCTTACGAACCTTGGCAGTCAAAAATAAAAAGCCTTTATTCTGAATGAAAAAAAAACTATATAGTAACTGATTCCTAATTCAGTTCCACCATAACTTAAATGACCTAACCGATAAAACAAAATAAACAAAAACAAAACAAATAAAGTCCGAAAATTACAAACATCTATTCAAACAAGAAAAACAATCTAATATTTAAAGATTTAATTCTAAAAGAGACACTAACATTTAACTTTCAACTATAATCATACTAACATCCCCAATAACGAATTGTGAACAAAAAAAATCATTAAATTATTTATCACCACATTACATAATAAAATAAAACAGAAAGACAATACGTGTTTCTTATCAAACAAAATGAACAAGTAATAGGGAGGGCTTAACCCAACCAAAACAGCCTAATTCCCTAACCTAACCTTTAAGGAAGGGAACTCCAAATGAAAATACTAAAGAAAAATTATATAAGAATAGGCCTATCGCATCTTAACAAAAAAACTAAGGGATAGGAAACTTCCTACTGGCATAAAATCTAGGGTGTTTGTACAAAGAAATGAAGGCGCCTACAAAAATACCACTCCTGACATTGTGCTTAACAAAAAAAACTTTAACTCAAAATCACCCAAAAAAAATTTTAACCCCAAAAATATGTGGCGTAACAATATAAGGAGGCACGGGCACGTCTCTCGCCAGAGATGCCGGGCTCTCCGGCCGCATAGGTCAGCGAGCACTCCCAGCGTCTGACCAATACCTCTCTCTTCTTCTACAGCCCGCAAATGGCTCCAACCTCTCCAGCAGCTTGAAAAGGCTTCAAACTCCAGCACCTTGAAGAAGGCTCTTCGTGCACTTGAAGACTCCAGAGGTAACCCGATGTCCCACATCCTGCAACCCTTTTACCCCAGTCAGATGCCTTGACTCCGTGGTAGCAGGTAGTCGTGATTTTTTCCCTTCTGGACAAATTCCCCTGGAGAGGTTACGCTGTAAAGAGCGTAAATTAGCATACCATTTGAAGTCAGAATAATTTTACTTTATTCTTTTGCCAGGCTCACCTTTGCCTGCATTAATTTACGTAATTAACTTAATTCTTAGCTAGGCTGTATGATTTAACAGGGATTCCCCACTTCCAAAAATCATAATAATAAATATTACGTAACGACTGATATCATTGACTACAAAATTTTATTATTAGTTTCTTGCTCATTTATTTTAATTAATATATTTGTCAGTGAAACTGGTTGTCACGTGCAATAGAAAACCCTGCTCAGGACTAGTCGTGAGGCGTGCCGAACTCCCAGGAGATGGAGCTTGCACAAAGCTTTATGTCTGAAATGACACGCCGCTTCTCCTGAGGTTTCCCGTGTTCCCTCCCCTACCCTCTGTGGTGTCCTAATACCAGATTGCATATCTATACGTCAGTGCCTTGGGTGTGACTGAATAAGACACACCCCCAGAAGTGCACATCTGCGGAAAGGTCAGAAGGTGGTATCCTGTGCCATAACCGGCGCAGAGAATGATGTGCTTTACAAAGATTAATTAACTCAAAGGTAAACGTTGAAGTTACAACTGAGGAGACACTCCCAACTGTGGAACCTGACTTTACACCTAGACCTATCTCTCTGTTTATTCCCCTCGACCACAAGTCAGAGTTAGACAATATTTGGGTATTTGTCAGCCATGGTCTGATCTGGAACCAATCAGCTGTCCTCAGCTGGAGGCCCTTCTGCCAGTAGTAACTCAACCGCCACCCAAGCTAGACCAGAAAAAGGAGGTACAGAACTCGCGCATCATTCACTTAGCTTCCGGGAAAGTAATAAGGGTTTGACTACCCCCGAAGGCCACCCCAAAACCCCGCACAGCTACTTCACCCATAAATTACGTCCCCGCACGCCGGCTTACGCTGCCCCTGCGTATCATAACACCAACCCTTCAGGCGGGATCATCCATCTCCACCATCACCATTGATTAAGCAGTATCATGATACATAACTCCAGGACAGCTGGTGTCCTGCATTTTGGCAGCTCTTGTAGTGGGGAAGATTGATCTCCCAGGATAGGAATCAATCACGGTTCGACTTACTCTGGGGTTTGACTCCCCTCCCTTCAAATGGTATCATCCCACTAAGCAGCCCCCCACAGAACCTACCACGACCCACTGGGCTAGAGTAGCAACAAACCCGCTGCAGTAGGATCACTTGGTAGGATCACTTGCTGAACTCGGGAGGGCAGTCAGCAACCTAACCACTATCACGAAGATAGGAGCACGTGTCAATTACAAATACCATTTTACAGATATTCTCTTGTTGGGGAAAAAAAAAGCAAAACAGAAGCGGCACAAAAAGTTTGACCCTGCCTGGCCATCCTATTTGTGTCCCATAGCAGGTAGATTGACGTGTGGCATAATTCTAGGGTTTGCCAGCAAAGGGTGTTCTGTTACCCTGGCTGATGGGAAACTATCTAATATATACAGCAATCACAAGTACACAAAGAAACACATTACCGCACAGGACCACCCACAACAAACAAAAAAATGCAAGAAGACCCTCAAAACATCAACATGATGAGCACTGAGCATTTACAAACATCAGATCTGAAAATATTATTTACAACAATTTCAAATTGTATTCATTGAGAGAGCCCTTTTTATTTATCATTGTTATTCCTTGACTGGTTTGACGACTTTAGCATGCAGGCTTTAGCCTGCCGCCATCTGCTTCTCAGAATGGGAAGTCTCTAGCACTTGTTTGTTTACACAGGAACACATGAACTGGAGGTCTTTCTTCACTTGTTTGTACTCACAGCACGTTATGCTAGGCACCCAACAGTATCCTGGGTGCCTGTTAAATACACTATGGTTGACGAAGCGTTTTTGTTTACACAGTTGAAAGTCTGCCTCTGCAGTTTACTGGTAACACATGATGAAACTGGACAGCTGTTTATGTCTGCCGGTAACAGTCTGTCTCACTGATTTTCATAGCAATAATTTTTATGTGTTGCTGGCAACAATTGACGGTTGCACCATGTTTTTTTCTCTGTCTTAAGCAGCAATTGATGGCTGCAAGAAGAAATGTTTATTAACTGCTGTGGCCTGCTGAACCATTGTGGCGGCTATCAACGCCTGCATTTCTAATCAGTTCAAATTATGGCAATTAATGGCAGCGTGTTTACAGTTTCTTGACATCAGCTCTTGACAGCTAGACAATCAAGTTAGGAGCACTATATGCACTAGTTTTATCGGGGCTTCTTGGGAGGTCGGCCCTTTTCCTGAGCACCACATAGACAAGGTAGGGCCACGTGAAACACGTCGTCGACCACCACTGGTCTTCATGGTACCGACCAGGCTCGAGAGCGCCGCGACAGGCACAGGCAGGCTTCTCTTTTCTCACCTGGCCAGCACTTTCTAATCTTTGTCCCCAGCAGCAGTTGACTCGGGTTGACCAGGTGCCTGGGGATGATCAGCTGGGTCCACCTCCAGGGGGGGGGGGGGGCACCTGGCAAAGACGGAGGCAGGACAGGCTCCAACGTCTCTTGGCCGAACAGCTAGGCTCATCCTCTCATACTATGGCTGGGTTGATCTAGGCACCTGTCGATGCCAAGACTGGTGGGGTGGCTGCGTTGTCCAGGCTGGACATGGCCAGGGGTGCAGGCTGGGTCAAAGCCTCCAGGTTAGCCTCGACCTCCCTGGCACTTCTGGCAGGTGCCTCCCTCTCGAAAGGCGGCACCTGGGAGGCGGTTCCGGTATTGTCCGACAACGGACCCTGGGAGGCCTAGTGAGGCAGAGGCCCTTCAAACACCTCTGCCTCCTCAGCACGGTGGCTGCTGGGCTTGTCCTCTTGAACCGTAGCAGAGGTGGCCTCTGCACCTTGTGGCGGCAAGACCAGCTGGGTGGCCGCGTCATCCAGGCTGGATGCAGCCGGGGCTGCAAGCTGAGTCAAGGCCTCTAGGTTGGCCTCGACTTCACTGGCACTACTCGTGGGCGCCTCCCTCTTGGAAGGTGGTATCTGGTAGGCGGCTGCGACGTCGCTTGGCGTGGCAGTCTCTTGCCTGGGTTGGCCCGCCAGAGCTGGTGCTTCCGGGGTAACATATCGAGGTAGTGGTAATTGATGTTCCACTACCTTGTCGGCTTAGGGTGCCTAGGCTTCCTCCCTCATGGCATTTGGCTATGGTGCTCTGCGTCGAGGCTCCCTGTCCAGTGAGCTGCGCCATGATATTTCCATTAGTTGCAGGAAATATCTGGGCATATCGGGCGGTGGGGCTGCGCAGGAAGTTGCTGTGTGTTGATGGCAGAGAGTGTACCTACGCGGCACCTCGTGGTGCAGGGAACTCGATCCTCGCCGGTATATTTGGCGATTTGGTGGACGAATCTCATACCCTTAGTCTGGTTTCTGAGAAGGCATAGCGGCAGTGAGTGGTTAAGGTGCAAGATCGTCTTCATGTTCTTCACATTCGTCAAATTCTGATCCCAGGATGCTGGCGGCGGGTTCAGATCCTTCCCCAGGAAAGGGGCATATCTGCCCTTGGCACCCGGTGTCCAAATTTTTTTGAGGTGGGGGGAGGAGGGAAGTGGCTAATACATACCATTCTGGAATATACTTTCATTTGGAAGATATCTGTCTATTGAAATCAATAATATTTGATTAATTACCTGTTTGACTTTTCTGCAAGAAGAAGCTACAGAAAATTAACCAGTGTTTATAATTTACTGAGACATCGGGAGGTCATATATAGTGTTCTGTAGTACACTTTTTCTCAGAAAACATCTCTCTATTAAAATTAATTAATATCTCATTTTAAAAAATTTGTTATTTTTGTGACAGATGTACTAAAAAACTGACTTAACATGAAAAACACACTTAACAAAATTTTCGGGTTTTTGTGGGGTCAAAATTATCTGCAACAATTTTACAAGGCAGAAAGTTTATGAGGTCATTCTTAGGGACCATGAAGCCTTGTAAAATCGAGGTCTGACTGTAGTTCTTGGCAAAGTGATTACCCCATGATACAATATCATAATTTTTTATTATAACCCATGCTGTAACACATATACTCTTTTAACCAAATACTTTAGTTGATGGTGTTTCATTTAGCAATTATTCGTTCAAATACTAATATAAAAAAAGTACTACAAATACAGATAGTTTACACAAGTGAGCTGCTAACTAATGTTGTTGTCCAAGTATTCTATAAATTAAAGGGCAGAAATTGGATATGGCAGTTTTGCCACTTACTTCAGAGGTGAGCCAGATATCAAACAGTCCCGGGAACAGCATGCTGCCGGAAACCACAGGTATCATAGAGACAAACCGTGCTGCCATCTCTGCAGTGGTATGCTCTCCTTGCAATATCACTGGAACACCAAGTAATGTGCTTAAAAAACACTCATATGCTCAGTTACTACTTTAATCATATTTGTTTAGTTTTAGAAGACAATATATATATATATATATATATATATATATATATATATATATATATATACAATAGAAGTGTACATAAAAATTGTATTTTACAAAAGGTTAATGTTTTCTGGTTGGTAGTAGTACACATTATACCAATAAGGCTGGTCTATCACTTCCCTTGCTTGCGCAACAAAGTTAATTTGTCAGTGATGCTTGCAAGTAACTCAAAATATAATACAAGTAAGGGAAGAAAGGTAGGGATAATGTGTGTTGCAGACTGAGTTAAAAATATCAATTTTTGTACAATAAAATAAAACTTAAAATATCATAAGTTTTTATAAAGGCATGTGTATCTATTCTACCCCGATGTATATAAATAAAATATTCATATAGGTATGCATGTACCATCTGTGTGCTTGCTCACTCACTCAACCTCAAAATCCACTCCACTCTCTCACACTCTCTCTTTGCATCTACATATTTACGACTATAATCATGCACGCACGCACGCACACACACATGCACGCGCGCGCGCGCACACACACACACACACACACACGCACACGCGCGCACACACACACACACACACATATGTAGATAAATGGTATCTTTTCTAAATATTAAATATTTAAATCGACTTCTACTCATCAGTGTGAACCACTCAGCCGCACACCTCAACGGAGAGTAAGTACAATCTTTGCCTACCTACCCCGTTAGTTTAGAAACAAACAGGTCATCGTCACCTGTCTAAGCGTAGCCAAGCTTCCGTTAAACGCTTGTTGATAGCAGGTAACACAAACCACCATGTTTATTTTCGTACAGAAATAAACATAATTTTATCCCACTTAGAATATTCTTCCCTTGTAAACATCAGGTCTGTTAAGGGATCACAGGTGACGGAATTTTATTCTAACCAGACTGCCAAACTCTCATATAGATACACACATACCTATACTGGACAGCCACCCTTTCTATGCACACAGGTGTATAGAACGGTAGAGCTCCAACACTAGGTACAGCTCTTGGGGTTGGACTGTCAGTCTTCTTGGGTGTACTGTTTACACCGCGCCTTAAGGAGTATTTCCCCGGGTCTAAGGGGACTGACCCTTCAGGGGAACTCACCCACATTTTGAGACCGTCGACCAGAGTGAAACCTGACTCAGTGTCCACTGTGCTTCTGGTGCCAGATACTGAGATAGGGGATGGCCCTGGCCTGGTGGTGGCGGTACGTGGAAGTACACCTGAGTAGGGACCAACATCACCTGCTCCACCGCTGCTGGACTGGTATTAGAGTATCTTTCCTCAGGCCCTTCTCCGGTCGGAGTGGTATTCGTAAGAGAGTTAAAAGGGCTGCTACTATATTTAATTACCACCAGGAACTTAGCCGCATCCCAACCAACCTCGGTCCCCGGGAGTAAGCTCAAGCCACCCGTCATCTAGAAAAGCCGGCCTCACCAGAACCTGTACCAGATCTGTTCATACCACCAGTTTAACTCGGAGTTACTCACCCCTTACTACTAGCCTATCTGAGTGCTGAAGAAACCGCATTTGGTATAGCAAACCTGTGGGGTGGAGACTAAAATATTCAGGTCAATTCCTGAGCTGCAAGTGCTGGGAATGAAGGGTACAATAAGCGAAAGCTTAAAGGGTGCAGGCTGGTCAGTTCCGAGCAACGAGTGCTGGAAATGAAGACTGGTCTGGAAATACGGGTTGTCTATCCTTTTACACTAATTCGGGCCGCTGCCCGGTGTTGATTGGCTGGTGCCACTATGGCAAGGGGATGGTTGCAAAGTGGGAGGTAGCGAATGCATGACTTGCCTATGGGATGGGGTGAAGGTCTTTCACACACAGGTAGCGTCTACTCTGCCCACTACAAAACAAGAATTAAAAAAGGAAATGCTCCCTGTCTTGCTCAGACACCCAAAGCTAATCTCACTCTCTCTCTCCAGGGAATAAGAAAGGGATGGATAGTTGAGCATCCAGATGGTATCAGGAGGCACTTCGTCATTTTCTTATTGTTCACTCCTCAAGTTACAGTGCGTGTTTTCCTGTCTGTATTTTGTTCATTTCCTGGGAAGAACCAAGTGGAGATTTTTGCGGGCCTATTTTTATTACAGCATGCATTCACAAACTAATTTTTACTTGGTGACTCACTGCAAACACGTGATCTGCACGCGAAAAAATTCGACTGGGGAGTAAACGTCATTTGACAGACTATCCTATAATAAATTGGGTCACCATTTTTACACTTTACTCTTTATACTCTTTTCTTATCCTGCAGCACTACTGTGGCCGTCTACACAGACGTATTTACAAGACTATCTGGTGTTGCACAGCAGGCTAAGTTTACATCTTTGTTATTCACAAACTAAGGGTTTTCCAGTAAGCTGAACGCATCCTGACTCATCTCCTTGCTAAAGGGTTTTCTGTATAGTGAAATGGCACGGGTATACACATACGTTGTGTATACCCGTGCAGCCAGACACAGCTCGCAGCTGCGCCCGGTGCTTCAAACGTTCAAACACTACAAAAGCAGGATAGAAATTAGAAGAGAAAACATAACCCTTCAAAAATAATACATCACAGAATTCTTTCTCTCTTTCTGATCTTCTTGCAGCCTTTCTCTTATAAAGACCATAGCTGCTGGTTGAAACAAAGCTAAACAATCATTTTTACAAATCAATTACTTGAACGTAATCGACAAACATGGCACTCAAAGCAAATATTTATTAAAAAGTGGCTTTCTTCTCGCAATATGCTCTCACAGCTTCAGTCTTTGGATACTTTCTTTTAAGACTCCCTACACATTAACGTTACATTGAACACAGATATCCAGGAGAAAAAAAACTAAGGTGAAGGTATGTACAGGTTTCTAAGCTTGAAGAAATTAAGATGTGTTGAAAATTATTGTCAAAAGATAAGCAACACACCAAACTGTTAATTGATTTGTTGTTTTGAGAGCTTTATTCGTTGTATCGTAGCACTAATTATTGCATCAAAGAACAGACTAGCTGCTCTGACCAACAGCTGCTGCTACATTCACTGGGAGTACAGTGCTGATGTACACTGTTCAACAATATGTAGCACTGGAGGTAGCTAACTAGCTAACACTTGCACATTACTAGTGTGGGTGTCGGTCAACACTCTGCTATGTGCTGGGGTGCACACGTTTCCTTGAAGGTGCATTTGGGGTCACTACCACTGGAACTTGGCGGGTAACCGCCATGGAGTCTCTCTGTACTGCCCCGTCGTGACTTGGTTGAACTCAATGCTGCAGCTGGCTGGATGCTGCGTTGCCATTTCATTGCGGTATGTTGGTGGTGTCAGTTGCTAACTGACAAGGAGCGCTGTTAGCCCCAGGTGGCAGCACGTTGGACGTCTGGTCCGGAGAGGGTGCTGGGTCTCCCACAGCGGTAGGCCGGGACAACTGGGTAGAGGGTGGCTGCAGTCTAGCACCACCAGTTGACATCAGGTCCTCGTCGACGTTGAGGTCTGCAGCGTTCTCTCGGCTGGAGTGGGCGGAACCCACAGTTATCTGCACTGTAACTGATGCTCCAAGCACTCGTTCTGGCAATTGGTGCAGTACCTGAGAACCGGAAACTGCGTTGATGATTTCCTCGATGTATGTCTGGAACTGGGTGGTGGTGTGGCCATCAGCTGGTTCTCCCTCACGTCCGTGATGGATTTCTGGATTGTTGTTCTAAGATCTGTTGGACATGGACAAAGCACAGTTAAACTGCATTACACAAGGACTAACTACAACAGAATTATAATGTAAATTCCCAGAGGAGTTATCATCGGGTTCACCCGGTATTTGTTCCTGAGAGTTACCCTTTGCACTATGGTGCAATAGGTACTGGAAGGCAGCAGCCTCTGTGTTGAGAGTCGACTACACTGCGAGGTCGGCTGCACAATCAGGGTTAACTGTGGCCTCTGCGGTGAGCTGGTCCGACGCAGTAAGTTGGACCTCATGGACACTGGTTGCTGGTTGCTCGGAGTGCTGCCCTCATAGAGGCAAGGTGCCTGCTCAGCAGGATCAGCTGCGATGATGTCTGTCATCAAAGGTTCCTTGCTGGTTGTGCTCAGTTGAGCAGCAGGTTAAGTCCGTAGTGATGCAGGGTATGGGCGCGCTGGCGATCTTGCGGTACTGGTTGACTGAGTTCTTCCGATGCCAGCGGTCGGGCAGAGTCGCTGTTGGCTTGTTCTCTGGTCCGCTAGACTTCTCCAGGATATCTCCATGGTGCGGAGTCCACTTCTCGGGGTGCTTCATGAACTCCTGGCGAAACTCGGCGGGGGTGGGCAGCACTGTTCTTTCCAAAGTTTCCACTCTTTTCACATTAGGAGCCAGTGTCCTAAGAGGTTCTGCGAAGTAGCTCGTCGTTACCGGTGATTCTCTCTCATTTATCCTGGCGGATGGAAACGTCCATTCTACTGGACAGATGGATGTAGAGGATCATTCCTTATCATCGTCTGATGGGTTGGGAGGTAACAATGGCTGCGTATACTTAGCAGGTGCCAGGGTGGTTTCCGTACGGGTGCATCTAACTTCGAGTAACTTTTCTGATTTTCCCCACAACGATCCTCTGGCTAATAAACGTTCTCCTGATGTCCGACAACCTTATAGGGCATTCCCACTTGCTAACCAATTCAGCGCTGAACTGGCTGCCCCCTTTACTCTGAGGGTGGCTACGAAGTAGTACTGTTTCTACCATGGCGAAGGGGCGAACTCCAGTGTGGGGAGGTGAATATTTCCAGCTTACATACTCTTCCTGCTTCTCCCAGGCTCTTTCAAAGCGTAGCTCAGCAGCTCGATGAATAGCTTCGGGTTGTGGCATTGCAGTAGGAGTGTACTCCCAGTGCCACTCTACCAGTCGTTGAAGAGTGCGGCCTAGCAAAGCTGGCTCGGACTGGAAGCAGTGGCTTCATTTGTTCTTCTGAATAGGGCAAAAAGTATTTTTGGCAGATGACGATACCAGTGGTGCTGATCGCCTTCCAGACTAAAGACAGGCACTTCTCACATGCCTGGTTTTGTTGTTCAGTTGGGGTAGTTTAGGGGTGGTATGGCATTGTCATCCATGTCTCAACTCCCCATCCTTGGCAAGCTTTATGCCATAGCGCACTGGTAAACTGGATGCCATTATCCGTGAGAATACTTTGGGGATATCCCCAGCATGGGAATACCTCTTGGTTGAATTTGGCAGTAATATGCTGGGTTTCTTGGCTAGGTAGGGGAAAAGCTTCTACCCAACGAGAAAGCATATAGGTGATCACTTACAGGTAGTGATTCCCTTGGGTGCATCTGGGGCAAGATCCCATTAAATCTACTGCAACTTAATTCCAGGGCGCGTAGGGTTTGCGAGGTTTCTCAGTATTCTGCCGGGCTGGATACGCCTTATGTTGGCAGCATTTGGGACATTCGCTGACATGCCTTCAGACGTCATGGCTCATGCTATCCCAGGTATACCGAACACTGATATCTGAAAGTGCCTCTCAGGTTCCTGGGTGTCCTGCATCCGGATGATCATGGAAATGAGGACATACATCTTCCCGCAGAGCTCAAGGTATTCCAAGAGCGTCCAGCTGGCGATTGCGCGACTACACAAACACTGTCACGCATTTCATACCGTAGCGGGTATTATTGGAGTAGATCTTTGATCTCTGGGTCAAATTGCTGGTATTGTTCTATTTGTCTGCAGTTTTGATGTAACTGCAGTAATCTGATTTGCTCTTAGGATGGAAGTTTTGGCGGTTCCGGGGGGAGAATGCGTTCTATATCTTTGTCTGGTTTGGCGTCTTCTTGCGAGCTTGGCTGGCGGGATAAGGCATCGTGTAGGTCATTCTGTATTCCTGGACAATTCTACACTTCAAAATCAAATTCCAATAGCATTAGGTCCCATCGTCCTAATTTGGCCTTATTGTGCCTGGATTCCCTTAACCATTTGAGTGCCTTGCTGTCCGTTTGAACGATGAAGTGGTTCCCTTCCAAGTGGTAACAAAACTTTCTCGTTGCCCATATTACTGCAAGACACTCTTGCTCGTTTATGTAGTATTTTTGTTACATTGGATTCAACCGAGTACTTACATAAGCAACAATTAGTGGTCTGCTGTCAGGATCCTCCTGGTAAAGAACGACACCCAAACCATTCTTACAAGCGTTCGTCTGCAAGATGAGGGGTCCCTTTCCTTTAGAGCATTGTAGGCAGTCAATGTACTGAAAGCTTGCCCTGAGAGCTTCAAAGGCTTCTTGGTGTCCCAGGGTCCATTTCCACCTAATGTCTTTCCCTAGCAGTGGGTGAAGGGGTGCCATTATCTCAGGCAATATTGGGAACAAAATCCCTAAACCAGTTGCAGAGTTCTAAGAATCAGTGAAGTTGCTTCTTCATGTACAGTTCCTCAGCTTCCTGAATGGCTAGTAGCGATCTGTCTTGCAGGAAGTTGCCCACCATGGACATGACGTGGCCTAAGTATTCGATAGAAGTTCTTCCGATGGCTTTTAGAGAGCTTGGCCGTGAGCCCTTGCAGTTCCAGTCATTCTCCAGTACTTTCCGGAGATGGGAGATGTGCTCCTCCCATGTTTTAGAGTAAATTATTATATCGTCCAGGTACGCAAAACAGAACTGGCCTATGTATCCGGTTAAGACCTCGGAGGACATTAGGTGCTGGAACGTAGCTGGTGTGTTCTTGAGTCCAAAGGGCATGAACTGCAAAGTTTCAACTTCTGGAGACGTGAAGGTGGTATACTGTCGACTATCTCGATGTATGGCTATTTGAATATAGCCTGACTGCATGTCTAGAGTGCTGAAGATCCAGGCCTCGCCTATGTTGCGCAGTGTGTGTGCGAGGTCGAGAGCCGGTGGAGAGTGGACAGGGTGGCATCATTCAGAGCTTTATAATTTATGCAAAAGCGTAACTGCCCATCCTTTTTTGGCACAAGTACGCATGAGAGTTGTAGGGAAAAGTAGAAAGCTTGACAATCCCTTGCCGCTTAATTTTTCTATCTGTTCCCATATCAATCTCAGACGTCTCGTGGAGACTTTAAATGGTCGGTTGTAGATAGACATGGAGTCACTTAGTAGGATCTAATACTGGATGGTTTGTGTCTGACGCAAGTTCCCACCAGTTTCAAAGGCAGCTGCATGTTCATCCAAAACCTCCTTTAGCTGATGAAACTGTGCTTCCACCAGTCTATGTTGGATTTCTCCTGAGCATCAAGGGTGGTAGCTTCTTGTTGCATGGCCGGAAACTCCCAATGTAACATGACTCATTGTCCATCACCCAGGTATACCATGCATTTCCCATGATTAACGATGCATTGTTGCTTGCGGAACCATGGATGTCCAAGGATATAGTCCTCCTCAATATCTGGTTCAACGACAAAATCAGCGTAAGCCACCAGGCTCAGGAGTTCAAATGGCAAGGTGATGCGTCCATCCACGGCAAGAGTGCATTCAGGTTTGGCCATTCTTACTGCTTTAGTCTGAGGTTCCAGTTCCTCGGTTGGTGCTTTTGAAGCAAGTTGCGGCATAGAAAGTATCCTGATACTGTGAAATCCAAGAGGGCTAAGGCATTTCTGCCATTTATACATATTTTGATGTAGGGTGCTACAGGTGTGTGTGCCTCTTCATCTAGGAGCTTGGCGGTTGGTTCCGTATGGCCAAAATAATTGCTCCCTTCTTTCCGCCAGCGTAGCCATTTCCCTTCGATGGTTTATTTTGGGGGGTCGCTTCTACCTGGGTGGGTCGCAACTTCCGGGTTGCATCCCGTGATTCCGTGCGTTTGAGCAGTTGCTCTGGTCTCTGTGGGTAAACCACATTGAAATGAATCTCCGAGCAGTACCAGCACTTGGGTAATCTTGGGGTTTGTGGTGGAGGAGGCGGGGGTGGTTTTGTGCGTCACTCTCCTGCCTTTCCTTCATTGACGGGTTTAACTGGTTTTGGTTGGTCGAACAGGGCTTATGCCTGGAAGTTCCGTTCAGCTTCATGTGCTCAGTCAATCAGATTGTCTACCACTGAAGGTTTGGGTAGTAGCAAAATGTTCTGCATCCGTGGCAACAATAGACGCATGATTTGGCGTATACACCCATCTTTGTGCCCATTAGGAAATATTCGTTGGTACATCTGTACTTTCTTCCTTACCATGATTTCGACCTCATCCCCGGGTTTATGGTGCTGGCTGTAGAATTCCGTTGTAAGGTGTGCGACTACTTTTTCTCCAACGCAGTTCTGTGCCAAGTGAGTGCTGAGCTGCTGCCAGTCTGTTACGAATTCTCCATAGACGTTCCACTAATCAAGGGCCTTTCCTTTCAGCTTGCTCTGGGCACGAGAAATCCAGTGTTTCTTGGGGATCTCGTGTAGGCGGAATTCCCATTCGCATTCATTGATAAACGTGCAGGAGTCCTCATGTGGTCTTGCGGCAAACTCTACGAGTTGTGGTTCTCCGTTGTAACTGATTTGGCTACATGTTGAAGTAGGGCCAGGGTTTGAAGGTCGGTAGTCCGCTGCTCATTTACAAACCTCACACTGGTAAACTAGGCACCTCACGTAAGGCAGCTGTACACTTTTCACGAGTGATTTCAAGTGACCAGAGTACCTCCCTACTCTGCCTCACCGCTGTGAAAGCCCGAGCCAGGAATATCAGAGTGTGCGAAACCAGCATAAAGTAAAGCATCCAGTAGCACACTGCAGAATACATGAAACACCCGCTACTTCCGACTACTGTTCATATCTGACATACTGATGCCATACGTACATAAAGGAGATGTAAATACCGTAGAAAGTTAGATTTCCAGAACTTTGTAAATGAATTATTAGAAAGAGTACCAATTCTAGTTGACACATCAACTCCATTATCTGAGCCACCTACAACGTTACCACACGGACCGCATCCAATACACTTAACGGTACTTAAATATCAGGAGGCATTTTTAGGGTTGGATTTCACAACCAGCATCGGCAGGCAATCAGACGAAACAGCAGAGAGCAACATGACCATGCGTAACAAAGGTAAGGTGTCGACCACGCAAAGTTTTTTCCACTCCTGATTTTGTTCCAACCCGGATACCAACTAGACCACGATTGTACATGGGTAAAGCACTCTAATGTAACAATCTCCAGTAATTCGTTTGACATTTTACAAGTTTCCTTTGTGATACTGACATCACGATGGCCTGAGTACTCCTCCATGGTAAAAAGACAATCAATGCATACATCTACCTTATGTTACCAATTAGTTTTGACGTTAAGAGTCCAGGGTTTGAATCCCCGAGTGGACGATAACAAGCCCAGACACCGCAGTAACGGTCCACTGTGGAAGAGTCCATGCCCAGCCAGGCAAACCAACCAAACACATGTATAGGGATCCACGGGCTTGTGTCTCAGCTCCTACCGACGTGAAACTTGTATTTATGTGTGTAGAATTTGTGCAGTGCATAATCATAATATTCCTCCAGCCAACAGGTAGTATACACGTGACAAGTTCTAGTTTTTCCTTTGCATCTCTCTTATCCCATTGCTCTCTACTCCACTCTTGCGGACTCTTAACCTTTCCTGTTAATTATCTCCTTTATCTTGATCATGCAGATCCAAGCAATTTTCTACGTAGGATTTCCAACCTCCCAACCCTGGCCTGTCTGCCCCTGGATTTTATACTTAGCTTGTGAACAAAAATACCCTTGTCATCACATAGAAATATGTCAGAACTGTATCTACAACAATCAGAGTCATTATGTTCTGTAGAAAAAACAACAGCTACATAAATTTTGTACCTGGTGGAGGCAGGGACCTGAAGAAACGTGTTACACAAACACTTTTGCCACCGGTGTCAACTACGGTCATCTTGACCTTCCTGTCTGGCAACAGCTTAGTGATCCGCCGGTCCCATGCTTCAAGATGCTGCTCGACATGGGCCAGCTCTGAACTCTCCAGGCGAACCTTCATACACCACACACACAAATTACATTAAATATGGCAAGAATAGGCTACTAGACTACTTATTATAGGCTACGCCAACTTATCTTCAGGCAATGAGTGTTGGTACACATTAAATAAACTTATTCATAACCATTGTTAACAAAAAATTAATTTCAATGACTACAGATGAACAACCACTATGCAATTTTCAAGACTAATTCAGTGTAACTTGGCTAAGGTATGTTACATTTCCAGTTGTTACCAAAGTATTACCTATTCATGTACACCTTTAAGTGTGCACAAAGATTCAATTTATCAATATGTATATAACACATTTGATGAATGCACTAATGCTTATAGTCTATTTCATATAGGAATTCAATTTTTTAACAGTCAATGTGTGACAACATTCCATGAATGAAATGAACATCATCCCATACACAAAATCCCATATCAACTGATACATTAATGACTAAAAGAGAATTTATTGTTGGGTATTCTGACAGTGCTGCCTTCATACAACAGACATAGGAGAAATACGTGGGTAGGAAGGAGTTCTCAGACAAAATGTTTATGTACTTTATTTTATGTCATAATACAGCAGTTATTAGTGCCACAAACAAATTTCATTCTAGAATAACGTGTATGTGTTTAAAAAAAAATGGAACTTAAACCATGTGTAATAGTTTCACTTTGTTTCGCTCTTCTTCATACTTTGTAGCTACATAGTGCTAACATCGCCACATGCATATTTCATATTAATTAAAGAGGCCGCACATCCGTCGCAGAGTATTATTCAAATATTTCTACATTAATTTGATGCACTATATTTCAAATCTGAGTTGTTTTGAACCCATACGAGATTAAAACTTTACTTTTAAAAGGATATGCCACTTTTATGATACAGCAGTGGAATAGGTGACTGCGCTGCCATCTGTTGACCAGCGCGTGAAACTCACTTCGAAAGTCGTGCCCCCAGGAAATTATTAGTTTTTCATGTGTAAAATAAAAATATATAAACAAATTCCCAGAGTTTTACATTTTCTGCAAGCTCTATATATTTTTTGACATAACATATTGCCATGTACAGTGATTCTACTTGCTAATAATTTCAATTCAGCTTGCAATTTTGAGTTTTGCGTGTTCCCTTCCACTTCAGAAACATAACGAAAATAAATGATATTTATTTATTAAAACCAAGCACAATTTTGTGATGGAATCATTTTTCTGGCAAATTATATTTATGTTAATGTGATATGTTGTCATCCAGGCGCACTCGGTAGAGCAGTTAAATAGCATTGTTGCATACAAACTGTAAACATCTCAATCTCGGTTTTTGAAGAGTGGACACCATTTTTAATTGTGAAATACTTTAATATTATGAATTAAAATGTGCTGTCTGAGAATTTCCCCAAATTCCTAATACTTCCAAGTTTCACAAATAAACTGTGACCTCCAATTTGCTACTGCACAAGAGCCACAGTTAACATTTTATTAAAGATGTTAAAACCAAATTCACAGTATATAAAAAAAACACAGAATGCTCCATAGTTATATGTTGTGTTTGTAAGTAAACACCTAGCCACACGACTCTAGTTGTAGCTGCATTCAGCGAAGCCGATGTCAGAGTTGCAAGAGCAATTATATAATATTACAAACATATTGTGACTATATCAATGGATTTTACAGAAAAAGTTTAGTATTATCAAACTAATCAAACTAACACTGTATAATACAGATAATTTTCTGTGAGCTATATGATGTAATATTTCTGTTTGCTAGGCAACAAAGCTGTAACATTTGAAACAAAACTTTCAAATTGACGCATGATGAACATCCTGATTATACTACACACGACTTCACCTCTTCTGAATGTGCCTCCACGTCACACAGGCGAGGTTGGAACAGTACTGGAGGCTACTCGAGTACCTACAGGAAACGCCCCTTATCTCAGGGGCTATTACAGACACGTCAGCTTGTACTGTTCACCTGAAGTCAGACGTCACATCAACCTCCACAAAATGTGATTGTACTACTGGCCGAGCAGCAGAGACTGCCAACCCAAGGTCACACAGTTCCACAGCGGACCAAGGGATGATGCTAGCAGTGTTAGCAGACAGATCTACTACCAGAGAGCTTTGCTCAGGTGGCGGAGCTCATCGCCTCCATACCCCCGCATCTCAGAAGTCTCGCAGACAAAGAGAATATAAATCTGTGAGCAGCCCAGAAACGCCAGTTATTGTTCTCCCCAGTCAGCTCCGGCAGCTCGCTCCACCACTTGGGCTGGGGCTCTCTGCCGCCCTCGAAGTCCTAGCGACCTACAAGAAGCTCTTCAGCAACTATATCAGCAACTTCCACAAGACCTTCCATAAGCTCTTCAAGATTGCTCGAGCAGCCCTAGAAGATTCCTTCAACACTTCTTACCTTGCCTACCCTTCTGGTAAAGGCAACCACACTGCCCCCTCTGGCAGTATTAACACCACCACTACCCCTTCTGGTAGTGGCCTCCAAAGGTCTCTTCTGGTAGTGGCACTCAACTGTCCCTTCTGGACAACAGTTAGAATTAGTTAGAGTCAGTTATTTTCATAGCTGCCTAGCCAGATCGCCTCGTTCAGTTTAGAACCAGATCTCCTTCACCTAGATTAACGTAGTCTAACTTCCGTTCAACAACAGTTAGTCAGGACGAAGTACGAGCCACCATGCTTATTCCTGACAGAATAAATATGAGTTTCTTTTAAACCTTTGAATACTATTTTCTAGGAGTTTGTTCCTTCCTCAGTAGACAAGACCAGCCAGTGCAAAGCCGGAGACTCTGCGTACTTGAATCTCTATTTACTGAAACTAGTGTAGGACTATGGGCTCCCTTCACCGGGTTCACGTAAGTCGAAAATCCATAGAGTTGATGGCCACCTGTACTTTACACATAGTGTGCAGAAAGGTGGTCTGGAGATTTACCTTCACTTTGACCCACACCACTGTTGTTGTCTGGCATCCAGAGGACATCCAACGCTCTATAAAAACTGTGCCTCCTGTCGCCGGTTAGAGGAGTACCGAGTACAACTCTGGTGTGTTCAACTGCTGCGTTGGCATTACACATAGCCAGGGAACTTTGTCGCCTGCTCTCCTCTCGTGAGGCTGTCCGTTGTACGTGCCTTATGCCATACACCTAACGAAGTGGTACCAGGTGACATAATAGATAAGCAACTACTACTACAACCAACGCCAACGGGAGCTGTAACCCAGTTCCAACTACGCTTTGCAGTGTAACCCCATTGAAGTGAGCTCACAGTGCCCGCCAGCTAGCTACCTCCCAGCTCCCTCCCACACTTTATTCTAGCCTCTCACCAAGACCACTGGCCAACCTCACCCAGTGGTCACTGACATCCGTCAGGAACGTGACGTACTGCTGGGACTCGCCAACCCCTGGTTCCAATGCAGCCGGACCAGCAGCCCTCCATGGGTCCAACTCAGCTCCAGCCGCCCAACCAGCAGCAGACCAAGGAACTACCTCGGGTCCCAGCAAGCACATGTAATACAAGCGGCAGTTTGCAGACCCCTCTGCCGGACCATCAAAACCCCTACTGACTTCATACCTTGCCATCAGGCCATGCATCTTACTTTGTGTACTGGTCGAGACCCAATCAGTTGACTGTAAGGTCAAAGTCAGTAGTTTGCCACTTGCATGTTCTTCTGACCTGCATGACAAAACCTTGCACGACCGTGGCGACCCCTCTCAGCCAAAGCCATCACACATCAAAGTGAACAAACTATGGATCTTAATCAACTCATATCCATTGCAGTGATAAAAATTCTAAAGCAAAATCCATAATTTTCTTATTATTTATGTATGAGCAGCTTGGCAATGTTTCAGTGTATGTAGGATGTGCTTAACATCTTATCATAGTCCATCATTACAGACGAAACATGTTTTCACAGTCAGATGGAAACCATGTGGCGGCAAAAGGATACGTTACATAGTCTGTTGGTTAACTGGTTACTACTTCTACACAATCTGTCAAAAAAATGGAATGCTTAGATGAAATAAAGTTTACTACACTTGGGGTGAACTTCAAACATTAGTTACAAATGGGTGCAAAACACAATAACAATCACTCTAAAAAATTTATTGTTACTGAATAGTTTCCTTTAGTCAATAATTTATTCTCTGTCATGATTTCAATCTTTAATTTACAGTTAATACAATGCATTATCCTACAGTAAACTATGCACACCCATTTGCCAATTATTGTTTCTAAGCTTCAGAAAACTAAACTTGTGATGTATGTTTTAGGCCAAAACTGCATATGCTGATGTGAGCATGATGGTCTATGTTTTAAATCTAAAACATTTATAAAAAATTTTTATTGAATGCTCCGATTCATTGGCGCAAGCTTGCAGCCACCTGTTGTGCATTTACGAGTGCTCAAATAATGAAAGTTCCGTGGTTCACCACTATATGGTAAACTTTTATAAAAATTTTTTGAAGTAATTTTATTTTGTATATTATTATGATAGCTATATAATTTCCTACCAAAGGTCACAAAATAGCTACTTGGTTTATCATAATGATGGTGATTAACACAATGAATAATGTTTTACCTGGTTTTCTTACTATTGACACATCTGCACTTACATGGCATGGCCGCTTCTAGACTTCGAATGACCTAAGTAATAGGCAACAGGAATGATTATAGGAAGGCTTCATGTAACAATGTACAGTATACACACAGGAATTTGTATTTTTTTTCAATTAAATTTTGTTTTGTGATGTATGTCGTGTCATATTTTGTTGTTTCCATTTTATTTTGAAAAATGCTGTGTATCAATAAAAAAAACCCATACTTTTTAAAATATAAATTATGTGTAGCTGAGCACATAAATGCAGTGGATTGTCCACTTACTGAAAATGCATGCACCGAAAAACTGTATAAAAATGTTCTATTGTTGCAACAAAATTCCTAAAATTATCAATTTTATTACTATCAAATATCTAAACAATTGAAAAATCTTTCAGCCACGTCACTTAAGATTTCACACAACAATAATTTTCAAACTGTTTGTCTATGCAAATGTCTAATAACTGAGTATAAAAAACTTTAAAAAGTGGTGCTCTCCTCTCCAGTTCAGTTGATGCTTGGGAGTCAGGCATAACCTTGCTTCCTCCCCTTACATGCCTGACGAGAGGGGAAGTGGTTACCTAGCAACCAGCATAGTCTCCTCATGCCCTCTCTCTCCCTTCTGTCTCTCTCTTTCTCTCAACCACAGACATTTATTCCTCCCTCTACATGCCTGCAAGAGGAGAAGCAGTTACCTAGCAAAAAAAAGTTGCATCCTCCAGTCCTCTCTCTGCTGCGTACTCGCTTCCTCCTGCCCCTTACATGCCAGGAAAGAGGGAATTTGTTGCCTAGCAACGTTTGCTGCATCCTTGCATCCTTGCATCCTTTCTCTCTTAGCCAGTGAATGGTGGATATCAGCTATCTTTCGGCACACACTGATGTAGCTTGTCATGGCCTTGCGTGATATCACTCCCTCCTCTTAGATACCTGTCAAGAGTAGAACTTGCAGCTACCATGACAGCCTCCACACAGTTTTCCATTTACATCTGTACAGTACCTGCATTCTCAACTTAAATGAGAAGAAATGACTTGAAAGAAGGGGGAAGAAACACTTTGGTTGTCCATGGCTGCCTTTAACTGTAACTTGCCACAGCACAAACCACTTTGACTCGTCCCTTCTCGCTTTGTGGAGGGGGTGGCTGACAAGAGATTACCCTCCCATGGAATTTGTTGAAGATATCTGGCATGGCTGGGAACATTTAAACAAAATCATTAATCTGAAACTTATTTTTGAGCTGCATGATTAAACATGGAATTCAATTAATTTTTAATATGATAACAACTTCATAAGTTTTCTCAATAAACCATTGAAATAATGACAGAAGTAAAATTTTTCATGTTCAAGGATAAGTTCTTTGTGAATTGCATATATTCAGCTTATCTTATTTAACACTTCACCAGCACTAGGATAGCTAGGTGTTGGCTTCATATCTCTTCTTCCATTCTCCCCCCCTAGGGCCATGGAGCTGATGGCCTATTAACGGGGTTACCTGGCCTTGATGTGGTTGATGGAACATGTTTGGCCAGAATTGAGATAATTGGACACTAAGCTTTGGGTGGTTTCAGTTTACTGAATGACTGGGTATTTAACCTGGCTAGTGCAAAAGTGGCCAGGGCAGGTGGGGCTGGATTCAACTGCAGCTTCCTACAAGGTGGGCGCCTGGACTGTAGAGTGGGTAACTACGTGCTTCAGCCGAGGCAGAGTCAGTAGAAAGGGTAAGGTGGCTCAAGGTACTGCAAAACACTCCAGCAGATAACTCAATGCAAACCTGGGTCCAGCTTGATCTGGTGTCCAGCCAATGCGAGCATTCCTCTCTAGTGCTGCTCCTGCCATCAACTCGTTATGTACGAAAGCACCTTCCAGACAAGGTGGGTCTTCCGGCTCCCAGCCCTACATTGCGGTAGATGGGCAGAGAGAAAGAGAGCCGGAGATGAGGAGGGGAAGAGAGGGAGGGGATGAAGGGGGTGATGGTGGGAGGGGAGGGGGATATAGGGAGAGGGAGAGAATGGGAGGGTAGGAGGGGGAGAGGAGAAGGGGAGAGTGGAGGAGGGGGATGGAGGGGAAGAGAGAGTGTGTTCTGTGAGGAGAGACTTGAGTGGTGGTTATTTGGTACCAGTGCGTAATGCCAAAGGATACGCCTGGGCGGGCCTTCTGGAGAGTTGACTTTTCTCCAGCGCAAGTACCCTCATGGGCTCACAGCCCTTCTAGGGTTTTCCAGAGGGGCAGGATATAGCTCAACTCCATAGTTCCAAAGAAGTTTCATGAGCTAGTTCCCTGCTTATTCCTCCTCAATCTTCCCACTGTGGTTCACCCTCAAAGAGAGGTGGGAATGGGGAAAGGTCCTTAGTCTGGTGAATCCCCGGCAATGAAGGTTGAGGCCCTACGAGACACTCTGACCTTGGTGCTATTAACAAGGTGGAGGGGGAACATCACTGTCACCTTCAGTACAAAGTTCACGACTAACATTTCACATGAAGGGCGTGGGG
This sequence comes from Dryococelus australis, assembly GCA_029891345.1. NCBI lineage: Eukaryota > Metazoa > Arthropoda > Insecta > Phasmatodea > Phasmatidae > Dryococelus > Dryococelus australis. Next base: position 107,960,325 of record CM056993.1, on the reverse strand, counting down.
GAGGGTATAGCCCACCCATGCCTTTCCTCGAAGTCGAGTTGTTTAGGATATGTGACGAATGGGGGTTAGCATGATAAAAAGTGTTGAAGCACAACAGGCTTAGAATAATAAGAGCAAAACCTGGGTTTGTGTGTGTTTATTGTTGTCAATCTACAATGCACACACCAGCCTGTACCCAATTGGATGTCGGAAGGGCAGTGCCTAAGGAAGCCAACGAGGTGCACATACGACTGGGGCGAGGCTAACCCCATAGGATGCTGCCAATGTAAGGTGAACTGTAATGACTAAACGGTGATGGTAGCAGTAACATTATGGTGTGGCCAGGAAACTGGCCAATGGCTGATGACTGTCTGGAGATGACGAGCAACGGACTGACGGAGCATAAATGCAGTGATGCGGCCGGGACACCAGCTGATGACAGGCAAAACCTGTACTGGGGCTTGATACCCCTTATATACTGTCCTCCCAGTGGGGAGCAAGGAGGGTAGTTAGGGAAGGAGAGAGCATTTGTGAAAGTGAGATAGACAGTAAGTGCCACCCCTTTGCATGGCTGAACTGTGTACTGGCAACATGGTGGGAGGGGAAGGCAGGCAGGCTCCCATAGTGTGAGCTTACCTACTGTGCAGGCATGCACAATGGCAGACACCTCTCAATTCAGGCCCAGTGGTGTGTAGCAGCATAAGGTTGACGCCGGCTAACAGCCAGCGGCGCTAGAGCCCATGGCGGCACTCACGTATCACATGTACCACATGTACGCAAATAGGCCGACAATTTTGAACTTTCCTATGAATGTTAATTTCAGGGTAAAATGTGTTATATTGTCTTTACAGTGTTCAATATGTCTTAAAATGTTTTAAAGTGCTTGTACTAATTTTAATTGTTTGGTTATGAATATTTAAAGTGCCTGTGGTGCCAAGATTAAGAACACTTAATATTCTGGCATGAACGCCATCACAAAGAGACATTAAAATAATATTGAAATTCATAACAAAATTATAGAAATGTAAAACAATGTCTAATTTAATTTGTGCCATTTTATTTTCACTATAAAATATTTCACTCGGCGTGCATAGCACTTCCGCTTATGTGAACCCCATAGGCGGCCATGATAGGTCCATGCGACGATTGTATCTGGACAGTCTGTCGAGGAGAGCTGGCGAGGTAAGACACTGTCATGTGCGCACTACAACTTTTGTTCACTGATGTAGGTTTCCATAGTCCATGTAGTTTACCGGTTAATCTTTGCTTGCGTACATTTTTGTCAGACATTTTCCCCAGCATTATGCTCCCGCTTTACTAATTTCTTACACCCTTGTGGCATTTTTAACTTAATCGAGAAGGAGGAGAAATATGTCGGATAGGTCACGCGACCCGCACATTTTGAATCAAGACTCCATCTGCCTACGTTTATGGCATTTCATTGTAACTTCTGCATAATTGCTACAAGCAATTTTAAGAGATTTATTTTTCTGTGTATTTAAGGGTAATTTTCGTGTTCAAATATTTTATGGCAACATCACTTATAACCACGTGGCCGACTGAAGCCAAGTCTTTGTATACGCCATCATTGCATTTTACGAGCTTATTTATACAACATTGTACGTGCAATCATTTATTTCAGGGTTCTATGTATTTTTCATTCAGGGTTTAATGTATTTTTCACGTAAATTGATGCTTTTTGTACTTGACCACATGGTCACAGTAATGTTTGATTTTACCGCCATCAGGCATGTTACAAGCCTGTAACAATGCTAATCGTAAAGAGAACCATTTGCCAAACACGAATAATATTTTATCTGAATTTAGTTTGCCGTTTCCACCCAGAAATATAACAATTTCACCTGCACCGCGTGGTCTGCTATGAACTTCATCCAGCAGCATCTGTGCCACCTAAACTTGTTTTCAGACATATGTGTGTTTATTGTGAATATTCATCTCATGTCCCATTTTATTTCATGTCTCATTCAAGGGTCTATGTAATTGTGTAATTAGTGTATGGTGCAATTACTCCCGTCCTAGCCGGGTCTGTATATAGGCAGTCACCACACTAACCACATGCTGGAGGGCTAGCCCCAACGAGTTTGCGTTAGTGATGCCAAGTAATCACTTGTGTTAATGTGTATTAATGGTATTCATTTGTAATTCACCGTGTTCTGTCTTCAGGGAAAAACTGTCAGTCCACCCTAGCGGCTGTCAGACCTCTTCCCTTGTGAAGGCTGTGCTTTCATGCACCTCGGTGAGATCATCCATTTAGGCGTGCGCTAGGTTAATTACAGGCTAGGGAGCACCCAAGCGGAATTGGCTAGTCATGACCCAGATAACCATTTCATTGGCACATTGATGTGTATAAACAATATCAATAAAAACAAGTCTATAGTGAACTCAATTTTTTTATTCAGTAGTGACAGTGTCCTAGACACATATGTTTTATCTATTGTTTATTTAAGTGATTTTATTAAAAGTTTAGTATTGCCAACATGTTTGTAAGTACGCACGGGTGAGACGGTCACACAGAACCCACAACATCCCTGAGAACACTGAGTCTCAATAGTGCAGTGATTGGGAAGCACCGCTGGCGCCCAAATTACCAGTAAGTATTTGTGTCATTGTTCATCTCGTGTCTCACCCGACGGCGTCAAGGTTATCCCTTGAGGGGAGGGGAGAACGTAGCTGTGGCAGAGACTCGCAAGGATACCAGACATCACCCACGACACATCATCTTCATATAACTTGCCGTTTGGTGTCATTTCAAATTTATTACTACTCATCATATAATCTCATCCCTTAATAGACAATGCTGTTCTCCTCTTACAAAGTGACATCTGTGATGTGTACCTTGATTGGCTTAGGAGGGTTGAGTGTAGGCTGCAGTGTTATAAAGAGCGTTAGGAAGGTAGCATCCCTGGGCAGGGCCTGTGCCAAGGCTTCTGCTCCTGGTGAGCCCACACTCCTGAAGGACTGGCCAAGATGCAGCTCTCTCTCATAGCCAAAAAGGACAGGTGGGCACTGCAGCCGGAATGTGCCTTCAATCTGTTTCAAAAAGTTATGCATTACTTTCTAATGTGTATTGGCTGGGTCATGCTGTAATATAGTCAGCACCATGAAATTCTTCCCCACAAAAATGTATCATGTTGACATCAGAAATACTACAACTTAAATAATATTATATAAAAAATTTTGTAAATTCATTTTTAATTTTATAACTTTCTGAACAGAAATGTACAAATATATAAAATATCATAATCCAAAATTATTTTTACACTGATCCTTGTTCACACTCACAGTACACAGTATAGCATCCAAAGGTGCAATAAAGCATTAATATATGTAACACGAACACTTTGCTTCTTTTTTGAGACAAACATTTAAACATGGTGCATGTCAACTCAGTGATAACGAATACAAAATAAAATGTAATCACATGTACTTTTAATTACCTTAGGAGCAGAAAAGATAAAATACAAATTCTGAAAGCAGCTATTAGTCAGTAAGGCGTCTGTCCTTTGGAGAGACTCCTCCTTCAATATTACCAAACTCCAGCACCAGCCAACCTTCACCATAGATTTCACAGACATACTCCGCCAACTCAGCACTAAACGACTCTGCTAGCAATTTAACGAGCACAGCAGCATGCCTACTACAGATTATCCATAAGTGTAGTCAGTCTGAACTACCATAATGCTGCACCCATACTCAGTCTCCTACGGACGCTGTGGCACTCATCAATTCAATCTCCTTAAGAGCCTGACTAGCTAGTACAGGAGACTCAGCCTATAGTTCACAGTTTTCAATACTCAAAGCTAGTTACTTGGGTAGTATAGGAAGCCTCTCTTTGGCCACTGTCACACCAGGGCCGAGACTTAGGCTGTATCAAGGAAAGACCTAAACACATGGTCAACTCCAAATACTCTCTAACTCACTGCACAAGGACTTTTCCTTTACAGCGTTTTACTTGCTTCAAAAACTTATTCAAAATGTACTCCTCCACTAGTTTGGTTATTATGATGCTATAATAGGGGTAGTTGGGATAGCCTCAGAGCTACAAGTGCTGTCACAGTCTTCACATGCTAGGTTTTTCGAGCTCTTAAGACACTGTTAACATATAGCTCAGGGTATGGGAATTTCAACTGGTGCAACATTCTGAGGGTTTAAGACCCTGAAACACTTGTAGTACACTCCAGAGTTGTGTGACAGGATCTGCTTGTGAAGGTTCAGCCTACATAACAGCTACTAGTGGTTGAACTACTACTGAAAGTTTTACCTCAATGCTATCTTGCATGTTACAATGGCACTGAGCTGCCATCAACGAAAAGCACTGCATGTCGCTTGACACTTTTATGGTTTTCAGTAAGCAAGAATAAGTACAGGGTTGTGACTAGTCAAACAGCCTTCAGCAGAGGTAGTTTTATTAGCAGCACCTGTCATAAATTTGGTCTACATGTAAGTCTGTAAACAGGTGTAGGCCAAAAGGTTAAAGTCATCCATATAAGGAAACTTTAAAGCCAATTTCACATTCATGCCACAAAAGAAGGTGACAAACAGATGTGTTCAATCACTAACTGTGAAACATATTCTGCAATGTACTAGAGGTTATTCACCAAGAAGTAGCTTGCAAGCCAAGTTCTTTTCAGCTTACGTAACCTCTGGCCTTGGGCCTGACCAGCAACTAGAATGACACAGGACTACTGCATGGCCATACCTCCCCAGACCTCACCTACGTCAAACAAATTCCTCATTGAGCTTTTCGCCCGCAAACCAAATCCAAACCTAGGGCAGGACCTGCTTCAAAATAAACAGGCCACAAAGATACACAAAGTTCTTGCTGCCACCAGACTTTTGAGCACGTACGCATTGAGAGAATTTGTAACCTGTAATTCATTTCGTCTACCTCAATCACCTGTTACAAATCAGACAATCACCACTACGAGAGAGAGCAGGTCAAAGCACATACATAGGTATTGCAGCAAGGATTCTACAGGATATATTATTTGAAACCAAAAATGAAGAAGTGGTAGAAGAGCAACATGCAATTAGAGTACATTATCAATTGTTTTTCACTACAAAAATTGTCCCAACATCTTTAAAATATAAAAATCTGGTAAAAGAGCAGCATATAATTAGGGTACATTATAAGTTGTTTTTCAATATAGAAGTTGTACCTACAAATTAAAAACAAGAAAACAGTTTAAAAGATGTACAGATGTACTCTTAACATACATGCAAAAAATTGATTCATTTGTGAGAACAATCATCACTCATCAGTTATTCAAACTGATATATACTAAAAGTTTTAATTTCTATATTAAAATATTTCTGTAATGTGGTGTGTACTTGGTCACCAGTGCAGGTAATAATTATTTATCATTTTTGTACACAATGTTGTATGACCTCAATCACTGCTCATTTACCAGATGCATGAATTTAGATTACATAATGTTTCAATGACCTGTTCAATTAGACAAAGCTGATTTTTAACAAATAGTATTCCATTTGTTTGAGGATAAATTGGACAGTGAGGGCACACACCCTGGGGTTGTAATACAGAGCCGTGAAGGGGATGTGCAGGCTGCCCAGCCAGTTCCTCTCCAGTCGATGGTGCACATTGGTCTGCCTTAGGCGGTCATCTGCCACCAGGTCCACCACCACCTCGTCAAACAGGTGAAGGTACAGTGAATCTGTCACAGACTGCCAACTGACCACATTGTTGTCCTCTCCCGGAGCCCTGGAGAAACATGCACACTTACTACTAGTTGCAACGTTTACACTAGCATTGAAGTTAAAAGTCACATTCACCAGAATCAAAAGCTAAGTGCTACCTTGGAAATTCTTTGCAACCAAAAATTGTACCCATTAAATTGTTCATTTTCTCAGGAATTTTTCCCACAAAAACAACCAGTATGTTCTTGAACTCTGAATGTAATACTTTACAAAAAAAAAATTTGGAGACAGATTTAATTGTCTGCAATTTGCTAAATACAAAATGGTGAATTTACACTGACAAAAAAGTGAAGCACCCAAAAAGAATGGTCCAAAATGGACATAATTTGGTAAACAGGCATTTAAATTATTAAGGAGATGCAATGATGTAAAGTAATGGTCACAGACTACATTGGTGGTTCCACCATGACTATAGCGAAGGTATGTGCAGAACAGTCAGTCAGTAGTGAGAAAAGGTCGCCAAAAAACAGAGTATGCCTCATAGATGCATCAAACAATATTATCAGCACTTGAGGAATTTTGATAGAGGCTGCAATGTGGGTTTGCACGAGTTCATGTGGACTTATCATGCAACTGTCAGGTATGTGAGGTGTTTCAATATCATCTTGACCAAATTTTGGAACCTACAGGTACACTGTGACGGTTCTGGTCAACCAAGATAGACCACATCAAGGGAAGATCATTACATATATTGTGCGCCAAGAATTACATGATATTGGCATCTGCCATCCAGACACAGTTACTGGACACACTACAACATCTCATGTCACTCTCATAAAAGAGCAAGCAGTGTTTAGAGTGGTGCTATAACCAGGAGGTATGGAGTGACAAGTGGAACTCCATCATGTTCACTGAAGAATCTCAGTTCTGTATTACAATGGATGGCCATTGTCAAGTACGAGTATAGTGATACTGAGGAGAGAGTATATATCCTGAGAAAGTTGTGGAGAGACACACCCACATTATTCCTGGCATCATGATGTAGGGAGCCTCAGGATTAAATTTCACATCACCTCTGATTATGAGAACACTTACAGAACAACAGTCAGTGATATTATGCATCCTCATGTGTTACCCCACATGAGACAGCATCCTGATACTGTGTCTTAACATGACACTGTTCATCTGCACATGGCACATGTGTCTATGGAATGCAGGCATCATGTTGAGGTCCTTCCATGGCCAGCAAGCTTTCCCAATCTTTCCATGATAAAACATGTGTGTGAGATGCTCAAATTTGACAAAGTGCAGATCTGTAGGATCTCAAGGGTCAGTTGTAACAGCTGTGGACTTACATGCCTCAGGTGAGAATACAACAGCTGTATGACTGCCATCCAAGCAGAATAAGCGCATGTATCCAAGCCCAAGGGGATATTGAGCCTGTATACCTGTACTGCCAATTCTGTTTTACATATGATCATTGGAATAAAGTAGACTCTTCAACATGTGCAGTTACTTTGCACCATTCCTTCTAGTTGCTTAACTTTTTTCTCCACGAGTGTATTTATTAACTTAATGGCTAGTTCATTATCCAAGCCATAAGAAGAAAAAAATTATGTCTGTCTGCAACACAGGGAAGTGTAAGTAGATAATTTACTTTAAAGCTGTTTAAGAAATTTGTTTTCTCAGAAAATAAAATAAACAACATAATACAACACTACTTTTAATGATGTCCCATTATCCTGAAATGCTTTTGTTTGTACTTATAGCTTGAGATGAGACTGTATGTTGTAAACAGGGCCAACCACAGGTATCCTGTAATAATCAGCATATCTGGCTACCAGCTTTAGCTGTAACAACATTGGCGGTCTGCAAACATTGAAACCGGAAAGCATTGAAGCAGTAGTAAAATTTCCGCTGAATTTATAGTAGTGTACAAAAAAGTTACAGTGTTTAACACGTGGGCAGCCTCAAGGGTAAACATGTGCATGTATGATTTTACATCAAGGAATGTTCTGTGGACTATCTAGAATAACATGTGCCCCGAAGGACAAACAGCTAGAGATTCAATATTGCACGGATAATAGCAGCACTTAACACCATCAAGGATGAAATCAGGATCCTGGGGGTGCCAACAGCAAGCAGAAGTGACTGGAGCTGTAGTGATACATGTCTTTGGTTTCACAGTGATGTAAAACAGTGTCATGCCCTTTCTCAGTCCGTCTGGTGCACCGTGTACATGAAGCTGCCATAACACACAATGAACACAGCAGTGCAGCCAGCATCGACTAGTGCAGTGTAGTGCAGTATGGTGTGTGTGCACAATTTCTAAGTCATTCTACATGCTACCTCTCCCTGGTGGTTGAATCCATCTGGTGGAGTGGGTATGAGAAATTCATACTATGGTGCATGAAGCAAAGTATAAAAATTTTGTGTTCCAATTTTGTGGTGCAAAATATTTAAAGACAAAAAATACCACAAATAATTCAAAAACATGCACAATGCATAATAATTAACTCATTGAAACCACCTAATTATTGTTTTAGTGTTTTGCAAGGGTTTTCTATTCATTTCCAGTATCTCTCAAATTAGCTACATCACATTGGTGAAATTCCTATTTGTTGTTGATTGTTGCCTGCCTAATAGGCTTGGGATAACTTTGCAAGTATTTTTTTGTATTTATATTCAGTGTTTTCTTTATGCATTGCAAGTTTGTGTTATTTAAGCACGCTGCAGGCATAACCTCACCCAGTAACGCACTTCAGCCCGTCATTATTCCTCATCAAGACTTGCTCGAGGCAGGCAGGACGTAACATCCCTCTGGCACCTACATCTTATTAGCACTGATCATTTAGCTACTTTAGTCTTAATTTTCATCTGGAACCTTTTATATTCAGTGCCAGAGAAGCTGCCTCACCTCCCCATAGAGTAGCACTACCCAGGGAGGCATAATTCTACATTAAATTCACATAACTTGTGTGGTAGTCTGCCCACTGTTTTTACAGCGCAGCCTACCAAACAAAGGCTTAGACTTTGGATCTGCTTATTTTGTTCTGCAAGTTGTAGGCTTATATTATCCCTTTCCTAAACTCCTAATATCTCTCTTTCTCTCAATATTTACTTTACGACACAAATCTTAGGATTGGGGCTTAAAGAGAAGGAAGAGGGGGTGGGGTGGGGGGTAAATACCAACAGCTGTTCAATAAGTAAGGTAGATTCTACTAAAACACATGTATTACTTTAAACTCTCTTCTCGCACTGTACATTACTTTAAATATAAATATATAAATAACAAGATACAACTACTTTACTTTAGTTTATCATTGACAATTATTACAAGAACACAACATGCAGTTAATCCCTAACCTTGCCAGGGTATTATTTAAGTATATTACTAACGGGGCCTCGAGGACTGGGATTTCACCCTACTGCCTAGCCGGAATTATGCTCACCAAATATCTGAAGAAGGATAAATTGCAGTTTTGCCTGGAGCTCCTCCAAACCCTGGTCTCTCGTAGCCTTCTGCTTCGTGCCACTCCGGCATTGTACGTTGATGCTGTTCAACACTCTCTGCCATCTGGGGGGAAGGGGGTTCGCGCTCTGACCCTTTATAGTCTGGAGGTAGTGGGTCAGAGGAAATCTGTTATCCCAACAAGGGGCTCGCAAGAAATCCATAGTCTGTCCAACCTTAACTTGTTGTGTGCGGCTCCCTGGAGCCCGCCACAAAGTGTAGCATGTTAAATGTCATTCACATGCAAGTAACTATACATATGTTTTGCGTAACTGCAAGTATTCGTTTTGAGTACTGCCTTCAGATGTGTCGTGGCACTGGATACCAAATAACCTGCATTATTTTCAGTTATTTCAGGCATGCAGGTTGACGCCTCACCTGGCAAGTTAGTGACAAGTAGCGTCAAGACCTTCCTTCTGATGGCTGGGAAGCAGTCACCATTTTTATGGGGTCTTTAGAATGGGCAGAAGCCCGAGCCCTGGGTAGCTTTATAATAGCCCACTGGGCATGGGGTGGTGCACTGCTTGAAGTTGGTCCAGTGGGTACCCTCATAGGAGCGTATAAGCGTAGCTGTATGTTGGGGTTCCCTACAGTTGAGGCTCCAGAGGCCTCACCACCTTCCCCACAACCAGGGGCAGTTCACTGGCTGCTGGCTTCTTGGGTGGGGTATGGGGTAGAGGCAAGATCGCATGTGAAACGTGGCACAGGAGGTGGAAGAAAGAGTTTCCTTGCTCATTTGAAGAGCTGACTGTGGTTTCCCTCTGGCATGATAATACGCCTCGCTGCATAATATACATCTGATGGTGTGGATTCTGTGTCCGGAGCACGTGACCCAGTTGCAAAAGCGGTCTGCCTGGTTCGACATTCCACACAGCAAAACTCGAGGCAGTTCGTGTATCGGAGTTCATCTGCCCAGCCTAGGCAGGTATAATGATGCCATCACTGGCAGTGCGCAAATTGAATTTGGTTCACTCCCACGCTGGGGCAGTTGGGCTGTGACCAGCGGTTGTGTTCGGTTGCGGCCGTGTTGTCTTCGCCGAATTCATGCTCGCTAGGTTCTGTATTTGACATGATTGTCGTGATTGTGGGTGACACGGGATGTTTCAAGGACTCCCCAAAGTCTGTGATGCCTCTGAGTGGGGGTCTGGCTGACTCGTTCGTTCCTGCCTAGTCGTGCTACAACAGCAATATGCCTTACGTTGGACGCCAGAAAAACATTTACCGTCTCTACTTGACTCATGACATCCTGTCAAATAAAAAAATTACATTTAGTGAGACTGATTTTTGTTCAGGTGCTGAGTCAGGCGCACCATTATATGCTATGGTTTATGTGTGGAGTTTAGTCCTGGCGGGGTAGTGGGGCAAGCCCGTTGTACAGAATTGGCCTGATAGCTTTGCGGCAGGGCACAAAGTCTGGTTCTGAACTAACAAAAGGATAGGGTAGGCTAGCATTGTGAGAACAACTGAAAATTAGCTATCGCTGAATTCTACTGTTGCCTAGAGGGGCCGCTGTGTCTAGTGTGTAGACGATGGAATGGCATAACTGGCATAGTGCTACGTTGACTAAGCAGGATGTGGCAGGTAAAACCCTCAGGTAGGGCGTAAAGGAACTGGAGTATCCTCCTGGCACAAAGGTGCAGTGAAGGAAGGAAGGAAGGTAAGCGAGGATAAGCTGGAGTAACCCTAGCGGATAAAACGGTGGTTGTAACAAAACTAGGCGTAAACGAAAACTGGGTCATAGACTGATCAGTGTCTGAGCAACGGTTGCTAGACGACTGAAGGCTGATAAGTTTGATCCTTCCATGATGGCTAGCTCAATGAGAGTAAGAGAACTGGTCTAGAGTCGAGCGGCGTCTCCCCTTTTATACTAAAATTGAGCTACTACATTGCGCTAATTGGCTGGCGTCTCACAGGTGAGGGGTGGTCGCAGAGCGGAGGGTGGCGAAAAGCATAGCTCTCTGGTGTGATGTCACCGGCCGGCTGGAGAGCGAAAAAGAACAAAAGAAGACTCCTATTAGAAGTGCTACCTAATGGTGGATAAAAGTACTCGCTGCTCTAGATGCATAGTTATGGTGGGCCGGTGAATAAACCAATCTACTCTGTCTAGAACATCCATCCTAAACTCTGAACAGTACAGTGCCATCACGTGGCGGGATAATAACGGCAATGCAAACTTTGAGAACTTAAATGCAAGGCTATGCATAGGAATGAGCTGAATTTGTCTAATCACCATTGTTGGAATAAACATCTTGCGTCAACTTGAAGTGGGAATTGTGCGAAAACACTACATTTTGTTACTCAGCACGCCAGCGATGGCACTCACGTGCCCTTTGCAGTCTGAGGCGTTTGTGGTTTCTGGACAATGGAAGCAGACACAATGGAAAGCATGCTACCAGTCCAGCCCGCAACAGACGGCGTCAAAACATTGATGCAGACAGATTCACACCTCTTGCAGTGCTCCAGTGTCAAGCCAACACTGTGGATGAGGCTGTACAGTCTATTACGGCCATTCAGAAAAGATGGTAGTCATCTCATGAGGTGGTCAAATTGTGTGGTCCAGAACCCACTCGTCATTTACATTATGTAAATACATACAACCAGATGAGGAATTTAAACATAAAAATATATTTGTTTCATATGTCACACTTTCAGTGTAAATATGCATAAATAGCCTATAGTAAACTTTTCATAATTTTTGTAATGTATTACCAGTAACTTGATGAGTGCAACTTATACGAGTTAAACCAAACGACTGTGACTCATCCTAACGTTTTTAATACTAAACCAGGAACCACAACAATCAATGGCTACAGGATTGTTTCCCATGGAGGGACAGTTACAGACACGTGGTATTTCCTGATGTTCCAGACCCAACTTTCTCACTCTACTCATGTAATACTACATAACCCAAGGAAGGGTCAAACCCAACACGTTATTCTCGAGTGCATAAGGATCGCACCCAGCCTAGTAGACCGTTCCAGCACCTGAAATAAACTATGTTTCCAAGCGGCCGCAGTAACATGTCAGCCTCCCTGACACACCTAGCAGACAGAGTGTTGCCACACCAACGAAACTTTCCAAAGAGAGCAGAGCACCGCCAAGTGCCCAAGATCATATAGCCGAGCACAGAGGGTAGGTTCTCCCACCTCGCTCGCTCCAGGCAGACGTCACACCTCTCACTCCAACCCAGGCATGGGCCGACCGAGCACACTATATAAGGCAGTGCATGACCGAAGATGCCAGTTATCATCTCCACAGGCTTCCACCACCTACTACCAGAAGCTCTAGAAGCTTCAACCACAAACAGCTACCAGAAGCTCTTCAACACCAGAAGCCTGCTCAACTTCACTCCACACTTCCGCTGAGTGACAATTACACCCACGGCCCTTTTGATAGTGGCCCCTTTTGTAAAGTTTTGCCTAGACAACCCCAGGGTAGAGTAACTGCATCTGAGTTATTTTTATAGCCGTCGAAGTATTTCTTATCTTGAGTAGCCTAGGAGCAGGTCACCTCCACCTGTAAAGCGTAGCTTACGTCCGTTCACACTTTGCTTAGTAGTAAGAGTACGTGTCACCAGTATTTATTATTCATAATAAATTCAATTGATTCCTATCCTGAGAGTGAATCTGTTATAGAGGTAAATCATTTCCGACTACTAGATACTCAACCCTTGAATGGAGCAAGCAGGAGACCAGGTTTTCTAACTGTACGAACCATAGTGTAGGACTGCAAATCCCCTTCTGGAATCTGTACTTTGGAAACACACACCACTTTCGATGGCCACCCATTCTGTGCATTACTGTATATAGACAGGTAGAGCCACAACCATTAGGTACTCATCCAACAGGAGCAGGACAGCCATCTCAGGTTGTATAGCTGCCGGAGTGCCACCAATGCTGGCAGGGGTATTTGCCTGGGACTGGAGGCCCGACTGCTGCTGGACCATACCCCAACAGTAGTAGGAAGACGGCCCACACAACCCATCAATCTAGGTTTGTACGCCAAGGTGCAGAACTGATTGGTGCACAGGGTTTGTGCCATCAACTGCTGTTGGGCCTTACACTTACTCAGGGTACCGTCAACTGCTTGTGCCCAACTAGGAATAAGTTAAGTGTCACTTCTGCCTCTATCCATTTAGGGAAAGGCACAGAGCTTGAAAGGAGGGGCTAAAGGTGAAGTTTCTTGCAGCTAAGCGAGTGTGTACCAATAACCTCTCTGCATTTGGCAGAGGCACCCTACTGGAACGAGCTCAAGCCGCCTGACACCTGGAGAGGCATTCCTCTTCAGACAGTATCCCTGTTTTCTTCCCTACAAACACTAGGCTCTGCATGGAATATCATCCAGCAGCTCGTACCCTGGCCACTGGGAGTGATACCTGGTTGGGCATTTCCAACACCTTCTTCGGAAGCAGAGCAGCCGCTGAGTGGAGTGAGAAGTACCGTACCACTCTGAACAGAAACTCGCCCCCCAGCACTACCAAGGAGACTGCTGGTTCCAGTAGACCTGCTTCCGCACCAGAGCCCCAGAAACAAGTGCCGGAGTACCCTGGTAAGTCAACCCTACCTCAAAGGACTAAGGTTACAGTCAGACATATTGCGGTACCACCCACAGTTGATTTTGTACCGAGTCATAAACTAACCCAACCAGTGTTAACCTCTGGTGGAAAGTCTACTCAGAGAAAATAATTGTTAACCAGAGCACGTCTAACCTAGCGAACATCAAAGTTACATTGACTATAAGCATACAGTATTAATGAAAAACATGAACAACTTTAACAAAAACTTCAAATGTGGATTGCTTGCCAGCCTGGAAGCCTCCCTCACACACCACCCCTATACAGTAGTTATCTCACTTGTTTCTGTCAAAGTCACCCAACTCTGCCACGGTTATGTGGTCATCAGCAGAAGGGAAAAGGAAACACTGTATAAACCATTAATGAACCAGACAAGGGACTGTTGTTACCCACAGAAAATGATCTTAAATTTATTTCTGATAAACCATGTTGGAAAAGTGGGAGTTAAAACCTGAGTAAAGACAGCATTATTTGCAATGTACAGCTGAGTAATTTCTGCAGTACCCAAATGCAGCAGGTGGATGTATATTATGGATGTGGGTAAGAGGGGATATGATAAACAATCACAGTTGGGTGTGGACATGCAATCAAAATATGTCATCCTTACCTGACCGGTATCTGGAGTTCTTGGTTCCAGGTTGGGCTGCAGCCCTCTGCAGTCGTGGTGCGAGCCATGAACTCTTGGAAAGATACCTCCACAAAGGGCCTAACGACAGGACTGATGGACACTTGCTGGCTGTGGATGCCCACAATGCTGCTCAGCGTGTCCATATTCTTTCTCGATGGCACCTGGAATGCCTGCACCACATTCACTATGATCTTCACTTCCACACCAGCCACATTCTGGACTGTCACCGCTCTGCGCTCTTTTCTTACAGGTCGCAGGGGGCGCTTTGGCTGCAGCCACTTCATGAATGTCAGCCCCAGTGTTCTAGAAACAAAATAAAGATGATGCTCATTCCAGCTTGCAATCCTTCATAACATCCAAAAAAAAAAAGTTTTGAAAGAATAAAAAAAATTAAAAAAAGTGGCTGAAAGATAATTCGATTTGAAATTTATTTTTTCAGTGCCAGGATAAAGGTCAGAATATGGAATTTCAAACACAATAATGTATCCCTTTTTAACTTCCATGAATTAATACTCTGGTGTATATCAAACCAAAATTACACTTAGCAAACTACTGCTTTCTTCAACTTTATTGCTTTAAAAAATATACTAGCTGCCATCCAAGTAACTCAAAGAGAAATCCCAAAAAATTACATAAAACTTCTGCAGTTCTAGTATAAGCTGGTCAAGAAGCAGTAAGAAATAGCATAGCAGAGTGACCAACACACTGGGATCCTGGCTGTCCTAAATGGTTCTACCTTGACACTACTTTTTTTGTCACACTACATAAACTGCTAAACAACAAAAAAGTATTGTGATTTGGTTATTGTTTTCTACAATAGTATCAGTATCCTGACTGAATCAATAAACACATTATCTTATTAATTTTAAAGTTCTCGAGTGTTGCGGATAAAATATAAGGGCAAAAATTATTTTTATTTTTATTTCTGTTTCATCAACATAAACAAACTGTTAGATTAATTTCCCCAACTCTATACATTTCACACTGAGATACGATATATTTATTTTTAGTGTTTAAAACAAGTCAGGACAGTCAAACTTAATTATTGTATTTACTTGAGTCTAAAATGCCATCAATTCTAATACACACCCCAGTTTTAGTGTTTAAAATTTCTAAAAAAATGTTTACATGTGAATCTAAGATGCAATTTGATTTGATACAAGAATCAACATGTAAGGTCTCACCCCTCCCTCTCTCAAAACACGTAACCTTGCCCGGCCTTAGCTTTGTGAACGACTACTGCACATGAACCTACAGATAAAGCTGGGTTTACAATTTTAAGAAATGTGTTAAGAATTATGCAATAACTGCAGTTCTTGTAGATGGAACTAATTCTTCAGGATTTACAATTCACAATTCATCTAACAATTCTTAAGTACAGCCAATGAAATCTTGAGACTAGCCTGTCCTTTTTATTTTTGTTCCTAACGTAACTTTGTATAACACAATCATATTTAATAAGATATGGCGAGAATAGGCCGCTAGGTTACTAATTACATTGTAAAAAAGAGACAGAAAACACAAGAACTCAGAGGACGGTACTTACGGATAGACACACAAAAGCACACTACAGTCAGACACACATTTTCAATGTCGATGCACGGTCGTGAAGTTTTGCTGGCTATACTGGCTTATTTAGGTGATGTCTTCTTTTATGGGGCCAGTTTCAGCCCCAGCCAACAGTGTGCATTAGTGTCACCAGCCTCGCACTCACGAAAATCAGGCTCTATGTCACTGCCAAACAGCATATATTCATCTGATTGGCAAGTGTAGAGGTCTTAATTTCACTCCACACAAAGGCCCAGTTGAAAACTGCAGAATTGATACTGTGATTTTGAATGTTCTGTAGTGTTTCCTTTCCTTGCGTATCATCCTCATTGTCCTCTGGTTCCTCCAACACCACCATCATTTTATCAAGAAATTTATTTTGTACAATCTTTTGCAAGCTGAATAATTTCCTTGTCAATTGATTAAATAACAGATGTGGTGTTTGGAGGCAATGTTGGGCATTTCACTTTCCAATCTTAGCTACACATCTTCTCATATCAGGACAGAATGAGGCATTATCTAAGATCAACAAAGATCAACAAATCTCTCACATCATAAGGAGCAATTCCTACAACTTAAATGTAAAATTAATATACTTCAGGCACAAATTGATTCTGAAACCCAAAAACCATTCATCTGTGGCTGTTCATGTAAACCTATCATATGTAAATGGAACACAGTTTAGAAAAATTAACCTACATGCATATTAATATTTTTAAGTTATACATAAAGTTATACATTACACAGTTTTGTGAGCTCTGTAGCAGAGTTCTGTGGTTTACTCGCAAGCACATAAAATAAAATAAAAATTAATAAATTATTTTTTTGTCAGAGTTTTATGACATATCAACTGTTCAATGTGCTTTATCTATAACCTTTCTATGCAAAACAAAAAGTTAAAACTCTTTTTTGTGTTTCTTAAATACTGGTTACATTCATTCAACATACAATTACAAAGCATGAACTGACATGAAACTGAAATTAAATTTGCCATTTAAGGTGGAACGTACCCAATGTCCAGGACGTGGTCCTCTGTGACCATATCCCTAAGCTCGAGATGCTGCTGTGCCAGGCGGCACTGCCTCAACACTCGCTGGCGCACCTCCAGCAGGAACTTGCGGCCCCATGTGCGGTGGGCATCCAGGGGATCCATCATCGGGTCAACTAACTCTCCTAGGCCACTCTGTCGTTTCTCGTATACCTGGTGATGATACCAGCACATGTGTGCACCACATTAACAGCACAGCATTTAACATTAATAAAAGTTGCTCACTTTGCTAAATATTATCAGATAGAAATTATCACGAAAGTGTCGGTAGGCCAAATTTAGCAATTGCCCAATCACTAGGGGCAAGATTTCGTAGAGTTATTTTAAGGCAAATTTCATTTTTATAAATACCTGATTTTGGTGTTATCGGATTTATTATGAAAGTTTAAAAAATTGAAATGTCATTATTATTAGAGCCAAAATTGTACTGTGTTGTTTTAATGAAAATTTATTATTAAAATTTGTTGGTAATTTTTTATATGCATATTCCCATTAAAATTTTAAAAAGTTTATGCAATTGCTTAAAAAAGAGAAAACTTATTTATTTGAACATAGGTAACACAGAGCATTACCACAGGTTAAGTGGTGTTTCTTCGTAATTTGTATGTTGAGGTTCCTAAACAGAGTGGATTTTTTGTAACAGTCTTACACAAATGGCTTTGATATAGTTTTATAGAGAAAAAAACATTGAATACAGGTACTGGAAATAAAATTATTTTTATATTTACGTTTACAGTTTTCCTATTCTCATTAAATTATCATTTCTCAACCACATGGTATTCAATATTTACTGCTGTTAATCACTCAAACTGAATGGCAACAGCTTAAAATTAATTTTTTTTCTTCTAATCAGCTGAAAACTTAAAGTATTCTTATCATTGCTCCGTTTATATATTTTTGTATACATATTGTTGTTCATAGTTTCACAGATAAAATAATAATATGGCTAAATTTCATTTATTTTGTGTTTTAACTTGCATTTCAGTGCTAGGCGGTGTATAACTTGCATATATGTGTTATTTCGGTTTTATCGCTATTCACCATACAATATTGGCTCAATAATAACTTCTAAATCACGCAAAAACCAAAATGATTACAACATACAGAACACTGCTACAATTTCCTGTACCAAATAGTTGTTAATGTATAGAAAAAATTATGTATTATGAAGAATAATAAAACATAATACTCTATGTGAATACCAAAATGAGGCATGGAAATGGGTGTGGTAAACCCTGTTTTAATCCCAACAAGTACAGTTACTTCATCACTAGAATCTAATGCACTTTTAGATTTTATTATAACAAACCAAGAACAGCAAGTAACCATTACACCTCTAATTTCTAAATAACAATTGCACATTCAGTTTCTTCAAAATGGAATTACGTTTACTCAGTTGACGTGTAATGGCCTGAAGGGCTGGGGAATGCCTGTGTCACTAGGCTTTTGGATGTGTCAGGTCAGACACACATGGCTTGGGGGCAGGCTCCAATGTGACGTAGTCTACAAAATTTGGTGCTCAGCCCTTGAACAAGGTCGGAAAGGTAGGCCGTCGACAAGTTACGTAGTCTAGCTGAGCGAGGTGAGGCCTGGGGGTAGCTGGGGTAAGTAGGGCTCCTGGCTTACCTTGCACTCGCCTCACCCGCAGCTGAAGTGTGCTCGGAGGCTGATGTCCAGGGTTCAGTTTCCTGACTCAACCGGTCGTTGGTGTTGGCGTCTGGCCCTATCTGGATGATGCTTGGATGCTGGCTCTGGATCAGCAAGCAAGCAGCTGGGCAGCTATCGGCATCCAAATATGGCGAGTAGGCGGTGATGTTAGGCTCTATACCCAGGTCCAGGCGCAGGCCATGGCGCAGGTGGTCGATGACAGGATGGGCAGCTCCAGAGGTTTTAATCAAGGGGCCAAACAGATTATGGGGAAGAACAGAGAGGTGAGGCCTCAACAGTTGGCGGGCGGCCTGAGATCATTCCCATGAGTTTAAATAGCTGAATGCTGGTGAAGTTTGATTACCCAGCATCTGATCCTCAGCAAGGACAGCAGTTGTCCTCCAGTCACTCCACTTACTTCCCCTTCTGTGTGTGAAGGCATGTACAGGGAAGGTAGAGCAGTTCACATCCGCACTGAGGTAGCAGGCAACAATGCCTAGCTACTTGTCAGGCCTGGCACTCCTTCCGGCAGATCTACACACAGTAGATCAAGTGGATTAACCGACAATAGTAGTCTTAACCTCTTTATCGTGTGTCTTTCTAATGATTGTGCCTCTATTGTACGTAAGCACCAGGTGCCTTTGTGTAACTGGTCCACATTATGGGTGGCGGCCTTCGAATATGTACGTGGAATGGAGATGTATCCAGTCCTTGTTAGAGGACAGTCTGCAGTCCTACTCTAGAGTTGTAAAGCAGCGGTTCCCTGCTGCCTCCTTGCAGGTGACACTTACCAGGCTGGAGACTAATTACAGTTCACTCAAGAAAGGATAGGCTGTGGTTAGACTGTAAACGACATGTTTTATTCCATCCAGAATGTAACACGGTGACCTATACTCTCCTACGTAGATTCAGTGCACTGGATAATCTATGTAAGGGAAATTAAAGATAACCAAAGACAGGTGAAGGGGCCTGTTGGCTTGAATAGCTGTCTGGCTTGAATAGCGAGAGCAACAATTAGGTAGCCGTAATAACAACTTGGACCCTAACTGAAACTTTGTTTTCCTGAAGGGACTGGGGACAGTGTTGACGGTAATGTCAACAGAGGGAAAAATTGACTCATTGGAGCTGCAGCGCACGCTTGAAGACGTTGGACGTTGGTTACTTTAGCTCACTATGGGTTCCTCTCGTGGAGAAAGAGAGAGCAGCTAAGGCTCGCTGCCAAGATAGACTGCCATTATGCGGCAGTACTACGCCTTTTACACACCTGGCCGGAGGTGTGTCTCAGGTTCCTTTGGCCGTTCTGTGCTTCCGGTGCGGTGGCGCCTCTGTTCTTGGACAGTGTAGCACTGGGTGCAATCTCTCAGAGAAGGTAGAAAGCAGGGTGGCTTCTTTGTGTGCAGGCAGCATCCGTCTGCTTAGGACAACTCACTTGCGTTGCCAGTTGGTATTCCTTCTCATGGGAATTTGCTTGGCGGAGACGATTTGCATGACTATTCTTCTTGATGTGCATTCTGCTCTCCAGGTGTCTGAAGTGTCCTAGGAGGCGGAATGCTGGCCTTGGTGGTGGCCAGTCGTGGTTCGTACCTTGTCTGGGGCACATGGCACACACATAATGATACAAAGTTGGAAAAAAGAAATAGTGCAAATATGCATCATGCATCACAGTTAAGACAAACTGACAGGTACACACGTGCAGTGTGTAGAAACTTTCACACACTATAACTATAACAGTGCCGCTAAAAATTTAATAAATAAAAAGAGCTAATTTATTTATAACTGAAGAAAACATCCAGAAATACAAACTATGGTACGGTAACCAAATCATGCACACACACATCCACAGCTGCATACACTATCATAATGTTTAATGTACCCTATCTGCATACTTGAATATACAAACTGACAATGATTCATAGTGTACCAAATTTGTAAATACAGAAGAATTCCATTATAATGTACTTCAAATTAACTTATGTTTCACTTTAACATAAGATTTTCTCTTCCCGCCCAAATACCCAATTTAAGCAGTGTGAAAGTATTTCACTTTAATATACAAAATTTATGTCAACTTTCAATAGAACAAAGATTATTTTACCTCATGTTTTCCAAAACAGGATTAAGTAATTTCCATACGTGGGTTTTATGTGAACCTACTGATTTTTTTTTTTTTAACCTAAATCTGGTTTTGTTTACCAATATGACACATTAAAGTTATGCCTATTACCAGTTGTATTCAGTATATCATTTACACCAAATTTACAGAATCCTGATTTTCTAATACTGCACTGTCCTAAAATGAGAACAGCTCAAAGATGGATGCTTCCTTTCAAAAGAGCTTTTGTCAACAGTCTTAAAGATCACCAACATGAGACTCACAATGAATGTGTCTTTTGGAATCTCTTTCTCCTTCAGTGGGACCATACGCATGCCCCTAAACTCTGGCTCGCCTTTGTCCCTCAACCTGAGCAGCCGCAGCCGAGGATTGTTATCCAGATCTTCCATGGTGCAGAAGTCAAACTGTGACTGCAGTGGGTCCAGCCGAAAGTAATCTGGCTCCTTTGATGTCACCGTCCCTGCATTCTGTAACATCAGTAATTCTTTTCTACTGAGTAGTTATTAAGGACACCTGTCTAATAACATTTGTTAAAAATAATCTATCCAACTTTGGTACAAGAAAGTTCTTTACTGTTAGCCAACTGGATTAAGTAAGTTTTCACAATGTTAATTTAAATACACTTTCCCCAAAAGATTGTTGTTGGGGTATATTAGTAATGCACTGGTTACAACAAAAGTTAGCAAAACATACTCAAAACTAAAAAAAATGCTTTAAAGAAATTAATTAAATTTGAACATTACCACCTACAGGAAATTCTTCAGAATACCAAATTTCATATTTATGACAAACATTATTCAAAATAATTGTATAAATAATTTAACACAGTTTTGACCATGCGTGGTGATGCATGTCACACTCCTGACCACCAAACCCCACCACTAAAAGCACCTCATTCACAATTAATAATCATACCAGATGGCTGCAAAGCTGGCCAGGGAAGGATAACCAGAGAGAAGCCGAGCGACAATGCAGCCCGCAACGACCTACTTCCTTGAGTACATGCAGCCAGATAGACATGCCACCCACAGCTATCCTGTTACCTGCGCAACTTGTCCACGTCAGCAAGAAGTGGGGATGGCAGAGACTCTGCACACCCCTGGTCCATTGTAGCATCTATATATTGCACTGTGGGATGAAAAATGCTAGTTCATCTCCAACAACTGACACCTCCACAGCTCTCTCTTCCACTTGAGGGAGCCTGGATACATTAGTCCTTGAGAGCAGTTAGCAAAGTTGAACCAGCCAGCATTCCGTTTTTCCTTACGAGTCCTCTGCCACAGTGCTCGCTGTGCCCCTTTAGACACTTTCATATTTGTGTGTCAGACAGTCAGTAGCAGGAATTAGTAGTTCAAGAGACATTTTACACCACTGACATCATGCTGCAGGTGTTTATTTCATATGCCTGAGGGGCAATAAATCTTTCAATATCAGTCTACATTTACCAACATTTTTTGAGAGTAATTACCCAGAAACAATGTCATTCTACACTGTTCTCACCCCCATTCTTCTCAATCCAAATTACAGCAACCAGCCATACCAGGCGGTACCCAACAAGAGGGAAAGAAAGGGGGACAACAGAGTAGGGCCACAATACAGTTAGGGGCGGGAGTGATTGTGCCCTAAAAGGGAGAATCACTTCCATATCCAGCACCCGGTGCAGCACCAGTGCAGACTGTTCCTGCTTGATCTGTGATCATTCAGACAGAACTAACGAGCACGATACCTGGATGCCACAATCGAAACACCGAAGGGGAACCAGGTGTGACTCGTCTCTACTCACAAGCTCCTGTTTGATCCACTGAACCTGAAACTTCCAGAGACAGAGGATTGGAGGATGAAAGCTCATGACCCATGGTCCCTGGCACAACCCGACGAGCAGAGAGGATATTAATCCAACTCAAAAATCTCTGTTCGTACCACTGCATCTCGAACTGCCAGGGAAAGAGTACTGAAGGCAGGGGGAAATATGCTTCTGTCTTTTGACAGTATACAGAGGGATTGTAGGTGAATTGCGGATGCGAACATCGGAGACCACCTTGAAACCCCCTAGCACACTACCTTGCTGCCTCCTACCCACCACCCCTCCATTCCATTGACCATACCGCTGACCGCATGCCATACTCCCATCGCAGAGTAAAAGATAAGAAGGCAGTTCAGCCTGATAAGTGGCCTCACCATTCCTCACAGATAGTCACTCCTGACATAAGGGATAGACAGAGAGACTGAGCCCAACAGCATTGGCAGCAAGCTTACGCTGAACCCCCAAGACCCACCACAAATCTCTTCACCCCACCAGTGAGACATCATCTGACAAGTTACACTTGCCATATTGGCAGCACCTTTGCTTTGCTTTGTCCTTATGCAATGAGATCTGGGAAGGGAGGATGACTTTAGGCATCCTCAATCGAATGCACAAAAAGATGTAGAGACAATCCTTGAGAGTACAGGTAAAGTGGCAATATCGACAGTCCGTAAAGCCTCCAGCACCATCTACCCCACTTTCTGCACCTCCAACAAAGGTAATGGGTAAGTATAACCCCTGGATAGGAGACCAGTGCCTCCAGGAAGATACAGTTTACCTGCGGGCCACTGTTAGTGCCAAGAATTGCACCTATAAATAGGTTAGCTTACCTAGAGTGATACATGGTTGAAGCCATATTAGGACCTGTTATCTATCCTGTAGGTGTCAGTGGTTTGCCCAAGTTTCTGTGAAATAGCTTATATCATAAAATTTTGTCTGATTATTTTTTCTTCAAAGTTTTGAGTATTTTACAAAATCTTATTCACCATGTGAAAAAAATATATTTAGGCTGTCTAAACTTAAATGTATATTCACCATCTTTGTGTGTAGGTTTACTCATTTGCCTATTGAATACCTATTTGTTGTCTAAACTAACTATTACAAACAAATTTAAATTACAAAGGCTTATTTCAAATTACTGTAATTCTTTTACATGTGAATGTTTTTACTTGATTAACACTATTTTTTAATAATACTACTTAAAATTGCAGTATATGGCGAGTAAACAAATAAAACAAAATAAAAGTCCCTCAGATCAGTTTTTCTGTGCCCTTATTTCCACATTTATTTGATTGTTACATCAAATGACAATTCTCCTTAGCTTACTTGGCAAACTTATTACATGCCTAATCAATAGAGTATTCTGAGGAATGAAACATGTTACATAAATATAAATTCCCATCACAACATAGCATCTGTTAAGGTGATATTACATGATACCAGATTCCCTAAAAGCTTGTGCAAGGTCCGCCATAGCGGCCATTATATCGGCTAGTATGGCACCCATCATGGCATTTGCCACCTTGCATGGCCAGATTTCGTACCAGGTTTCATAATTGGACACGTCCTATTTTTCGTGGTATGTCCCATACCTGACCAATCACATCGCAGTTTCAGAGCGCAGGGCGCTCCTCACGACTACTACTTGAAACAAGTTGATGAAAAAACCAAAACGGACGCCTCCATCTTGATTATACATCCACAAGGTTGAAACTCTTTCAAAGGGATTTAAAATACAATGAGGAATAATATTGGTGATGACCTCTTAATTACTGTTTAAAACCATTCTAAATAATTAAAACATTACCTTCTGTATTTAAAAAAATTAATTAAATTATTAAATGTATATACGGTATATAAACCTATTTTCTAATGTGTGAAGTGGTAAAGTGGTAAAGTCGCAGGGCCCGCGAGTCATATGTGAATTTTGGGTGTGAGTTCAAAACTCCACCTGAACTAAATTATTTTTATCAATAAATTTTACATGCGGGCAATATCCCGGTACGTAAATAAAAAAAATCATTTTTTGCAACCGGTCATTAATTTTCATCAAAATTAAAAATAACACACTCGTACTCCAGTGAATTCAAGTCATTTTCAAGAAAATGAATGAAATTAAACTAGTAAGCAATCATTTTATGTAAAAGGCGAACAGTAATATAGCAATATTAAGATGTGCTATCTAATTTTTTCATACACTTACGCCTACACTATTTACTAACTGGTAGCAGTTCTACGAATGGGGTTCATATTTACTACAAACCACACACTGCGCACACCGAGGGTGACAAATGCTAGTACACATTCTGCCCCTGGAGGATTTACCACCTCCAACCACCAAAGATGACACTACTGCTACCCACACATAAATGACAGAACACACACAAAAATATTTTGGCAAACATTTTGTGACCCCAACTACCTGTCTGCAATCCAGAGTACACACTTGTGAACTTAAGGACCAACTAGAGACCAACAGAGCATACTTGGGTTGAGTAAGAAGTAGAGGCAACACTACTGGATCATCACAGGCATCACTCACAGACCACGAGGTTTCTGTTTTTGATAAGGGATAGTCAGTTGAGGAAGTGTGGTGGATGGGAATGGCTGCGTGTTTTCAGACAAATACCTACCGTAGTACAGTATTGCAATGAAACAGAGGAGTGTGAAAGCACCCCAATAATATGTTTACAAAAGAACACCATGCTACTTCTTGGAACACCATCTTTATCCCACATTCAGGACAAAGCCTCAGCACTTCCCGTCAAGGGCTTCCATCATCCTTCATGACAATGCACCGACCGTATCACACTGCAAATGTTGTGACAGATCTCCTGCGTAGGCCTACATAGTGATGGGAGGTACTAGAATATCCGCAATATTCACTCTATATAAGGCCATGCAATCACTATCCCTTCGCCAAAATGCAGGAACCACTTTGTGGGAAACAGTACAATACAAGAGAAGCTACCAACCATGCCATAGGACGGTCACTGCAAGATATTAATGGAGATGGACATGCTGATGGTGTATGATGCCATCCACATGTGTTGCAGAAGATGACAGGCATGTAGAAGGGGGTAGATATATTGAAGGAATGTAACTGGTGTTTCCTCTGATAATGCCAGTTATGCATTACGACAGTGTAGTCATTACTTTTTATCCTACCCAAGTAGACACTGCAGTAGGGCAAAGCCACTCTGGATATTACAGTATGCATTGCTGGTGCACAAAAGAGATTTTATGTGGAGAGAGAACTGAGTGAACAATAAGACACACAAAAGTAAAAAATGACTGGGAAAAACACCCCTCTATCATCACACGAACCCCACATCAAGCTGAAAGGAGAGCCTTTTACATCCAACATTCAGTGTTACATAAAACAATATTATTCAAATGAATTTTGAGGTCTTGCATAAATGTTTTCGTTTTCCTCCTACATGTTTATGTTCAAATCAGTAAACTACTTAGAAAAACCATGAAAATATCAAAACTTGTGAATTCACCTTACCTGGTATTAAAACATGGTTTCCAGATAATTTTGCTGTTAAGATGAAATCAGTTTTATTCTCTCAATGTTTGGGTTATGTAATTCAAGCTGAAAATTTATTTTTATGTGTGTTTTAAGCATAACCTGCAAACATGTAGTACATGCAACATATATGATATCCGAGAATTATTTGTTAAATACCTAACATGGTATTACCTTGATAAAATTGAAAAAGGAGGCATTGCTTGGATCATTTGGGTCCAAGCAAGACTTCTCAGCCCACTCCTTCAGTTTGGCGATCTCAACAGGACTATCAGATGCCAGTATGTCCATAATGTCTTCAATATGGCTGTCCCTGGAAAAAAAATGCTACATCACCTACAGAGTTAAATGAGTTTAAACACATGAAATAGATATGAACCCTGGAGCCCTACACTCAGAGGTCTGAAATACTGTCACTTTACCTTCTGTGAGTGTTAGATCTTGGGGTGTGCACAAAGCAATGGCCATAGTAAGGGATCCATGGTCATCCAAGACTGCATGCGAATGGTATTTGCAATCTGCATGAACTAGGAGCCAAATCAGAGTACCTCCTCTGTTCTAGATCACTTGGGTAATAAGCAAACAATGACCAAAGCTGGGATCCTAGGCCACCTTGCATGGCCATCTACTTTGTATCTCCAAATATCTGGCACCCAAACCTATACACATGATTCATGATCATTCAAAGAAATCCTAAATGAGTTTTTGACTGCTTTGGGATGCACATGGTTGTAGCTGACATCTACTGTCAGCCAAGAAACCATCCTATAAATGGGTGAATACTTTGTTTTTCTTTGGGGGGTTAATTCCCGTGATCAGTTAACATGTACATTTCTGAAATTCTCATGCTGCTGACACTTCCACAATTACAGTAAGTAACAAGAGTTTGTGCAATGCAGCAAGACAGGAGCTGATGGCCCTGGACTACTGGCAGGAAGTCAGGTGTTCGTGAAGCATCGTGGTGGTGAGTTGTGCTAAGGGACATGCTCTATGCAATTTGGTGTTCTATTCTTGCATCTTCACACAATTCTTGTTAGTCAAAAATTTATTAATGAAAAAACATCAATCTTTCAGTTTTATCCACTGTCTGATCTTAAGACCACCAACAGTTTCACTGGTTAGCATCAAGACAATGATGGTCTACGAGATCCACTACATTGCTTGCTCATCACCTGCTGATCTCATGGCAGCTAACACTGATGATTCTAAGAGCAATGCAAGAACAATTAATTCTATACTTACCTAAATTATATCTGTCATTGGTTACGTATGCATATGATGCAGATGTAATGTATACTAATAAATATAATTGAAGTATCTGTCTGTTATTCCAAAATTGATACCACCACATGACTTCAACTTGTCCTGTTTACCCTGGCAAGAATGGACGTTCCAGCCCAGTGGTATTGTATTATTCACCGGCCCACTGAAGTTATGCAGGACAAAGGTACCAAGTACTACTGCCCACCGCTAGAGGGCTCCTACAGTGTGTTTTGTTGTTGTCTTCCATCCTTCTCTAAGCCGGTGACGTCACACCAGTTAAACTATGCTTTCGCGGCAACCCCGGAAACTCTACTCAATCAAATCAAAACACTTATTATCTAACCCACACGTACTCGCCATATGCCAGTCTTTCTGCATACCCGGTACGCACAACGGTGGAGCCTGCTCACAGGTATTCAGTCTCCAGACCAAGCTTGTCAACAACTCCGATATACCCCTGGTGGTCCCATATCATGAAGGTCTAAGTAAACTCAGAAACATTCTCTACTCTGGATACAAAATTCTGGCTTTCTCCCCACAAACACAAGACCTGCCCAGACTGGTCTTTAAAAGGCCACCTAACCTTCGCAACAAACTGGTTCGTCCAAAACTGTAGCCCACCACAAATGGCAACCAAACTATTACCCCCAAAGGATACCACCCACGCAATAGCTCATGCTGTGGCACCTGTGCCATCTATCAACCCACAACTTCTTTTAATAGCAGAATCACTAGCCGTACACACCCCATCCAAGGAAACTACAACTGTGCCACACAAAATCTGATTTACCAGCTACAGTGCCAACACTGCAATGCAGAATACATCGGCCTCACCACCAACACACTCAGGCAGAGAATGAATGACCATAGAGCAGATACCAAACAAGTCATAGCTGATTACATTAATAACATACAGGACGAACCAATTGCAGCACATGCAGCATCACACAACAAAGATTTTGATTCCTGCTACAGTACCAGAGTTGTGAGAGCCCTACCACCTTCAAGCAATAGCTCAGAACCCAGGCGCTGGGAAATAGCTCACCAGTTTATAACAAAATCCAGGCAGCAGCCAGGCCTCCACATAAGATAATCACAGCTCGTACCACACTTATCAGCTATACCGGCAGTTTTTCAATTTTCCTGCCGCACCCTAGTTCGCCAACTGACCGCTATTTTTACCACTAACAGTGCCCTTCCACCATACTGCAGTGTTCTACAACTTGACGCCTGATGAAAGTGGCATAGCCAGCTAAATGTCACGATTGCGCAACCATGTAGAAAATGTGTTGTCCTACTTTTTGTGTGTGTGCAAGTACTACTCTGTGAGTACTCAAATTCTTATCTTTTTATATAATACTGTAATTCAAGTTGAACTATTAGTCCACCTGGATTCTTCACAACAGTTTTATAACTCGTCAGTTAAATAGTAAACTTTTTGTTTGTGGAGACACATACTGTAGTAGTCAGATCGCTTGGCTTTCACCAGAATGATCCAAGTGCCAGATTTCCGCATGTGGAACACCTGGTGGATTTTACCGTTGTTCGGTGGGTTTTCTCGCAGCAATCCCATTTCCTCTAGCAAAGTCTTATCTATATATGTTGTAAGACTATGGCCAGAAGTAACTCATGCAATATTATTGTAACCCAAGTTACATCACAATATCATTAATTTGGGAAACTGTGACCAAATTTAAAACCGAAATTTGTTACATAATGAAGCGTGTTACTTTAAACCACTGGGTACAGCAGCACTTATGCCAGTCAGTGTACTAAGGAAGGGTTAAAACAGGGCCCAGTATGACGTGGGCGGTGTGAGGAATAAAACCTCAGTATCCCTTCTACAAGTGAGTTGCTATAAGGGGAAGTGAAAGGAATACAACCCTAGTTTCAACAGGAATAACACACAAGATCTCCAACTAGCCCTGCGGAAGGGAACAGGTATTCCCCACACTGGATATATTTATTTGGTTGGCTTGCAAACGATTTGCTGGGTCGAGAGCTTGGGGATTACAACCCCTAAGGTGAACTTTACTTCCAACGACCTGCAATACGCAGATCTCACGTTAGCAGAGGAAGTGGGTTTCAAATAAACGTGCAACGTAAGTAACGCTGGGGTCGTACTCCCAGGAGGGGTTACTCTCGCATGGGTAATTTGCAGTTGTATAAAACGGGCAGTGTTGGTTTGTGAGTGGGAACATAGTCTAGTGACTCTGGCACAGTCTCCTTCCATTGCTTTATTTGTTGTACACTCTGCGCTTGTGCTCTATCTGCTACTGGTGGCTGCCGGAGTGCGGCGGGTGGCTGAACAGCGGCTGATACTGGCTGCGGCGGGGCGGTGCTGGTGCTGCTGGTAGGTATCTAGGCGGGATGGGGAGGAATGGCAATGTATGATTAGTGTAGGAGTTCTGGGTCAATACCCACAACCTCAAGGTTACAAATGAACATTAATAAATATTCAAAGGTAATACGTTGCCCTATACGTGTGGACGGTGTAAATAAGGGATTCTCTGTGTTTGGCTCTGGGGTAGGAGTATGTTAATCTCTGATTCTAACTTCTTTAAGGTCTGCTTCAGTTAAAGGTTTGTATCTCTTGCCACTATTATGTGGGTGTGGCAAAAGGAGGTGAATAAAATTCACAGGAAATAAATAATAACAATTTGAATACTTCTGATTGTCCTCATGAGGGAAAGCCGGCAAAATAAGCAAAGCAATTATTAAGCAAACTAGCATGTAGTTCTAAGAGTGCTTCTGACCACATCACCTCCACTGTGTACCACTCGCTTAGCCGTTCACCAGCCGAGCGTGAGGTACAGAGTATGGAAAGTTCATGCAACCGACAATACTCCTAAGTGAGTTTCCACCAAGGGTCGAGTGAGGATGGTAGATCTCCCTTCATCAGGCGAAGTAGGAAGCTATGGAATAGTATTCGTAATGATCTGGGCTCAGCTGAAATTGATCTATTGACCAACCTCGGGGCTGCCTCTTAAGGTGTGTGCTTTGCCTTTGTGGCCAATACGTGGGATTGGCTTTAATTCACAGGACCAAAACAAAACTCTCAATGATTCAATAATTCTTACTTGTAGTTGCAAAGGGAATATTCAAAGCTAAATAAGAAGGCATCTAATTACACTGATATGATTGTGTACATTAACAAGTAATAAACGATTATAATGTGACATTAAATTCACATAACATTAAAAAGCAATGACAAGTAATGAAAATATATTATAAAGCATCAGTAACTCACACAATAATAATATTGATAACGAATCCAATATAAATAATTGGTGCATGTCGCTTAGACTAGTCAATGTAACTTTGGCGTGTGCTAGGTCAGATGCACTCTGGTAAACCATTATTGGTTCTGATTGGACTTTCTGCCAGAGACTAACACTTATTGGGTTGGTGTACGACTTGGTACAAAATCAACTGTCGGTGGTACCATAATATGTCAGACTACAATCTTTGCCCGTTGAGGTAAGGCTGACTTATCAGGGTACTCACACACCAGTTTCCTGGGCTCTAGTGTAGAGGCAGGTAGACTGGGACCAGCTATTGCCTGGGTGGTGCTGGCTGACGAGTTTCCATACAGAGAGGTATGGTATTTCTCGCTCCACGCGGCGGCTGCATTGCTTCCGAAGTAGGATTTGGAAATGCCCAACCCGGTGTCACTCCCAGTGACCAGGGCATGAACTGAAGGATGTCTCTCGATGCCAAGCCTAGTGTGTGTAAGGAAATAATAAGGAATGCTGACTGAAGAGGAAGGCCTCTCCAGGTGAGGGTGGTTTGAGCTTGTTCCCGTGGGGTGTCTCTGCCAAGTGCAGAGGGGTTATTGGTACACACTCGCTTAGCAATATGGAACTTCCCCTTTTTCTCCTCCTTTCGAGAACCATGCCTCTCCCCAAATGGCATAGAGGCAGTATTGACACTTAACTTACTCTCAGTGGGGTGCAAGCAGTTGACGGTACCCTGAGTAAGTGTAAAGACCAACAGCAGTTGATAGCACGAACCCTGTGCACAAATCAGTTCTGCACCTTGGCGTACAAACCTAGATTGATGGGTTGTGTGGGCCGTCTTCCTACTACTGTTGGGGTATGGTCCAGCAGCAGTCGGGCCTCCAGTCCCAGGCAAATACTCCTGCCAGCATTGGTGGCACTCCGGCAGCTATACAACCTGAGATGGCTGTCCTGCTCCTGTTGGATGAGTACCTAGTGGTTGTGGCTCTACCTGTCTATATACAGTAATGCACAGAATGGGTGGCCATCGAAAGTGGTGTGTGTTTCCAAAGTACAGATTCCAGAAGGGGATCTGCAGTCCTACACTATGGTTCGTACAGTTAGTAAACCCGGTCTCCTGCTTGCTCCATTCAAGGGTTGAGTATCTAGTAGTCGGAAATGATTTACCTCTATAACAGATTCACTCTCAGGATAGGAATCAATTGAATTTATTATGAATAATAAATACTGGTGACACGTATTCTTACTACTAAGCAAAGTGTGAACGGATGTAAGCTATGCTTTACAGGTGCAGGTGACTTGCTCCTAGGCTACTCAAGATAAGAAATACTTCGACGGCTATGAAAATAACTTAGATGCAGTTACTCTACCCTGTGGTTGTCTAGGCAAAACTTTACAAAAGGGGCCACTACCAAAAGGGCACTGGATATAGTTGCCACTTACCCGCAAGTAGCGGCAGCTGTTGAACCAGGAGGGTCAACAGCGGAAGTGTGGAGTGAAGTATTGCAGGCTTCTGGTGTTTAAGATCTTCTGGAAGCTGTTGGTGATAGAAGTTGCTGGAGCTTATGATTGTAGGTGGTAGAACCTCTGGGGCCTCTGGTCGTTGGTTGCGGCAGCCACTGGTAGTTGTCGAAGATCTAGAAGACATGGTAGTCAGTAGAGAGCCCCGGCACAGAAGTGTTGAGGCGAGCTACTGGAGAACAACTGGCGTCTTCGACTGCGCATGGACTATAAGTCTTGCCACGCCTCAGCTGGAGTGGGAGCTGTGATGTCTGCCTGGAGCAAACAGGGTGGGAGAATCTACCCTTGCCTCGGCTATATGGCCTCGGGTGCTCAGCAAAACTCGGCCCTCTTCGGTAAGCTTTGCTGGTGTGGCAACACTCTGCCTGCTAAGTGCGTTGGGGAGGCTGACGTGTTACTGCGGCCGCTTAGAAACATTGCTAATTTCAGATACTAGAACCACCCACTAGGCTGGAAGCGATTCCATTGCACTTGTGAATAACGTGTTGGGTTTGATATTTCCTCGGGATACGTAGTACTACAGGAGTAGTGTGAGAAAGTTGGGTTTCGAACATCAGGAAATACCACGTGTCTGTAATAGTGCCTCCACGGGAAACAATCCTGTAGTCATCTATGGCTGTGGTTCCTGATACAGTATAACACGTAAGGATGAGTTGCAGTCATTTGGTATAACTCGTACTGTATAAGCAGCAAGCGTTATAATTAATGTTTAATTATTTGCAGAAGTGTGTCTCATTACTGCCAGGTGATGGCGACCTGGCAAAAATAAGAATAAGTTGTATTTACGTAAGTTATGAAAATATTCAGCTAATTAATTGTCAGGATTTTGTAGCTGAAATTAAATGGTTGTTCAAATGTGTGCTTTCTAATGGTTCTTTACCAGAGCGGTAAAGATGTGGCTGGTCTAGGCCTTATGGGAGGTCCAAAAAGGACTACATCACCATGACCTTCAATACCTGGTTAAGTGTTGCGGAAGGAAGGTATTCTGGAGGAAGGTTAAGGATGACATCAGTGCTACCCTCTGGTGATCCGTGGTGACTGCCTGGAGTAGCTGGCAGAGACCACAGGGGTAGAAGCCTCTGGATGGCAGCATCTGTAGTCGGCTGAACAGGTTGAGGTTTTCTGGAGGTAGGACTCTCTGGAGCTTGTTGGCGTCGGCGACCACTGGTTCACTGCAAGTTTAACAATGTGGCAGAGGGACTCTATTCTTACTGATTGCTCTGACCTTCACGGCCAGGAGAAGGACTGGCGATTCGGCGGTGTCCTTGGCCTTCGCAGTCAGAGGGATACGGCTCTTAGCAACCCCGGACACACTTGCTTGCCATGCGTGGGGGTGCCTTTTATACTAGTTTCTCTCGCTTATAGACACTTTGAGAGGTGTGGGGGAATTAGCCCTGCCTCTCGAGAGTGGCACTTGTGACATCACTTGCATGAACCATGGATCCTTATCTACGTGGCACTCAGCACACGGTGTTGACATACCTTGCACTGATGCTCTTACGGAGACTGTGACTTTCTGGTGATTGACCCGCCTCCCTGCGGCAGCACAAAATTCAAAGTGCGTGCAGTGGGAACGGCAAAGTAGAAAGGTCTTTTTTCGGGGAGGAGTGATGACGTGACACCTTATTACAGAATTTAGGTGCACAGTAAAAGCTAGGATCACATGGTAATTGGGTGTGTTGAGACTCTGTCAATGTAGGTTATTTACGTGTCCTGCCTCCATTACCATATTTAGCTAGGATTGACTTGCCCATGTAAATAATATAACTTTTGGATGGGGTGAAGTCACTTCTGTAAGGAGCATTTCTTCTAGGTGCTGGATGCGTCATGCGTCAATTACTACACATATTGGTTATATCAGTGAATGAGGCAGTGTTCCAATGGGTTTGGAAGTATTTTGCATTTAGTATTTTGTAAGGTTTTAATTGGAATATATCAACTTTTTTTGTTAAGAATGCAATAATGCTATTTTGTTGTACTCCATTTCTTAACATTTTGTATATAAAGGTAAAATATGAAGTGTTAAATCAAAAATCCAAGGAATTCTTAAAATAATTTATGTTTTGATACTAAGCATTTTATGGCACTATTTTGCTTGAAATTAACAAATTAAAATAAGCGAGACATTAAGATAAATATATGTAGACGTTTGATATACAACATGTTTCCGAACAACACCGACGAACTTTGGCAGGTTATTTTTGATGAAAAAATAGGACGAAAATGTCTGTACCACTTTTCCCAATGTAAACTACAGAAAAATTTGATCAAGAAAAAGAAACAAACTTTTACAAACATGTCATAATATGTCAAATTGCAAAATATTACCATTTTGAACAGAAATTAAATGTTTACTGGTGTAGCTATTGGACTTAAAAACTATTCACATGTTGTTTAAAATTTTACTATTCAATTCAAAAATATTTGAACATCAAAATCCACTATTCACACACTCCTTCCTATAACACATTAAAAAATATGGTACCTAGTGTGTGTGTGATATGATAGGCAGTTTTACTGCTGGTTTCATAGGGAGACCTTTTTTTTTTATTTAGCCAACTGCATAGAACTAAAATACAACATAAGCCAGTGAAACAAGCATTTGCAAGCCACGTACCTGTTGTGTGCAAGATACTTGTCAGGTACAGCCAGGATTTTCCCTTGGCTACCGTTCATGCCCCAACCCGTCTTACATAATATGTAGCCAGAGGTGTAGAAACATTCACGTTCAAAGCTACTGCCTCCTGGGAATGGGCTAAAGTAAGTGCCACTCCCTACACCGGCATGGGTTGGCATTACTACCTGGGTGTTGCTGAACTCCAGCTGCATTGACTTGCAGTTCTGAAGCGTTGTCGTACTGTAACACAGCACATTGTGGATGACAATAAACTCAATTTAGTAATGGAATTTATTTAAAATTTATTAAACTCTTTTGAAATTATGGTTTACTTTTTGCTTTCAGCCCACTGTCTATCCCTCCATTATCAAAAAAAATTAAAACTGCTTTGGACCAAATTACTAGCATCCATGCAATGACAGATGTAGTGAAATTATTATAAATACATGTTTCCTTAATATGCCAATTATTACTCTTAAGTGTATAAACCAAAAAGAAACTATGCTGAGTAGCAAGAAATTAAACAATACATTTTTAATAAAATATTAGAACACATATAACTACAGGACTTCTCAAAATTTGCTGCCAATATTATTCTAAATATTAGTAATTGTTTACATCAAAATAGGTATATGTAATTTAAGGCACATATACTCTCCAAAACTTAATTTGTACAGTGTTCTTTAATTTTGAACAATCTCTGACAAATGTAACTTTATAACCAAACGGAGTTATTGAAATACATACCTATATATGCGACTACCCATGAGTACTTGTGACTACTCGTGACTACTTGCAACTATCTGTGACTACCCATAACTACCTGCGACTGCCTGTGACTACCTGCAACTACACGTGACTACCCATGACTACCTACAACTACCTGTGACTACCAATGACTACCTGCAACTACCTGTGACTACCAATGACTACCTGCAACTACCCGTGACTACCTGCAACTACCAGTGACTAGCTGTGACTACCAGTGACTACCCATAACTACCTGTGACTACCTGCAACCGGTGACTACCTGCAACTATCCGTGACTACCCGCAACTACAAGTGACTACCTGCGACTACATGTAACTACCCATGACTACCCGTGACTAGCTATGACTACCTAACCTGTGACTGCCTGTGATTACCCATGACTACCTGCAACAACTCGTGACAACCTGCGACAACCTGAAACTACCAGTGACTACCCGTAACTCCCTGCAGCTACCCATGACTACCTGCGACTACTTGTGACTCCCTATGACTACTTGCGACAACCTGTGTCAACTTACGACAACCTGCATCAATTTGTGATTACCTGCGACTACACATGACTACCTGCAACAACTTGCAACTACCAGTGACTACCCATAACTCCCCGCAACTACCCGTGACTATCTGCAACTACCTGCGACTACCCATGACTACCTGTGAATACTTGTGATTACCTGTGACTACTTGTGATTACCTGTGACTACTTGCGACTACCTGTGTTATCCACAACTACTTGTAACAACCTGTGACTACTCGTGACTACATGCGACTACCTACGATTACCTGCGACTACTTGCAACTACCTGAGACAACTTGCAACATTTTCTTGTAACATTGTTTCAATGTATCTTTAATGGTTTTGGTATGGCATAATTAGAAAGCAGCCAAGTAACTCATTTTTCTCCGACTTGATTTACAAATTTTGAAATTTCTCAAGGAAATTTTTTTCAATTAAACATACCCTATGTCCATCTGGAAGAATGTAGCTTTCTAACAGTGAAAGAATTATAAGAATCGGCCCTGTAGTTTCCAAGACTAGCCGTTACATATAAATAAACCTACTCACACATTAGCTCTTTACAATAAAAGTATACAAGTATAGATCAAATAAAGCATTCAGCCTTTTAAGTGGTGCTGGGTATTGTCATTACTCCTGCTAGCAGGATTTGAAACTTGCTACAGTGTCTTTATTGATCATTTTTTGTGGCCAGAATCTGTGCCGACATGTTCTAGATGGTATGTAACTGAAAATGGTATCTGTTGGGGGTGACAATGCTTGGGAATAAAAGCAAATGGAAGGAGGGTAGGATTTTGACATATATTGCTTTGAAACATAGGATATCCTCCTTGGAACATAGGTAACTTTGCATCTAACTTCACATGAACTTGCTTTTACCATCTTCTCCTTACCACATTCTCTTAACATTAAAAGAAATATTGAGACCAGGAAATGAGTCATAGAATGCATAGGCCAATTCCACAGCATCCAATAATGTTAGTGTTTACCAAGAGTGGGCTCATGATCCACCAATCTATTTCCTTTCAGTTCCCATAAACAGAAGAGAACCTTGCATGACAAAAGAGAATTACCTAACCATGTTTGATGCAGGGGTGTTTTTGTTGTGAGTAGTGTGTGAATATGAAACAGAATTATTGGCATAAAAACAAAGACACTGTTTAACTTGTACCCTGGCCACCTTCTCAATGATCAAATTATAACTTCCTGCTGTAAGCCCTGAAATAAAGGTACTCCTCGGACAGTTGGAGGACTCAGTAATGTGCATTCAAGGAGAGAAACTGTTAGTGAGCAAGCCCTGAGAACAGAATAATGAATGCTCAAGAATCCTTGGAACTTGGGCCTAGGATACAATCACAGCAATTGACAAGGAGTGGAGATGGAAAAGAACTCCAATTTAAAAAAACAGAAAAGAATGCACAAAGACCTAGAACTCAAATTTTGTCAATATGTCACACACTTGTTTACTTCGCTCTCTATCTCTATCTACCTACCTCTCTCTCTCTCTCTCTATATCTCTCTCTATATAAAAAACACTCACTCACCCACCCCACACACACTCTCACTCGCACTCTCGCACTCTCACACACACGCACACTCACTCACTCTCACCACCACACCACTCACTCACTCACTCTCACTCTCGCACACTCACTCTCGCACACTCACTCACACACACGCACACTCACACACACGCACACTCGCACACACTCTCACTCACTCACTCACTCACACTCACACACACACACACACACACTCACTCACTCACACACTCTCTCACACACACTCTCACACACTCTCACACACACACATGCACACACACACGCACACACTCTCACACACTCGCTCTCGCTCTCACACTCACTCACACACACTCACTCTCACTCACTCACACACACACTCTCACTCACTCACACACACACTCTCACTCACTCACTCACACACACACACACTCACTCACACACTCTCACTCACACACACACTCTCACTCACACACACTCTCTCACTCACACACACTCTCTCACTCACACACACTCTCTCACACACACACTCACTCACACACACACACACTCACTCACACACACACTCACTCACTCACACACTCACTCACTCACACACACACTCACTCACACACTCTCACACTCACACACTCTCACACTCACACTCTCCCCTCTCTCTCCCCCCCCCCTTATATATATATATATATATATATATATATATATATATAAATAAATAAATTTTCTCCATCTTTCTATCTATATATTGCCACCTCTATCCCTCTCCCTCCTCCCCCCTCACACCATCCCTGTCTCTCCCTCCCTCTCACCCCTCTCTCTCCCTCCCTGTTTCTGTCTCCCTCTCTCTTTCAGCTTCCCTCCTCTTCTCTCATGCTGCTAAAACAATGGGAGAAAGGTAATACTTAGCCACACATTTGTAAATCCCCCCCGCATCCCCGCCAAATTTATTCTATTGGAAACAACTACCACCTCAACCTATTCTTCTTTTCTATAACTTCCACATTTGCTGGACTAATTAGATACACTCCTTGTCCCCCAGACATGCCCATTTTGGGATGTACATTCTTCCATGCAACCTTACATGAGCACACTCATATCGTGAGTTATCTCAGATAAAGTTACCTTAGATGGCAGATACACTATTTCTTTACTGTATATTATGAAGCGTGCTCCCTTTCGTGGATAAGTGGTTAGGGTACTTACTACCCCTTCTGACCCTCGGAGGTAGAGGCAGAGGGGAGTCAAACCCCAGAGTAATTCGGAGGGTCAGGCTATCCCTTCCGGGCTGCCTTACTCTCCTTACCACAAGGGACGTCAGTAGTCGGGATGTCAGCTGTCCCGATAAGGGGTGAGTGAGCTCAATCGGTTACGAGTTATTAATGATTATGGGGGTGAGCAATCTGGCTTGTGCTGACAGGATTAATACGCCGTGGCCTCATGCGTTGGTGAGCGGGGATGAAATTGGCTGTGGGCTGTTCTGGCTGATTGCGGGGAACTGCTTTAGGAGGGATTCGAACACTGATTGGAAGCCAATGTGATGGTACAGAAGTTGGGAAGCACTTCTGTTCTTGGGGGTCGAACCCGAAGTATCCTGCCAGATTTTAGTCTCACTAGGCTAGATCGACTGGAGGGGCTCTGTGTGTGTCGGTGTTTGTGGGTGGTGCTGAGATTAAGGTGGGCTGAACAGGGGTTTCCTCTGAATCTGATTCATCTGGCTCGCACCAACTTAACAAATGTTTTAAGGGCGTGTTTCGTGGTCCGGAGGCTCAATCTGGTGGCTCTCGGATTCACACGTGTTCAGAGTACCGGATTGGGAGTTGGTAATTATTTAGTTTAGTAAAGCTTGCTGTAGTAAGGCATGCCCCTGATGGCTTCCAATACCACCGTTTTGCTTGCGCATGGATAAATTAAATATAGCAAAATAAAATTAATAGAGGTTGTCGACAGTGGTTGCATACAAGCAGTCCAGAGCAGGGCAAAATCTAGTCACTCCTGTGAACCTCCTACCGTTCACAATGGCAACCCAAGTAACAGAACCTTATGGCAATTATCGGCAGCTGGGGCACTGGAATCTCAGGAATTAAGTCCAATTTCAGTCCCTGCCTCCTAAAGGATTCAGCACACTGCACGGCCAGATAAAGACGTAAACTAAGTTAGAATTAAATGTGCACTTAATGGAACATAACACTGAAATAATAAGCAACAATAATAAAAGTGGTACAGGTTCTACAATTAAAAATAACGGTAAGCAACACACAAGAATTTAAGTTTGTTACGTAATATTTTATTACGTTTAAAATAAGAGATAGCAGAGATCCGGCTAAATAGTTACACACTCTAAGCTAGGTAAGATATTATATTAATTAAATCAACAGGTATAGGCGAGCCTGGGAAAAATTAATAAAAAAAAAGAAATAATGAATTCCTACGAGGATTCTTATTAATTAATTTACCAAATAAAAGTCTACACTATT
This sequence comes from Dryococelus australis, assembly GCA_029891345.1. Lineage (NCBI taxonomy): Eukaryota > Metazoa > Arthropoda > Insecta > Phasmatodea > Phasmatidae > Dryococelus > Dryococelus australis. Next base: position 107,920,344 of record CM056993.1, on the reverse strand, counting down.
TACAGAGTGATCGTTACCAAAGGGGCTCTATCCAGGGGGACTTAAATCGTGCAACGACCTGTTACCATGGAGTCAAGGGAAGTTGACAGAGGTAAGGGTAATTGAGTACAGGTGTGGGATTTACCAGACGTGGAGAACTCTCCCTGGGCGGTCAGCTGAAGGAAGCTGTGCTGGCGGCCTTCTGCAACCTGCTGGCTGGAGGTGGTGGCTCTAGCCCTGCCTCGGGCTGCTGAAGGAGGCTGAACCCTGGGCGGGCTGCAGAGGAGAGGAGAGAGAATCTTCTGCAGACCGTAGGTGAGTTTGCAAACCTTGCGACCGGCAAGCTCTGGCGTCTCTGCTGTACCACAGGGCTGGACTTCTATTTATACGAAAATCGCACTGTGTCAGTGATTCTCCGGGGGCGAGGGGTAGTGAAGCTTTCCAACACAGGAGCTGATTTATCTGCTGCTGGAAAGCTGCTCAAATTCTTATCTCACCTGGTGGAGGCGATGACATTTTCTTGCACCCTGGACTGAGGCAAGCGGGCTGTGACGTCAGAAGGACACGGGGGTGCTGCTATCTTGAGGTTTAAGTGGAACTTCTTGGCCAGGCAGGGTAGCATAGTATAATTAAAATTAATGATATTATATCTTTGTCATGGTTACTCTGGCTCGTACTTTCTCGATTGGAAGTGGAAGAATATAAAATCAAATGTGAAGTTCAATTACGTAATTGACTTATTAAAGCCTGATGTAATTTCAATATTTAATTTCCCAGTCTCAGCGGCCAATGAATTTGAATTCGCCAAGTGCTTGGAGCACTCAGATGGGGCAAAATCAGCTGTAGAGTGCACAACTCCGTAGCGCAGAAAGCTGGCATGCGTCAATTAATTAGTTGATTAATTAACTAATCAAAAAAATTTACACAATAATGGGCTATTTATGGTAAAGAGAGTACTTTTTAAGTCACTCCCACCAGGCATAATACAGTACCAAAAAAGTGTATTTTATTGTGGCCTCAAATATAAACTTTTGAGAACAATACAAATTATACACTGTGTTAATTATTCACATGGCAATTCTGCATTAACTACTAACAAAAGGATACAAATAACTCGATTAGACTGACTGGACATGTTAGTCGAGGATTTTATCCGCTAGACCAAAAGCGGCTTACGTAGCTGGGATGGAACGAGGGGTGTTGGCTAGTTCTTGTACACTTGGTGTGGATGCGGGCACATGGTGGAAAGTTAATGAACATAACCGGAGCAGGCACGACTGCTCGTCGTCTGAGTTCTACGGCACAGTCCCATTCCACCTGTCTATTCTGCGTAGGATGGGGTGATGCTATCCTCGGCCTGAGAGTAGGGCGAGCTAGGTGATGTTCCCTGCCATTTCTGCTACTCCTCCTTTTGTGAGGCATAGGTAAACAGCTCTATAGTTCACGCAGTGCACTGAGATAGAAATACTAACAGTGTAACTCAATAATGACTTGCCAGCTCGAGCTCGATAAGAGTCCCCACTGATCCCCCACCGTAGGTGGGCTGATAAGGGACGTGGAGCCATGTGGACCACCAAGCCTCTACTGGTTGTACATTCGCACTAGGATGCCCGGCAGCACTGCAGGCCACAGTCACAGCGCACTACTCAATGCGGATGGTGAGAAGCAACCTGAGTCTGTTGCACCTCCTGGTGTGAAGGTGTTGCTAGTGATTGTGGCGTCACTGTTTCTCCCCCACGAGCATTGACAGTGTTGATGTGTAGCTGGGAAGAAACAGGTAGCAGTCTAATATGTATGGCTTAATTTGGCTTAATAAAATTCCCGGTTTCCATCGACAGTGCACAACATACTCTACCTTCAACTGTGGATACAAAGAAATACCCTGGAAATAAAAACAGAAAGTTAGAGAGCAATGTGTGTTTACTGCGAGCTCAATAAACACGTGACCTGTGCTACCTCCTACCAAGTCGAGGAAAGATGAAGGTAACTGCGTGGTTCCAGGTGTAGGTGACCTGGTTCTAAGTAAAAGGGAAATACTGGTTCTAGACAAAAAATAAAGAGTTAAAGTTAAACTGGAAAATAAAGGTGTCTAGAGGAGACAAAGTAAAGTTAAAAGAAAATGTTTGTGTTCGTATGTCGTCGGGTTGAATGGTCGTCGACGTACGTAGTAAGAAGCTGCAAGTACGTACTCGAAGGTTGGTAACTTCTCCGAAGATCCCGAGCACTGGCAGTGCTGTGGGAGGTTGCTAGAGATGTGAAAGAATGACTCTCGAGCTCGGCTGCGGCCGGACTTATATAGTGGTAGCTTGTAGGCTGCCGGCGCGGAGTGGGGGGAGGCGTGACGTCCTCCAGCCCTGGGTGGCGTGAGAATTCTCTCGTCATTGATTCTGACTTTGTGCCTCGTCGGGTGTGCTCGGCCTTGCCCGAGGTCTGGGCAGCTTGTAGGCGTCGAGCACAGGGAAGGGGGGTGGCGAGCCTGCGGGGTTGCGTATCCTCCAGGTGAGAAGGAAAACACAGAAGTTCCCATTGCCTGTAGGGTATACAACATGTTTTTAATGCCTCTAGAGATGGAAGAGGTGCTCCAGGCGATCAGTCTCGTAATTGTATTTGAATAGATGTAGAAACGGCATGCGTCAGGTTTAAAAAGTGATCACTCTATCATGAACCGTCTTTAAATGTGTGCTTTGGAACACTGTAGCTGTCTGTATATCCTGATTTCCCAGTAGATAAAGCTTCTTGCCAACCATTACTTTATAGCAATTAACAGGAAAAACAATTAAATGTACAGATATTTATTATTCTTAATACAATGAACCAATGTTAAAATAAAAACTTTACCTTAAAATGCATCAGATTGGTGTTCAACAAAACCAGAAATAGTTCAGTTATATAAATCTTTTTACTCCAAAGTACAAACCTGGATGGCATGGGAACATAGACTTCTGCAATTAAATGTCTTTTAAACGTGCTCTCCTCTTCATGCAGCTCAATTTTCAGGCACTCAGGCAACTGAATTATGCATATTGGAAAAACCTCCCCCATGATCACGGCAAACCTATCGTTCAACGCCTGGTGTTTAGATTCACACACCTCACTGCCATTGAAGATGATCTTGAGGTAGAGCTGACGATGCCTCACTGCAGCTCTCCGTGCTTTTTCGCTGAAAAATAACATGCAAAATAAGCCGCCCTAACTCCAATCTCAATTATTCTTATTATTATAATAAGCAGCCAAGCTTAATTGTTTGTTACTCTTAATAACATAACAGTTATTAATAAAAATTTTTTCATAATTTGAGTAGCACTCAAATGTATTTCATTCTAAATGAACAGCTTCAAAATTTTAGGAATTTCAGGAGGTGCAATGACATTCTGGTAAGAAGACCACTGCAATATTAATGAACTATTATGTAGTACTATTACTTTGCCAGACACATCCCCACACACACTTCTAAACTCTAAGACGCACATCTCCAAGAATCATAAACATTCCATATTTTCTGTATAATCTTATCATAACACAAATTACAAACTTTTTTAATAAATTTCTTATCTAAGCTCCTTTAAAACAATGCAAACTAACAAAATTCTATAATAACACAATATAAAAAAAAGTGGGAACCACTTTGTAACTTGTACTAACTTTATAGGGTTGTACCCAACGAGGTGGTGCAGTGGTAAACCCCTGGACTTGCACTACAAAGACAATAGGTTTGATTCTCCAACTCATCATCCTGATTTATATGGTTTCAAAAAATTACGTTAGGCAAATGCTGGAGTGGTTCCATACTACAGACCATATCCCATTCCTTCCCTGTTTCTGCTTTGCTAAGCAAATTGCTAAATTTATATTTGATATTTTTTTGCAGTATTTAATATTAATTATTAAGGTTATTTAGACTTGGATATTCTTTTTATTACTGTAAATGTTTGTACCAGCATACAGGTTATACAATAAATATTAATTAATATTATTGGTTATTAAAGTTTATTTTTATTTGAGTTTAATTAATTAATTTTTAGGTAAAATTTAAATTTTTATTAATCTTGTTTATTAGATTCTTTGAAATATGGAATATAAACTAGGATTAATTACCCTATTATTCTATATGTTAATTTTGGCCAGGGTAGTATTAGTTACGTTCTTTAAACATAAAGAATTTGGCGGTGTTTCAGTCTTTTCACAGGAATCTGCTCCATAATCGATAGTCCCTGATATAATCTTTCTTGAATTTGTGATCAGTGTGTATACCGCCATTATAAGTTTATTTTATAAGATTTAATTTACTATTTTTTTAATTAAAATTTATTTCATGTCAAGGTGCAGTTTATGTTTAAGTGGAAGTGGATTATAATATTATTGAAATATATGGATTTCTCTGTAAGGTTCGCCCTCGCATGACGGTCGCATCAGTATTTGACTTTGATAAATCTACATTTCCCACTACATGGGAAATATATTTGACAAACTAATAAGATGCAGTTACATGGTTTATTTTTTGATATTTCACCCCTTTAGCTAATTGCCTAGGCCACAGACAGCAGCTCAAGAGAAGTGATGACAGATCCCTGCAGTTGCCATCTGGCATGACACTCATTCATGTTACTTGTGCAAGATATTTTATATAATACAAATACAGTCAAACCCTGAAGTAATGAAAACAATGATCCAAAGCAAAGGTTTTCTGGAAATTATTTATAAAAAAAAATAAAATATCCTTGCTAAAATGGAATAAATTGCAATAAAACCATCAAAAATACATCCACTGGCCCATGGCAATAATATACAGGTGTTTAACAGGAGGTACCCATAAACTGTCTGCATGAACACAAAAGAAAATTGGTTAAAATACATTTAAAATTAAGGCAGCAGTAATTTGAAGTATGTGTGCATATGTCTAGCAAGTCAGACATTGAGCGACACATGATGTCATGAAGGACTCCTTTGTTCTTCACCCCTTCCACCCCATGATGACCATCTAATCTCAGAGTGCCTACCTACACTCCAACCACACCCACATAGCTACAGCAGTAGCCAATAACAGTGCTGGTTACACATCTTCCCTTTCCCTCCCACGAGCACCTTTTATCTTGTGACCATGCTACATGTCATGTTCCCTAATCCTTCTGTCCGGTGTTTAGCTTCGGGATAGGTTTTTCTATAGTACTGTTATAACTTTTATTTTTGGCTTTTCTTCTTGGATTTCGATTATGGATTGTGATTGGGATTGACTGCACTGCTTGTTGATGACCTGCTTACACTATTTTTTATTGGAATAAAATTTTATTTAGTTTTAGGTTTTGGTTTTTGGTTTTTTGCTTTTTATTGATGACTCCTTCACATTCTTTGGCTTCAACTTTGGATACAACACATTATGTTAACAATAATGGTGTGCCAGCAATGCCCGTTTCTGCTGTAACCTGCCTCACTTCTTTGGCGCACATTTTGCAGTTGCCCTTAAAAAGTAGGTCATGTCCTTCGCACCAGCTGTGTGCATGCATTTCTGCTGAAATTTCATGTGCCGCTATTCAGTATTGACGCAAAATGTTTATTACAAATGGCCAAATCAACGAGGGGACTGCAGCACCAGACGATGTCATACCCAACACCGAAACTCCGCCTTCTGAGAGGGAAGCACCAGCTATAACTGCCAGCCATGAAAATAAAGGCCATCCTGGAGGCCTTAGTTCAGCTGGTACCATCTGCTGTAATTTACTTGGACAGCACGGCAAACCAGCTGGTTGTGGGCTCCACCCAGCACTGAGGCCGCCAGCACCCAGGCTCTGACGTCGCTCGACATCATGGCCATCTCCTAGGCCCCACTTCTTGGACGAGAGGAGGAGCCACTCATCTGTGCCGTAGAGAAGGGCATCCCAAGCCGACCTCTGACTCTAGCACCATCAACCAGAGGGGTAGGCAAAGATGCCCAGTCACTGGTCCAGACAGTTCACGAGTTCCCGGTGTTACTGATGCAGAGGCTGACACCCAGGTGCAGCTTTCGGAACAAGAGGATGTGTTGCTCATATATGCTGCTGAGACAGGGGTCCCGAGATGACCTCTGACACCAGCACCATCAACTGGAGGGGTAGAAGAAGATGCCCTGATACTACCACAGATGGTTCACAAGGTCACCACGCCATTGAGACAGAGGCCCACCCATGGGCCCCCGACTCCAGCACCTGCAGCCAAAGAGGTAGTCACACCAACAGAACCACTACCTCCGTTGGCCACCCAGACGACAGCTCTTCACAACACGGCCACTGATCATCCTCCGGTGCCTGGTGGTCAGTCCCATGATCATTGCCGGGGACGAACATTCAATGCTGGCCAACCCACCACAGAGAGTGCAGCCACACCACACCTGCCAGGCCGATTTGGTGCCAGGACGGTACCAACAGTCACCCTGGAGGCCGACGTCTCGCTTCACCTGGCCGTACCCACAGCATGCGACCTTGAGAAAGTGGGGCCATCTACCGAAGAAGAAGAGACTGCAGAAGGAGTAAGTGAAGTGCTCCATAGACAGAATTGGTGAAATCTGATGCCCACCATTTAAGCTATCCATCAGTTAAAGCAATTAAACACGTACCTGTACACAGTACGTAGTAACATAATTGCAAACTATTCTGGATGATCACCATAATGATAGAATATAATATTAACTGACTTTCATCAATTGTTAATGACTATGACAAATCCTATGATAAAGTGAAATTACGAAACTCTGCAGTGAAGCCATTCACGAATCTTTTATGTGAACACTTTTGGACACCCCTCAGTGCCAGTGCCACATAGTTTGTTAATGAATAAGATGACTTCCAATGTGTAAATAACCATGAAGCCAACCATACTCTTGTAAAAATAAATGGTCAGAAAAACGTCAAAAATTTTCTAAGCAATTTTAGACTTTATTAACCATGTTGCATTATGTAGAATCACCTCAAGAAAATCGTAAGAAATTTTCTAAACCTTGATTCAAAGATCTAATGTATTGTTATAAATACTTTAAAATATTTGATAAATCATAGTTTCTTGCTTTGTGTAGAATCCTTCAAGAAATTTTCTTTAGTGTTCTAAATAATCTAATGTATTTTTCTAACTAACCATTCATACTTTTGCCTTATATAGACTTCCTCAAGAAATCACAAACAAAACAAAGACATTCTCAAGCAAAACCAAATAAAAGTTTGCGATAAAATTTTCAGAATAAAGTCAAACATATTCAGTGCCTTGCTTGTCTTTGAGGGTCTCTTGTGCTCCATCTTTCTTTTGATGTACAGTAAAAACCTCTGTATAACAAAACTGAAGGGACCAAAGATTTAGGTGTTTGTTATAGAGGGGTTCTTTATAGAGAGGTGATTTACAATGTGTTTCTTTTTTTATCATGCAGTCAATTTTAAATTTAAATGTTGCTGGAATTGAGTATCATTGGTTCTTTTGTATTGATTCGTTTAAGAAAAGTATTAAAAGGATTTTCTTTTGACCTCTTATACAGAAAAACATTATGGCCACTAATAATAAATTACCATTGTCATAGAAAAAAAATAAGCCACCAATTTTGTTTGGAGCCACATTATGTAAACAAAAAATTTACAAAATTCTAAAATTTCAAATAAGTAATGAAAACTCTTATGATAAAAAAATGCTTGGTACACAGAGTAAGACAATACAGCTTCTACTGCAGTTAAGAAACATTATGGCATTTGTTAATTTTATTTTTTATCTGAAATATGTGATGAATGTAGGGTTTTTTACAGTTCAAAGTAAAGTTTTGTAAACCAAAAATGTAAAAGGAAAGTAAATATAATCTGACTCAGTATTTGTTATAGAGAGGTTTTGTGCCGAAGAGAGAAAAATAATTTGTTATAAAGAGTAGAAAATGCATTGTATCATACACAGTTTTGACCGAACCAGACAGAGACTTTGTTATAGAGAGGGTTTTGATATAAAGAGGTTCACTATTTAGAGGTTTTACTGTAGGTGGTTATTGCACATCTTTGTGTGTAGTTAAATTCATTTTCCAAAGCACTCGCTTTGCAAAGCTTAGCCAGTCGGCCGTGATAATGGACTGTCTCAGTTTGACACTCCCCTTAGCTACCTGTCAGACGTAACTTTTTACCTGTTGTGCGACACATACGACAACCACAGGTAGGGGTCATTTTATTTCCACCTTACGCGGCCACAGCAGGATAGATAGCTAAAACACACACCTTTACAATTGAGGCTTTTTGGCATTTATTTTCCCAAGGGTCGATTTATTTATGCTGTCCCCATGTCTTGCCTTTCTCTCCACAGGTTAAAATCTGTAAACCGCATACAGTACGTACCTACAGCCATCAGCTGCTAAATGTAGGGCAGAACACTTAAGAAATGAAGGTCGTATAACATCAACACTCACACCCCACACAAAAGAGAAGACCATTATCTACTTGACAGCCGGCCACCAGCTGCCTAGCATTGAGAGAGATAGCGCCCGCCTTCCACAAGTCAGAGAGAGACAGTTCATGTCTAGCCTGCTCGCCCGCTCCAAGAGACAGAGAAACTACCCACTATCATCTGCTAATGTTGATTCCAGTATACCACTCCGAAGCCTAGCGCACCCAGTTCAAAGACTGGAGCCAGTTACAGAATCAGATGGAGAGAGAAATAAATTCTTCTTGATGGGACAGTTCTACATTCCAGCAAGCAAATTGTTATCTTTTCTCTCGTTCCTTCGCCCAAATGAGTCTCCGTCACAATGGAAGACCAGGAGGGAGTGGGGGGCGGAGTTGTGGGGGGGGGGGGGGGGGGGGAATTGACGTGAGACCTCTTTTCAAAATTATTAAATTGACTTCTACTCATCAGTGCGAACCACTTATCTGCACCCTTCAAAGGAGTTTGATTGGCAGTGCAATCTACAAGATATCAAACTTGTACTATTTACCCATGGTAAAAGACGCAGGCTCATGCCTGATAAATTGCACTGTTCACCGTCCGAGCCACTCAGACTATGCATCAAGGTCACCTAATACTATAGCGCACCGCCGGGTGGCACTATTAGTATGAATCACAGAGACATGCAGCACCTGGATCCTGAGCCGGCCCATGATGTCACATGCCCAGAGGATCTATCACTGCCACGCCTCTCCACCTGACCAAGAGCGAGCACTTCTGATGCTGAAGCCCAAGTCTTGAGCATTCATCTTTGCCTGGAATATCATTGCCAGTTTAAGTCGTTGATGCGTGCCGCTTATATGCCTGTTATAATACGACTCACACTCATCGCCTAGGAGTACTGCTTCCATCTCTACAGACGTGGGCAACATGTAGCCTACCCGTAGAAGCAACGGCAACTTCTGTGTTTTTTCCTTCTCACCTGGAAGGCACGCATCCCGGAGCAGAAGTTCGCCTAGGGTGGGATGTGATCTTCTGGACAAAAGAAGCACGATTTTGGAAAATTCATGCAGGCATTCACCCCACTTAAGCCTAAACTTACCTCAACTACCGAACTAGAGGTGAGACTGTATCAGAACTAGCCGACACTCCTCGCCTCATCGCCACTACCTAAGTCGCTTTTGGTCTAGCAAGTAAAATCTGTAACTATCGCGTCCAATCAGTCTAATTGGACACGCGTCATCATCGAACACTTAGATACATTCCAGCCCCTTCAGGGCACCCACCGTCGGTTAGGGTTAAAAGTGAAGTTATTTTCACAGCCGCTTTTTCCTACCAACCTCGCTAACATAGAAACAAGTTGCCTTCACCTGTCCAGCGTAGCTAACTGCCATTAAACTCTCGTTGATAGGAGGTAGTGCAAAACCATCTTGTTTATTTACTTACCGAAATAAACAAGTTTTATTCCACTTGAGGGTATCTTTCCCATAGCCTAGAACCCTTCCTCGTAGACGTCAGTTCCGTCGGAGGGACAGCAGGTGACCGGGGTTTTTATTCTAACAGCCAGACTCAACAGTATAGATACACACACCTATCTTGGACGGCCACTCCTTCTGTGCACCCCGGTGTACGGAACGGTAGAGTCTCGACACTAGGTACTTATCCCCATGGGGTTGGACTGTCAGTCTGGGGTTTGCTCTTTCCACCGCGCTTCTTGTGCCGGAAGGAGTACTTCCTCTGGTCTAAGGGGACTGACCCTTCAGGGAGCTTACCCACAAATAGGGACTGTTAGCCAAAGTGCAACCTGACTCTCAGTGTCCACCATGCTTCTGGTGCAGGATACTGAGATAGGAGATGGCTTTGGCATGGCAGTTGTGGTACGTGGACGTACATTTTGGTAGAACCAGCGTTACCTGCTCCATCTCAATGAGCCTGGTATTTGTGTGATTCATTTCGCATGCCCTTCTCCCATCAAGGTGGTATCCATAAGAGGATAAAATATGCTAATACTATCTCTAAGTACCAACCCGCGCTTAGCCACCCCCCCCCCCTCCACAAACTCATGAACCTCAGTTCCCAGGAGAGAGTGCAAGCCATCCACCACCTAGAGAGATCAGCATCACCCACACCAGTACCAGAACTCTTCACACCACCCATTAAGCTCGATGGAGAAACTCACCCTCTTTTCACAGCATACCTGAGTGGCCAAGATACTTCGTACGGGATAGCTAACCCATGGTTTTGGGGGATCTCAATTACTAAACTTACCCCAGCGACAACCAGCACCCACAATCACTTACCGACCTGCACACCAAGCTCCCGTGCCAGCCCTAGCGCCCCTCCGTACGAACCACCGCAGGTCCAGCAACCATCACCGGTTACCCGTCTCCCAGGTGACCTAATGAGAGTGGTCCCATCTAAATGAAAGATCATACTAGCCATCCTGGAATTTGTGTTCTGCCAGAAAACCACACGGCCAGTTCTGTATACAAGCCAGGCTCCAGTTCCGCGCAGCGACTAGAGATCCAAACTCACCCATAGGACGTCACGTGTAAACCTAAACTGAAAAACTTGCATAAGTTGCAGCCCATTGTTTGATACTTAGAACTGGCATAAAATGTACGACCCATATGCGAATAAATATGGATAGCTATCTACCTTTCTGGGGTGCAAAGTTATATACTATAGAGAGCTTACGAAAATTAACATATCTGATGGCAACACATGTTTGGTGGCTTGAGAGCCCAGCATTGCAATAGACTCACTTGTTTGCCGGAGGGTTCTGGTCCACAGGCAGGCTATTGGTCAGTTCCAGGTGCAGCACTGGCTCTCCCGGGGGTCGCATGCACTCCTTCAAACGCTCCACCACACCAAAAGACACCTCCGCAACATTCAACCCCTCAGGGGGCTGCGGCTTCTCCCCTGGACTCTTCTCTTCCTCTCCTTCACCCGACATTTCATCAGCATGCTCCAAGTCAATCCTTTCCTCTGAAGCCCTCTGCCGCCGCCTACATGCCTCCTGCTACACATCATAACACACATGGAAACAGTTGTCTGGGCCCAACATGAGCCAACACGAAGTATTGTGAAAAATGTAAAATAACGTCATATTGTTATCACTGTTATACATACCTATACAACTTTAATAATGTTTAATAAATATAACAAAGACGTTTGGTTGATTATAGTGCAAGGCTAGAAATTTGCTAAAGGAAAAGTGTTGATACCTATTTAATACAAATTTCTCATTATAGTCAACTCTCGTTTCCAAAATCCCTGGAATAACGACCCTCTCAAAAATATACACCTTTTGTTTGGGAACCACGAAAAAAAAAATTTCATTCAAAAGATTTTTCTAATAACAACCCTTTTCCAGGCAACCATGAAAGGTCTTTGAATCGAGAGTCACTTATCACAATAATCTTGAGTATTCATGTTCACAAGAACAACTCCTCACACAAAACACTACAGCATGATAGAAATGCATATAAATGAGAGTTAAGTAATACAGTATGTGTGTGTAGAAGATGAATTTCAATTTTAGATTGTATTTAATTTATGATTTGTTTGCATTTAAACCTGAACTACACAAACACCATGGGATTAACTGTGCATTACAAATTACTAACTTTCACATGCAAATAACTTTTATTTCTTCCCTCTGCTTCACTAAAGCAGCCTGCTGCTGAATTAAGTCATGCTGACCATGAAGAGCAGTCATTAAAATATGTGCTCATGTTTGTGGTTGTGATGCCATATTGCTGAACAATGCCACACTCTGTGTGTTACACAGGCCACAGACAAATCAGAGAACCAGTTTTAAAACATTTACCATTTAGAATGAATTCACATACTAATTCATACCACAAACTCAGCTATCTCAGATTTAGAATTTAAATTTAAGGACATGACGCATGATGCATACTGAAATATATACACACACACGCGACTTCACGTCATTTTCACATGTCACGTCACCCCAGGTGGAGTTTAAACCATTAACAACTCGCTACCAGAGCCTACCAGCACGCCCTAGACCAGGAGCACCCACAGATATGCCAGCCAAGATTGTTTTCGCCTTTATGTCAGACGTCATGCCACCCCCCACACGTGATAGAAGCCAGCCAAATGGCCCAGCCCTGCGCCTGAGCTGATGCAGCCAACGCAACCCTGCATAAAGGGAAGCCTGCGTCCAGAGCAGTGCAAGAGATAGCACCAGAGTAAGGCTTCACCCACTGAGGGAGGAGCTACCCCCACTAAACCCCAAGAGCAGGTAGACATATGTCCCTGCATCGCTGCAGAATGGCAGTTCATTCTCCGCAGCTTGCTCCACCACCTCGTGTGCTGGAGCTCTCTGCAGATACTGATGTCCTCCAGTAGGACCACTGCTACCTACCAGACATTCTACAAGACCTTTACCAGCAACCCCCAAAGAAGTCTTTGTCCCTTGTAACACCCACTACCCTTCTGGTTATGACACCCAAGTCCCTTCTGGACAACAGCATTGAGCTAGTTAGGGTTAGTTAGTATCATAGCTACCTAGCTGCATCTGCTCTTGTCTAGTTTAGACCCAGGTCCCCTTCACCTTGTTTTATCATAATCTACTTCCATTAGAGTTTTTTGTTGGTTAGGAGTTAGTACGGGCCACAGTGTATATTTCTCACGGGAATAAAAATACTTTTCTATGTAACCTCAGAGTACTTATTTATAGGGTGACTGCGACTTTAACCCCAGTGGACATTAGCCCCCCAAGGATAAGCAGGAGACCAGGTCATTAAAACCCATTTGCCAAACTTACACTGTGGCTTCCCTTAACCAGATGCACATATGTATCAAACACACCCATTAGATGACCACCCTTACTGTGGTCTAGCAGGGTATAGCAGGGTACTTGGAGCACACGTACGGTATAGCCACAACAACTAGAAACTCAATCCACAAAGCAGCTGGTCAGCCAGCCCAGCCAATTCACTTCATCCACTACACTGTACTATCGCCGGAAGGAGTGATAAGACTGGTTCTGGATGTCTGTCCCCCTTTGGAACATACCCACATCGCTGTCAGACATCTAGAGTAAACCCACCACTCTAACCAATGTGCTGTACTGTAACTGGTTGGAGTAATCGGGTAGGACTCTGGTTGGCTCAGCCACGGCTGGCTTTTCACCTAGGTAGGGATCCTTGTCGCCTGCTCTTCCCTAACGTGGCTGTCTATAGTACCTTCCTTTATGCCATAAACCCATAGGAGGGGGGTACAAAGTGGCAAGCTAGGAAGGTAGTTAATGCCTCTGAGTTCAACTTGAGCTATAACCCAGCACCAACTACCCTCTGCAGTCTAACATCCCGGGAACAAGCTCAAGCCGCCGGCGACAACTTAAGAGGACCCACCTCCCAGTCCCTCCACTCTCGCTATTTCAACTACCCTATAATACTGCTGGTGAGCCACATCAAATCGTCGCTAACTTCCGTCAGGGACTCCACGTACCACTGGGTACAGCAAACCCATGATTTCAGCCCAGTAGGACGAGCAGCTTTCTGCGGGCTCCTGCCGGCACTGGCACCCGCAGCACTACTCGTGCCCTAGGACTGGGCACAAGTTCCACCCAGCACCAGCAGCAACAGTGGCCAAGTCAGGAGCTACCCTAGGTTGTGTAATCACCACTTGGTGAGAATTGTTCTAAATAAACCAGTGGCTGTGTGTAAACCAGTGTTGCCGAGGGCAGTTAAGACCACATCATACTTTGTGCCGTGCCATCAAGCCACCTGCCCCAGCTTATATACCAGCCGGGGTCCGGTTAGTAGCCAATAAAACCAACCCAGTCATATCGTCCGTGTCTCTGACCGACATACAAAAATCTTGCACGAATGTGGCGTCCTCATCATTCACCCGACATCACACATCAGACATGTATCATGTATCATCAGGAGCTTAGCAGAAAAGGCATTTTCATAATTTCACTAAATATACAACATTCAATTCTCGGAAAATTTAACATGGCATAAAGCCTCAATAATATACCAAAAAGTTATATTACCAGCAACCTGCAAAATTACCATGATTATTTTATACCTAATACACTGAAGAAAGTTCACGATAAAGTGAGAACTTTTGAAAGCAACTTTAGAAAAAAGTCACTGCTCTTACCTGCATGTATTTTAACCCGTGCACAGAGTAATATGCACCCAGTAAAGTTGGTAACGATGGAGGGAAAGTAGTTCCATATCTTAACGTCGAATAACATGTGTTAGGTAACCATTTGTAATAATTTAAAATTATTTCTTTCCCTTTCTGTTCTTTTTTATGCATTAAGTGTAAAAAAAATGAGAAAATTAGTAAAATATTTACTTTTCTAATAATTTCATATTTTCACTTGACCAACACATGAATAAAGTAACAAGGATCATGGTAATGTTAATTTTAGATATTGGGAAGAATACATAATATGCGTGTAAGTAGATCTTAAGTAGGACTTTCAAAAGTGCTAATTTTACAGTGAACAGCCTATATACTACTAGTCTGTGTTGCTTCAAATGCTGAATAATCATTTAAAAGATACATTATAAAAATCCTTGAATCAAAATGAAAACCACTCTGGTGGTAACATGCTATATGACTTGACACATGATGGGATTCAAGCTCATCCATGATGGCATGTGAAATTGTAAGCTAATCAGTGTAGACACTAAGCAGTCTGTAAAGCCAGCAGTTGTGGCCCTCCTCTGTTCCCTTGGGGTATGTAGCACATGAGGTTAGTAACAGGTATGTATAGATTCAAATCTGAGTGATTTTCATTCCCTTATGAGCCAGAGTTAATATTATTTTTCTGTTGTATGTCAGTTATCCCACAGTCATTAACGTTTGGATTCACATCAAACAATGTAAACAGTATTTTACATTGTATATTTATAAATTCTTGCACAGAAAAATATGAGGTGCCTGTCACTGAGCACGTCTTACACATGTCATAGGGTAAAGTGAATCTCCACAAATCCTTTTGGCTGAGGCTACATACAAACTCAGTATTAAGTACGTATTAAATTCCAACAGATCACAGCACAAGGCTGCAGCATGCTAAAAGGTCTTCAAACAGAGTTTACCCAAAGACAAAAGCAGAGCCATACAAATTAGGCAGCAATAGAAACAATATCGTAAATGCAACTTCAAGCAAAACTTTGCAGTGCTCAAGTTACACTCGGGTTTGGTAAAATAAAGTGCCATAACTTTCGACATCTGCCCTTACTTGGGACAACAAACAGAAGTTAAGTCTTGATGATTGACAATCCAAAGAATGTGTTCGAAAACAGTTAAGTTTAAATGACACATCTGGGTTGCCAACCATACAGAATGAACATCTGTTGATTGTCCCAAGAAAGGGTAGGTGTCCCAAGTTATGGCATTCGACTGCATTTAAAGTGTTAAGTGGGCAGTGTACTAACAACAAGTTTAAGCCAGATGGCCTTCACTGTTATATTGGCACAAATCAGTTTTTTTTATTTTGGGGCTTCTTTCTACTCATGAGAAAGATAACAACAGACCATTGCTGTGCTACCTTAGCTTTCTGCTGCCTCTTCCAGTGAGCTAACTGGTGGGAGAACTCCTCCATCTTGGCATTGTACTTCTGCTGCAGCTCCTCAATCAATTCCTCAGTATCTTGCCTGACCCTCTCATCCCACAGCTGCTGCTCCACCTGCAGATCGTCGCAAGGCTCCTGTCGAATGTGCAGGCGCACAGGGGTGGTCACGTAGCCTTGTGCCTCACGCAGCCGTTTTACATCCCGCCACAGGCACAGCAGGCCTGACAGCAGCTGCCTGTCACTGCGACCCTCCTGCTGCCATAGCCTGTGTGTCTCCCGGATCTCCTCCTGGTACCTAAGACCACAATATCATCCTTCTACAGCAACACTTGCAGCCTCTTCATCTTACAAACAATAAGTTACAAGGATGTTCACAGTAAAGTAGGCCCTTTTGAAATCAACCTCTGAAATAAAATTACTGCCCTTAATGATATTTATACTACAGTACTGACACAAGACACATTTCTGACTATACCACACAATTGACTTCGCCTCATCTGACCGTTAAAATTAATGCAGGCAAGGCCAGAGACTTTTTTCTATGGTTGATTTAAAAGTGCTCACTTTACCGTGAACAGCCTATAGTTAGTTACCTTGCATGTACAGTTTGTCCTGAAACCCAGGCCATTTTAGAGATTTCAATCCAGAACAGGAACAATTGTCCCCTCATTAGGACGTGCCTGGACACACTCAGTACACCCCTTATGCACACATTTGATTGTAGTCAGGTAAATGTGATCTACATGAAAAAATGCTCAGAAAGAGATACATATGCAGAGAAACCATAACTATATAGCACTTAACTATCCCATTTATGGTAATGTGCTTTCCCAATTGGTAGGGTTGGAAAAATTTGGTAAATTCATTTTATGACCAACAAAGCATCTGCCATCTGTGCCATTCTTTCAATAAAATTATAGCTTGTTAAACAATGCCACGTGGTCTATGAGCCAGTAACAAATAGTTGACACTCGAGATTATGCAGGACAGTGGAATCAAGCCTATAGGCCACTGAACCAGCAAAATTTTCTCAGCGCTATCAACTGAAAACCATTCATTTCGTCATTTCACCTGATAATGGTAACTTGCATATAGATTTTAGAGTCGTACACAGTGTGATTTGACCAGTCTACAATCAAAACAAGTTACATGGGGAAAAAAATGAAAGATAAAGCAATATCGACGTGTTGGTCATAAATGGTTGCAAATATTCATTTGCGCAAAATGAGAAAGTCTTCACCACCTGAGTGACTTTAAATGAAGTTCTCTTGAGTCAGCTGCAAGATAATGGTCATATTTACTGGAACATAACTACTAGTTGCGAAAAGAAACAGGAACAGAATATACTACAGAAATTTGTCTTGCAAATGTCACTGCCGCAGAAAATGACAATACTATTAGCTATTAATTCATTAACTTAATATATGGATGAAATAATCACTGTGAGAACTGATTGTTGAAGTTATCAATAGTATTTTATAAGGTGGGTGTGGCTTCAGTATTGAATTTTGTTTATTGGTCTTTTGAGGTTTTGGGAAATTTTCGAGGAAGATTGGGGAAAAAAATTATTTATAATCATTAGTAATTTTTAATACCATTAGTTGGAAAATGTTGCATTATTTTGTGGCTTGGACAAGTCTTGATCGACTCCAGTCTATTAAAAAGTTCGGCAGCATGTGTCGCGCCCAGGGTTGAGAGAGCAGGGCAGAGCCAAGAGGAGCTTGACTGGGGCTGCGGGACTGGGGGTGAGACGCGGCAACATGGTAGACTGCCGGCAACACAGCCCCACTGTCAGCTGTTCTCAAGGTCACACTTAGCCAGCAGCCTTCACACCCTCCCCTGCCATCCTTATTATGCTGCTTTCTTACACTCCCAAAAATTTGAAAGTAAAGGAAGCACGAATAATGTCTAGCACTGGAAAGCACTTTGACATATGGAACATCTTATTGCATCACATATATGTGTTTGGTAGGGTTTTACGACCGGCTAGAAAGACAACAGAACCTTGTTAGAATGGGCTCCAAGATACTTTTTAATGTAGGTATGTGATTTTACGCAGGACATTGCCGATTCGCCCTACTCGCAGATATCAGAACTGTTCCCACCTGTTTTTGGAAGCTGTAATTCTGTATTTTTTGAATAGCCAATATTTTATTTCTTCCGGAACAAACAGATTTTGTTGGCTCCCATAAATGCAATTAACACGTCTTTTAAAATCTGGAAAATTAAATAATTTTGTTAGTAATGCCACTAAATTAAAATGACAATTTATTATAATACAAAAAATTCTTCTAATAAATTTTGCGTAGTTAAAATCTGTATTGATGCAAATGATTACATTTTATAGTCATCACGTGACAAAATAAATTAATTTTTCCACTTCGTATGATTCCGATACATTGGTAGTCTCATTTGTAAAACATGGTTGACGAATTCCGTTCAGTTTTGTATCACCCCTGCAAGTGAATTAAATCATCAGTTTTGTATATATTTCAAATCAACCCACCAGCAGTTTTCTATGAATCTCTCTGAACAATAATTAATATTTGTATTTACCAGTGGATAGCATAAATAAAACCAGTCTGTCTGTTTTTTATCAAGTACTATTAAAATATTCATTACTACTTTTCTTAGAAATTTCAGTATGATACACCAGAAAACAATTACAAGAGTAATAAAATTAATGAGTGGTAAAATTTTTAATATTTAGAGCAAAAAAATATCAAAAGTACACATAAAAATATAAACCATAATAACTGAGAATATTGCACTAGTGACAGGCTAGTTCAGCCAGTACGTAGTGGATTTACAAAAACCCGCGAAGAAGCGACAGAGGGTGGGCTGGCTGAGTGACCATGTAGTTGCCAGAATCGAGGAGGGAAGCATCACCTCGCTGGTCGTCTTTGCGTTTTCTACGTCTGTCCGTAGCAGGGAAAACTTGCAGCGCGCCAGACCTCGGCCGTCCGCATATACATGTTACTTGATTAGGGTTATACGACAGAATGACAGTTCGGAGAGTTATAAACCAAATATATTTGCGAACTAACCAGATGTGGCTCAATGCTAAACATGTTATTATTTCTCTAACATTTATATTTTTCATTCCAAAACTAGTATAAGAAGCTGTATATTTTTGGCCCAAAAATGTCAAAGAAAAAATATTTAATTTTTCAGGAACAACTACTCTCCTGACAGCGAAAATTTGTAGTATTACTAACATGCTCATATACAAATAAATAAGAAATATTCAGGCATAAAGAATATATTGTACTCTCATTTTGTACATCATAATTTCAAAATTATTAAATGCCAATAAATGTGATAAATATTATTTTTTTTATTTTGTATGATTTTTTTCCTATTTGGTAATAGGGGCCCATCACACAGCATAACTTACATACTAAATTTAACACAATTTTTCCCTACTTGAACAGCCTTAACGGCCTCATGCTGCGAGCTCACAAAAGTGGAATCAAGAATAAACATAAGAAGACTCTTTAAGTCCTCGAGGCAGTGATCAATGACTTAAGTAATTCTGAGACAACTGAGAATAAGTCACTATTTGCTTTGCCACCCAGAGTAAAGGGGAGACTGCCCTATGAATAAATATTTGTTACTTTTACACTGTGGACACTAAGTAGTTGGAATAGAACCATCAGACCTCACGGAGGAATACACAGCCATACCCCCTTGCCCTACCCTTCATTCTTCAAGCAGTACGAGCATGGCTCCACCACAACCAGAGTCGGCAGCTGTTCCACAGCCAGCCGCCGCAGCACAGTCGACGAAGCAAAAGAGAACTTCACTTCCAACAACACCACAGATAACCCGTCGGAGAATTGTGCCTACTGCAGTGTGTGACTTTGTCCTCTTCCCGGAAACCTAAATGCCCTACACTCGACACTGGCTTTCTGCCCAAGAGGGATTAGCTCCCCGGACATGATCTCCGCGATGTTCACGTCGAGATATTTGAGGGCCACCACAACCTCTCGTACCTGCCTAGTGTACGATAGCACACTTAAATTCTGGTTGCTCATCGAGGTTACAATCCATCAACAAAACTGTCACATAATCTCACCTACCAGTGTGGGACATAACTCACACGTCTGAGCTATGCCCGGGACATGTGTGCGATTCTTCTCTGTGATTACTTAAATATCCAATCTGTTATTTAGTGTACCCCAGTTGGCATTCAAGGATCGAAACCTCAACCTGCCACCCCAGTGGGTACAGTATACTGCCAACTCTTATGATATGATATAAGAAGCAGCTTCCCCTTCTGTGAGTTGGTGTTTATTTAATTTTAAACCCGTAGTGCTTCAAATATTATTTGGTGCCTAACGTGGGGCGTAACTGCCAATAGTATTGACTAGGACAGTTCGGACTAGCCAGCCACACCCCGGGATTCCATTTTTTTGTGGGGCGCTAACAGTCTAGCCAGCCAACCCCTCTCTTCTTTGTAAACATCTTATGCATGGTAACCACGTTAGTCACCTTATTGGAACCAAGTACTTAAATATTATTTGACACCCACTAATGTGTAATGTAAGCAGCATTAGTTCAGCCTTGGTTGCTACGAACTAGCCAGCCACACCCCAGGACAACCCATAAACGAAGGGCAAAACTGCAAATAGTTATGACTAGGGCAGTTCGGACAAGCCAGTCAAACCCTGGTATTCCATCCTTCTTTTATTGTAGGATGCTAGTGGTCTCGCCAACAAATCCTCCCCTTCCTCCTTGAATACGTGTTACGTATAGTAACCGTGTGGGTCATCTTATTTGAACTAAGGCTTCAAATATTATTCAACCCACCAACGTAAGGCGTAAGCGTGCCCTAAGTAGTGCGGGAAAAAGCTTAGGTAAGCCAAACCCCCAACTCCTCTGCACATATTTAGCTATCGCTGAATAAATTGTGTGCATCCCTCCGGACTTCAGGGAGACCAAGACTCCTTAACAGTCTGTGGCGCCTAACTAGTAGTAACAATGTCTGCTTCTGAAGGAAGCAATCTCAAGGTCACAGTTTCTTTTGCCACTGGATCTCAAACCTGGGACATCATGCCGAGGTGTGATGAGGAAACCTGCCCAGGCACAGGGAGCTTTCTCATCAAGTGTACTCGCTGTAGGAAGAGTTTTCATTACGCTTGTGTCGGGTGAAACGACACCCACCAGATAGTAGATGGTTTCGAATACAGTTGCGTATCCTGCCAATCCCAGCATCCAGTTAGGTGTAACTAGCACAAATGCAAAAGTCGAGTGACTTTGGCAACCAGGTGTAACACCTGCCACCAGAGGTCCCACCTAATATGCATAGGCTGGCTGGATGAGCCGTTTACACGGCCCAGCCTAGTCTATCATTGCCAGGTATGCCAGAGAGGCCTGGCATACCGTCCCCACAATCCAGGCTCAAGATATAGCCCGGATTTATCCTATTGTGCCACTGAATTCCAGCTCATGGAATTCAGCGATCGCCTACATGAGGACCCTGTCAAATCCCTGCGGGAATGCGAACAGGAATTTAGTGACTGCAATATCCCACGCCAAAAATGGGTACAAAAGACCCAGGAACAGTTAAAAGGGAAAGCCAAGGCCTGGTGGGATAAATATAGCAAATTTATCAGTGAATGGGAACAGCTGAACCGCCAGCTCACATCCCGGTTCACCGGAGAGGAAGCAGTTGCTGAATTAATCACAGACTTCCACTCCAAAACCCAAGGGGAAATGGAGGAAGCTGAAATTTACATAAGACGGAAGTTACAAATGTACAAATGTTTGTATCCTACCCAACAGAAGCTGTGTGCGAATTATCGTGTGCACTTTGCTCCTCTATCTGCGCAGCTTCCTCATTGCCCCTAAACTCCAGATGGTGGAAGAATTAGTTGAGAGGGCAGAGGGGACGTTGGAAGGAATCACCGCGAGCAAGCCCTCCTAGACGAGTGAACACATGCTGCCAAGGTCATGACCTTGCCCTCTTCTCCTCCCGGACGGCAAGAAGCCGGCCGCTTGCCCCTTCCTCACAGCACCGCTCCTCTCCTCTCATGGTGGGACTACAGGGAGACATGGTATCCCAATGGGAATTACCCCGTCTAGCCCGAACGGAGAAAAGAGGCAGCCAAGACACGAGCGTCTGTCATGCCGCAGCGCCCCGGCTTAACTAAGGAGCCTGCCTCACTTAACACTCCAATTAAACTCCAAGCCCTAACTTGCCAGTGCTCTTCTCCGAACGAGCCCTGCCTTCCCATCCGAATAAATAACAGAGTTACCGTGGCCATTCTAGCTAGACCCAGTCGCCATGGGTAACTTTGTTTTTGGTGATCTTTTGAAGCCCAGTCAACGAGCTCACCTACCTCTTGTGGGAAGGCATGGTCCACGGATGCAACCTTCCTTCCTCTACCAAGTAGAAGGGGAGGTTACCCTTTCCATGGTGGTAAACGGGAGAATAATCCGAGATACTTTCTGGTCGTACCCAATCTTAGAGTACCAGTCATTTTGGGGCAACTTTGGTTGCGGATGCAACACTGTGTACTGGACTGTGGGCGGCATCAGATTTCCCTGTGGCAAGACAGGTGTCTGACACTTGACTTGAAGTGTAATCCAGTTCTGGTCATCCCTTCCTCCGCCCCAGTCAGCCTCCACCAGCTCCAGGTAGGACCACCCCCACTGCCTGGAAGTAGCTGGCAGAAACCACACTGTCACCCCAAACCATCACCTGAACCGCCAGCTCCCAAGGGTAACCACAGTCAGGCCTAACAAGCCCAATGCCATTGGACCTACTACAACGGCAAGACAGTTCACCCCCTCCATCCGAGTTTCTCAAACTTAGGTAACCCGGACCTCCGAAAGGCAGCATACACAGAAATTTTCCCCCCTGCCCTTAAGGAAGGTATCCCACGACCGACATATCAGAGTGGCATGTCTACCCGGACATGGCCCTCTACACCTCAGCCCTTCCAGGTGTTTTTCCGAACACCTGACGCTCCCCGATTGCCATGCAAAAGCCCTCGGGATGATGAGGTCCTGTTGGAGGTTTTTGTGGCCAAACCAACAAGCAAGAAACTAGATGCAGAAGGTCCATGCGGACATGATCCCCTAACCTCATCTCCCCCAGGAAATAAGATGGTCCGCATGATTACTAAGGAGGTGAACCTTAGCCCTATACTTAGGTGGAGGATGAGATGGAACCTGGTCCTAACGCTCCTAGATTATAGATAATGGCGAAGAATTCAGAGGTCTCCCTTGCTGTTAAATTGTGTGCAGGTAACGGACAGCCTGCAGGATAAGGAGATTGGTATTGCCCATCTGCCTTGCTCGGAGGGTCGCTGCCACCAACACCCCCTCCACTAAGGGTAGAAACCACCCCAGGACGGAAGAATGACCCCACCGACGCCTCACCACCACCCTCGCCTACAGCAGGAGGTCCACCGTCCAGAGATGCTGGGGCCTCTCACCTGCCGAGGCCAGCTGAGCCGCTGCCTCCCCACTCCACGCCGACGGGGGCGGCTCAGATCGTCCACGGTGGGGTACCAACTTGTACCTCACTCAAGATCACCCCATCTCAGGATCGAGATGCCACCATTCCAGCTAAAACCTAGGAGGGAGGCAAGAATGCCCCCAGATAGCTCCCTCCTGCAGCTGAGCCCACCTGGGTGCCCCAGTGCACCAGGGCTGCTGTACGATAACACCTGTCACCCGGCTCTAGTTACCAGGTGGTGACCACATCAACTGTGCCAGCAACAGTGAGACAGTTGATGCCAACTCCCCCAGAGGAGGGTACCAGCCACAACATTCCGTGATCGAACATTGAGGCTACCGCGATCGAACCTGGAGCCCCAAGGAGAGAACTATCTCAAAGAACAAGCAGAGTTCTCAAGTTGCCAGGGTTCTACCATGAGACCCCGTGGAGGCCCACACCAGCTTACCGGTGGCCAACCTTGCCACACCAACCATTGCGTAAGCGAGGCCGACCACAGAAGAAGGGGCCAAATGGGAAACATCACACCCAACCAATAAATGGTGAGTGAGCAACCATAAACTTTTGTTTCTTTCTATCACCCAGGGGTTAGTGTTTAACCATGTGGTACATCTTACGAACAGACTCCACATAAACACAACAAGTTGTGGTACCACATAGTCAAGGAGACGTAGGCAACAAAACATTCTTCACGATAAGTGCTCTCAAAGTGAAAATATAAGGTAAAATGTGTGCACACAATAGAGACTGAACACTCATTTCACAGTGCAACAAGACCACGTGTAAAGTGACAGGACACTGGACAGACATCGTAGGTCAATGTAGTATATAATAAAGGAAGCACGTAAAGCAAGTATTCACAGTATGAGGGTTAACGATGTAAACTTTGTAAATATTTGAATTTTTTTTATTCTCTTTTTTCATAGGGTTGTTAGTATGTAAAGGTTAAGTTAAGGTAAGTGTTGAAAAATCTTGAGGAGAACTGAGCGAAGTCCAGAGAACTTCATGTGTTAAATACTTAGCAGGAATATGAAACACTTTAAGGGGCACATTCGCTGGGAAAGCAGGATATATTTGCAAGTCATGAGCATGCTGTCAATTGTCATAGATAGAATGATTGTAATCTTTTCTTGTTTTTCTTGAAGTACCTTGCTTGATTTTGGTTATTGTAAACAGTAATGTTAATTTGCACTGTATGAGCTTCACTCAGATTTGGTAATAGGTTATACCAGGGTCGAATGAATTTTCGACAGAGAAACCAGGTTCAAAAATATCCTAACACCTCTCCTAGTGTGCTCAGTGTATGAATTCCGTCCTTGTTAGGATTAGTTTTGTGTATCCAGATTATATGTATTAAGGTTAGGCTAACTGTTTACTATGTAAAAAAATTAAATGAAAAGTTAGTTTGCATGGAGTGGGGGGAATCATACATGTAACTCAATTTGTTCTTGATCACAGTACGCTATATGCAAGAGGGATGTAAATAATGTACTAAATTGTAAGGCTCAGTAGGTTAAGGTACAGTTAAGATTATGTTAGGTTGACTGCAATGTACATTATAAAAAGAATATGTGTAGGTTAAGGATAAATGTTGAGTGACTCGTGCAAATATAGATAAAATTGTATACAGAAACACGTGCAGGCTAAAAATAATTGTTGAGTGTCATATGTTACCATAGATAATAAGGTGTACAATTTTTTTGCCTAAGTGTCAAATGCTTGTCGTATTGTATTACTACTCATTACTCACGAAAGGCACATTTTGTAATCATATTTTTTGAGGTAACCTAACCAAACAATTGCGTACACACTTTCCTGTATTTAAAAGTAACAAGCATACTTAAAAATTATTTTATGGTACCATATATATTAGTTGTGCCTATCATACGTGATCCATATCAAGTAAGCTTGTAGTATACAAGCAATTATATATTTATTTTACACGACATAGGTATGTAATTTATGTGAAAAGCTTATCAAAGAAAAAATTTTTTTGTATAAACTAAGTACTAAGATGTCAAATTATCATAATATATTCATATTTATTTTTTTACGGGACTAGGAATAAGTTAAACTGGGGAAGGAAATACAAACACAAAACACGTTTGCCGTACAAACCACAGGCTTGCGAGCCCAAAAAAAATTTTATATCTTTTCTCCAGCAGCAAACTTCAGTATTTCTACCCCGTTCCTATATACGAGAGGAACACTTAGCTCATCTAAGATATGAGGCGGGTCATTATGCCTTTGTCAAAATCTTTATTTCCTTAATTTCAGGTGAAACTTAACTAAATGATGTAACAAAGAAAGAATTCCCTTGCCAATACTGTGCACTGAACCTGCGACTGCAAAAGGAAGGCACGCGATCCCTCCCAATAGGGTACAGAAACCTCACGCCAGCAAACAAGCTCTTTCTTTCACATGGCGTGACCTTGCCCTTCCACTTTCTCACCCCTCACTCCTGCCTGCCCTCTCCACGCCACAGCCGGAGAACTGAAATGAGGGGAGAACGAGAGGAAATGAGCTAGACAAGGAGCAAGCACATGAAAGAGAGACAGCAAAACCTGCAGTGCTGGGAGATGAAAAGCAGAAGTCACGTCCAAGAGCAGCAGCGGAGGAAGGGGAGATAACGGCACCTCTCTATGCCACACTCCTAACCCACTCACATGCAGCATAGACTAGCTGCTCTTACATAACCAAATCTGTGTATAGTCGCATAAGCCCTGAACCAGATCTCACCACACAACCTTCAACTTTCGACTGGCAGATGGGTCTCCATCAGAAGAGAGGAGGGGCGATTGACGCATGACGCATTTCAGTGCTTATAAGAAGCACTCTTCAAATGGCCGACTTCGCCCCTTCTGAATAATGGCAAAGTTCTATGGGCAAATTAACTTCATTTATGTACGGTAATGGAGGCAAGATACAAGGGTTCTCCAGACATTGACAGAGCCTCAACACACCTCCAACCCCATGCTCCTAGCTTTTACAGTCAACCTAAATCTACAAGAAGTCGTCACGTCACTGCCCCTGCCTAAATGAAACGCAGCTACACTTCACCGCACCCACTAGCGCAAGTGCACACTTTTCAAACTTCACGCTGCTGGAAGAAGCGGGCCAATCAGCAAAGAGACACTGCCTCCTTGAGCACCTGTGGATCAGTGAATGAGACACCATGTGCTGAGCGGCAGGCAAGATAAGGATCCAGCGCTCATACATGTGACATCACAAGCTCCACCCCCAAGAGGCGGGACTAGCTACCTCGAACTCCTATGAGCACCTATGGTCGGCAAAAATTAGTATAAAAGGCAGCGCCGACCAGAGCTCAGGAGTTGCTCATTGTCCTCGAGGCTGCGAAGGTCCAGGGTGATACCAAGGGTGGAAATCCCTTAACCGTGGTGGCAACTCTGTCTTGCAACGCTCCACGCTGTGAAGGCCAGGGCATGCTGACAAGGACTGGACGCCTTCAGCCGCATCGGTAAATGCGAGTGAACTTCGGCGACGCCATCCACTCCAAAGGGCGCCGCCACCAGAGAGTCTCTACTTTTGCAAGCGCCTCCAACCTCCTGGGTCGTCTTCACCACCAGCAGATACAACACGTCTGCCTATCCCTCCTGAACCCTACCTCTCTTCAGGTGAACCAAGGTCAAGTTGACGTTGTCCCTTAAGGACAACCCTATAAGGCCTTAGCCCAGCCATCTTTACCAGTTAGGTAGAGAACCTTGTACATTGCAAGGTCTCTTCTGGAAGTTCCCTAATTACGGTTAGGGTCCCCAGGGATTAGTAAGACTTTAGATAATTCATTTAATAATCAAATCTTCCAATTTTAATAAGATGCTGTAATATAACCTAATCAGGTTGCCTCTACCTGAACTGCTTTTGATAGCACATCCGCAGTGTATTTATACACAGTGAATATATATGTTATATTTATTTAACACGTAGTATTATTAAATTATTTTCACTGTATTTCTTTACCTGCAATTTACATAATTGTAATAAAAAATATATTGCAATTGAAGTCTAGGACCTTCTCAGTTCTAGAGATTAGTAACCTTGTTCTTCCCAAGTGTTAAGAGCTCAATAAATTTAATTATTGAATTTAATTATTGTTATCATTTTGAATATGTAAGGCAATGCCAGCTTCGCAAGTCAGCCACATGGCAAATACAAGGAACATTGAATGGTATTCTGAGTTTGGCCACAGTAATGCTCAGTGTATTGCATTAGCTAATCTTCGGGGAAGCCCTTTACTAGGAGCTCACTACACCCAGGTATTACGACTGCCTATGGGTCCCTGCTAAATAATCCTTTGGGCTAGCGAATGGCTAGAAGTGGGTGATACAGTGAGGTGCTCTGGGCATAGCCATCTGGACGAACACAGTAGAACCACTATTATACAGACTTCGTTTTACATACTGTTTTGGTTTGCATTACCATTTAACGGCCTCATGCCGCAAGCTCGCAAAAGTAGAATCAAGAATATACTTAAGAGGCAGTGATCAATGACTAAAGTAATTCTGAGACAACTGAAAATAAGTCACTATCTATTTGCTTTGCCATCCAGAGTAAAGGGCAGACTGCCCTATGAATATTTGTTACTTTTACACTGTCGAGACACCATAGTTGGAATAGAACCAGCAGACCTCACGGAGGAATACACTGCCATACCCCCTTACCCTATCCTTCCTCCATCAGGCAGTAGGAGCATGGCTCCGCCACAACCAAAGTCGACAGCTGTTCCACAGCCGGCCAAAACCTCTCGTACCTGCCTAGTGTACGATAGCACACTTAAATTCTGGTTGCTCGAGGTTACAATCCCCAGATCACCATCACCAAAACTGCCATATAATCTCACCTACCAGCATGGGAAATAACCCACGTGTCTGAGCAATGCCCAGGACATGTGTGCGATTCCTTTCTGTGATTAGTTAGATCTCCAATCTGTTATTTAGTGTATTCCTGTTGGCATTCGAGGATCAAAACCTCAACCTGCCGCCCCCGCAGGCGTGGTGTCCTGGCAACTCATATGAAACAAGGAGTGGCTTCCTCTTGTATCAGGTGGCGTTTAATTAATTTTAAACCCGTAGTGCTTCAGTATTAATGTTTTATTACGAGTGTTAGTGTTGAGTTCAGCAATAGCTGAAATTTGTTTCCTTATGTATTATTTATGTTAAAATTTGAAAGGGAGCACCACAAAAATGCTGATTTCATCGTGTCACTTAAGTGACTCCTCGATAATGATTATTAGGTCCATGGTAGTGTTGATGTTTACAGTCGGCAGATGTATATTCAAAAGGGAGAAAGAATAAAGCAAGAAAAGCTTTCAAAAGTGTTCAGTTAATTATTTATAGCCATAAAATAGTTTTTTTAATGTTTCTGTACTGTGACCTTAGGAGCAGATGTTGACTCTGACCTGGCGAGCCTAGCAGCCTGCTCTGGGAGCAGTTCTCCCGAGAGCCTGAGGTTATCACGGGCCCAGCGCAGAGCTGCCAACTTGCAGGCCAGTCTCTTTTCCTGCCCCAGAGCCGCCCGCTGCAAGTAGCGCTGGTACCGCTCCTGCAGCCGCTGGGTCAGCACGTGCTCGTGGCTGAACAGAGGGTGGTGACCGAACACCACGCACGTCACCTCCAGGTCCAGGAGAAACTGACCGTCAGCAGGCAGGAAGGGAACTCTGCTGTCGAAACCTTCCACTACAGCCTGGGACAAACACGTGACCATGAGGACAAAAAAGGGGACTAAATAACACTGAATGATTGGCATAGCTGGGTAGAGAGGGGTTTGAGGGGTTGTTACCCTCCTTGCCAGTAAGGTTGTCAAAGATTAGTATTAAAATTATTAATAAGATTTTCATTGAGATAAAAATATGTAGTTGCATTTCCATGAAATAATTGTTCCCTTAATATTTTACAATTGCAAGTCTGCCAGCACTGCTAACTCTAGTCTAACGTTCCTCCCTTCTCTTCAGTCACTGTAATCCCACCCCCTTGAGGAATTTCTGGCTACGCCACTGCAAAATGAGAAAAAACCAACACCCCAGTCAAATGATATAGTGGTATAAAGGGCCCTGAAGTAGGAAGGCAATTGTGTGTCAACGAGTCTATTATTCACATTATCAGCAACTGCTGCATAATTGCCAAAGTATAAGTGAATAAGTCAGTTGAACACCGTTAACACCGCATGAGACGTGTGTCCACCATCGTTGTCACTTTGTCACTAATTTTGCTACATTAGGCTTCCCTACACTGACACGTTAAAAACAAAGGAACACAGAAAATCAATACTACACACACTGGAAACCAATTCTAATTTATGTAATGTCTCAGTCACTACTAAACCGAAACAAGTAATAAAAATGATTTTTGACAGAGTTGAAGCTTCCGCATCTGCAATTTATCACATTGGTCTTGCATATATGTTAATTTAGTCTTTGTCTAAATGTTGGCTTCAAATAACTGGATGTTCATTTAGAATGTACAAGATGATATACAGTATCGTGATTTTTCTTTTAATTCTTAACCATTCATCATTTTAACTAGTCACAATTTTTTTTATTATTCATTAATTATGTTACTTTATAAAAGACTTAACTCCATATCAATTACTTGTGACTCCTAATGGTAGTGAGCAAATGTGACAGTAATGACCGACAGAATACTTACCATGACACAATACTTACTGGTTTGTACTCAACCTCCTGAGTTTGGTGGAGTTCACCAAAAATAGAAATGTTGCATGGAACACGCTGTCTAGGGTCAGGGAGAGATACTACTTCACCATCATCACCAAACCACTTCCTGTCATAACAAAGGATTTGTCTGAACAAGAACACAATGCATAGTTGACAAAATAACAATAAATTTTATTGAATGTAACCAAAAACACCTACTAACAGTCAACAGTAATCAGCAACAAACCTAACGATTGTGGTGGCCACAGTGAAAAACAACTGCAGTCACTACCCTGGCATGCCTTATTATGGACTGCTTGTACTATTATAAAGAGTTGACACACAACGTCTTTTCAACAATGGTGGTATTAACGACTTCCCCTCCATCCCTAGGTCAGTTTGTTGCAGAGTTGGAAGTTAACTTTATCCCGTTAATATATGAGATTGTACTGTCTGCTGGCAGATTGTTTTATTCACCGACCCCATAACAATGCTTAAAGACAGGTTCTTTTGCTGCACGCTAGATAACTCTAGTAGTAATTATCGCTTGTCTTTTGTTTTGCATTCCCCTTCCAGCCGGCCGGTGACATCACACAGGCAAGTCATGCATTCTCCCCCCCCCCCCCCCGGCTCTGCGGCTACCCCACGCCCTAGCGGCATGAACCAATGCGGAGTGTAAAAGCGGAGATGGACCGCGTCTCTACGCCAGTCTTCAGCGGTCCAGCACTCGATGCTCAGACACTGATCAGCCTGCACCCCTTAAGTCTGGCATATTTTAACAGTCTTCATTCCTAGTGCTCGTTGCTCAAGAATCACTGTTCTACATTTGTTCCTGGAACCTATTGCTTGCGATAGGGTTAGGTAACGTTAGTCAGGAGCTCTCCCGCTATGTACCCCGCAAACCCTGTGATCTCCTACAGTTATGGACGTATCTGTAGAGGACCCTTCCTTACAGTCTTTTTCAAGGTTATATCCTATCACGTCCTTGCTTAGTTATCCTGCAATGAGTCAGCGATTATGTTACATCGTTATTAACACCAGTATGTACAACAATGCAAGAATTTGTTGTTTAGTTCACAGCATCTTACACTGCATTCCCCTTTTCATACGTCGGTCGCCTCTACCGACCATCCTAATCTGCACTTGTAGCTTTCCGGCTGATATTCGCGCCATTGACCAGGACCTAGAGTGCCATCATCACATGTTTACTTCCATTAAACAAAATAAAACATGTGCCAGCTTTTAAATTGAGTACTTTCCCTGTACACTTAGCAAACTTCCGTAGTTACCTTTGCATGACAGGTTTGCAGGTGATCCTGAGGAATTTCTCTCAAACGAGTCTACACTCTCTTTTACAAGTACACTCACTCGCTTCGGCCGCCCTTCCCTTTAATCCTACGGGATAGATGGTAAGGAGGAGCCACACAGGTACACTGTCTTGGCAACAGCTTGTCGGCCTGGTGTTCACTTGCTTCTCTTGAGCAGACTCTGCTGAGAGAAACCTGTGTCCCCTAGGTTGGGAAGACTGGGACAGGGCCACACACCCATGAACATCATTGGACAAGATGAGACCTGACTTCCCTCGTGACCCGCAATCTCCGCCAGACTTGGGAATAAGGTGTCTGCCTGTCCTCTGCCCGCATGAGGTGCCACATATAACTGCACAAGGAGCCTACAGACATGGTACAGCAATAGTAAGGGTAAGGTCCAATTCCCAATGCCCTACGCCCAGTGGAAAGGACTGAAGGAGAAGGTTAGGCAGATACTCTTAGCACCTGGTAGAAATCAGGAATATCAGCCCTCTCCCTGGTTAAACAGATAGCTAGCCTAACACCTCAAGAACAGGTGCAAACGCTATGTCATCTGCAAGACCCAGTGGAAGTTCCTGTGCCCAGAGACCTCTTTGCACCTCCTGAGAAGACCGGTCCCACAGAGTGCCTGTGGTGGGTCGCTGAGCATGAGACAACCAGAACAGCTGCCGACACCAGTAGTAGCCTACCTAGTGCCCATTGCCTTGCATCCTTCACTCTGCCCCAGCCACAGACCACCGTCTATTACCATTCTGTGCCAGAGTCTGTCACATCTTCCTCAAGGGCTGCTCCACTCAAACGTAGCCCAGGTATATCTAAGGTAGTAATGGCACCCAAACGCTGCATCGTGTTGCCCACATCTGATTTCGTACCCTGCCGCACAGCCACATGGCCAGTTTTGTATAGCGGAAGGTGCCAGTACCCAAGCCAAATTGAACCCCCTTGTACATATAGAAGCGCCTGGCTCAGCATTTAGATAAAAGACCTGGATGTCCACTACAAGGACAATATAGAGAGTATATATTCCTGGCATATCACGCGTTGGGGTATTTAGTCAACTGCATAGATCACAACCCCTCCAATTTCAATCAAAACATAATTTTGGACACCTTGGTTACCAAAAAGTTCCCATACTGGTATAATAAAAAGGTTTGGGCTTACCAGTTAACTAACCAGTGCTATTTCTTTTCAAAGTACTCACCCCGAGTAGCACTACAGTGCTCTGAACGATACACCTATTTCTGGAATCAAATAAAATCTCCTCTATGGTCTTTTTTTAATACCACTACCACATTCAAGATAGTAATAAATACAGAGGGGGTGACAATACGATAAGACAAAATGTGCGTGACAAATCTTATGTTTTGGCCAGAAAGAGTTAAACAATCAGTGTATCATAAAGAGGCACACAGTCAGGGTACCAAAAAGTGCCTTTGGATATCAACACATCTTAAAGTTCATCTTTATGTGTGTCTAAAAATTTAGGAACTATAATGTAAAACTTGTTTTGGACTGTTTACATATGAAAACAGAATCGCAAAGCATATTGAACTCCCCATGAAGAAAATTGTTTCCCTAACATATTATGAATATGATGCACTTGATTTTATCACAGGGACTTATCAAGCGCCCACAAAGCAACCTTTCATTTCTAAAGATGATATTATAAGACAGTCAGAAATATTTCAAACTGATCATAAAGGTCCTTGCAATGTTAAAATGTTGCTTCTCACAGCCTAACTTCAAGAAGCAAGGCACACATTTAGTAAAAATGGTAACTATAAAAAAATTGTCAATTATCTGAGTTGACGCATACCACCCTACTGCGCAGTGAGCATGCGCACTCCACTTTTCGACTTTGCTCCATCATAAAGTGATGGAAGCAATACAGGGCAAGTAACACACTGGCAGACAATTAATTCTGTGGTTACAGGGTTGATCTATGCAATTCGGACAACTACATACACATGAATATTTAATGAGATTGTACTGCCCACCTATAAATTGACATGCGGTCGTCACCCCCGAAAACGAAGCTTGTTTTACCCACCGAGCCACCAACATGGCAGATAGAGAGAAAGGAGTTAGCAGTGTGACCGTAAGAGAGCAGCGCCCCTGCAACCGATGTTGTCACCACTGCCGAACCTCACGGAGAGGCGGTAAATATGTCAACAACCTCCAGGCAAGGAGATAAGAAATGGGTGGTGCAGCCCATTGCCTTGCAATAACCAACCCCTGCAATTGGAGGCTAGCAAACCCTGCACCTCTGTGACAGCCACCAAGCTGCAATTTTGAGTATATAAGGAGAAGCGACACCGCTCTCGCCAGTCCATATAGGCCTGCCGACCTGTATAAGGTCGGAGGGCTCTCCAGAAGACTCTACAGCCTGAAGAAGATTCTCCCTCTCCAGCAGCCTGCAAAGGCTCACCAGCACCCGTAGAAGGCTCTTCGACTTCTACCAAGTTTCCACCCCGCAGCCCACGGAGGAAACCCCGGTGAAGCTCCAAAGGCATCACAACGTCCCTGCCCCTGCACCCCCTTACCCGAGTTAATCCTTGCACTCCGTGGCATGGAAATTGCGACTTTAGAAGTTTGGACATTATTTGATTTTAATAGTTTTACTATTTTAAATTATGCAGGTTTGCCTTCACCTACCTGATATAACCTAATAATTATAATGATAATTTAATAATAATTTAATTAATTATTGATTAACTTTCTTTGCACAGAGCCAATCCCCATGCTATAATATAGTGATAATAAATATGCTCTGGTAAAACATAATTCCTGGTGATGTAGTAATTTCACTTCCCCTTCATATCTTTTTATTTGTATTTGAGTAAGTGTAAATTTACTAATTGTAATTGGTGGCTCATTTTGCAAACAGCGACCTCTGCGGGCCAGTCCCAAGTGGGCTGAACCCCTTGGGTTTCCTGGAGCCTGGAGAAGGCTAAATTGAGTCTGAATAAGACCAGGACTCCTGAGGCATGTCCGGTACACCTGAACCTGCCTGAAGAAACGCACCCATCTAGTCTGCCCTTGACACTCTCATTACCTCGGTGTGTCTGCACAAGACTACAGCAGGAGGGATTGAGCGCTGCTACTAGATTGCAAGTATGCCTTCTAATAATTATTTTATTTACTTACAAGCCAATTAAGATACTTTGTTATTTTAATATTTTAATAATCACTAAGCCCATGCCTAAGAAAGGAGGTAGACGTCAAAGACAGATTAGACGTCTAGCCCAACAGGAACCTCAAAGAGAGGTAAAATCAACCCACCACTGTGACACCCGTCGAGCCCATCAGTGAACTTATGCCACCACAACTAGCAGAGAGGTCAAACAAAGCAGACAGCGAACTACCGCCAATAAATGAAAACTGCAATTCCTATTTGGATTCATTATTAGGAATTTATTGACCGTGGCTCAACTTGGATCACGTTAACTATTAATACCTCCAGTCCCCGAGCCAGTAGCGAAACTGATACATCCTGTTAACAAAATACCTCCCATCATTTTTTGAATCTGTACTGCTGCAGGGAAGGTCCAGAAAATAGTAATTCCCCCTAAACCGATACATAACCACAAGGTGGTAACCACTGCACTTGATTTTGTCTCCTCACATAAGCCAACCAAGCTTATGTTAACCCCAGCTAACTATATGATTCACAATATTTCTCTACATCCTTAATGCCAAAATTACATGAACAAAAGGTAAGCAAAAGACGTAAATTCATGAAGCTATTTCAATACATTATGCAATTAGTATAGTTGCAGGTTTTGGAGAGTAAAAGCCATGACGACAGCATTCATGGCATTTTTTTAATCTGAAAGTGTGAACATTTATATCTAAAAACTGTGCAGAAATTCGAGTGTGTCAGGATTTGAGAATTATCAGATTTGAGTGTGTTCGGTGGATGTGTCCAAATTTTCATCTGTTGGGACTTTGCATCAGCTATCAACGAGCTCCAGAAAAGTGAATCTATGCAAATCTGTGATACTGTGCTTCCCAGAGTGCACAAAAAAGCAAGCACAAAGGGCCACACCAAATAACCTGCTTCATGCATTTGTATTAGCTTCGTATGAAGCAGAATGGCAGCAATTTGCATGAGTTCACTTGTCTAGAGCTATTTGTGGATGTATTTATAATTTATTGTCCCCTCCAGGATTTGTAGCGATATTATTTTTCACCACTTTATACAATAGTTTCTCTGATCTTTACAGTCCTTCCCACTATCACATTTCATAGTATGTACTACAAATATAACAATGCACTCGGTTGATGTTTCAGCATGATTAATAAAGCAGATAAATACCATTTTCTGTTAATTGTTTTCAGTTTTTCAGAAAAGCCCCTACTTTTCATAATGATCATGTACAAATTTGCTTCAAGCACAATATTTCTCTAAAATTGACATCTCCACATTGTTTGTATCTTTTTTATACAATTTATTGCTTGATGGACAGTGGATGGGCAAGTTAAAAGAATAACATAGATGGTGTATGCTTATTTTGAGATTATCTGGAGCATGCCTATCTCGAGATGCTCACAAAAAACTAAAGGTGAATGCACAACCATCTGTTGCATCCGTCAGTCGCCCGTCAGTCCAGCCACCACCTTCTG
Organism: Dryococelus australis; assembly: GCA_029891345.1. Classification (NCBI taxonomy): domain Eukaryota; kingdom Metazoa; phylum Arthropoda; class Insecta; order Phasmatodea; family Phasmatidae; genus Dryococelus; species Dryococelus australis. The sequence goes on along the minus strand of CM056993.1, from coordinate 107,884,348 downwards.
ATGACATTCTGTGGATGCAAATACACACTTTGAAATAAAATGCAAGGCGGTGGAGTTATGTATATTACCTTTGGTGGTAAATTCAGGAATTTAAAATGTAAATAATAATTCAGTACATGTAAATTATTTTCAAGTAAAAATATTATCTCCCCAAAATGTTTCTCTCTTGAAAATGTATTTCCAACCAAAATATACCTCCAACTAAGAAAGATCACAATTGACGCGTGCCGCTTCTATACCTATTATAATACAACTCCGACTCATCGCCTCAAAGTACTGCTTCCATCTCTACAGACGTGAGTAACACGTTGCCTATCCCTACTACAAGCAACGGGAACTTCTGTTTTTTTCCTTCTCACCTGGAAGGCACGCATCCCAAGAGGGACACCACCAACCCCCCCGTGCTCGAGGCCTACAAGCTGCCCAGACCTCGGGCAAAGCCTAGCAGACCCGACAAGGTAAAAAGCCAGAACCGGTGACGAGATAATTCTCACCCCACCCAGGGCCGGAGGGTCACGCCTCTCCCGCTCCACGCGCCAGCAGCCTACAAGCTAACACTATATAGGTACAGCAGCAGCCGAGCTCTGGAGACCGATTATAACTTATGCTGCGCCCACCTAGGCACATGCAGCTAAAATGCACACAAGGCACCTCCAAATAACTCAAAATAAATGACTGCGAATAGCAGCAGATGCTCCCTGATACTGCCCTATTGCAGATCTGCATCGTGAATTAAAAATTGAAAAACTGGATGAGCACTTCGTGAAATTAGCACAAAAATTTTACACTGCTTGTGCAACAGTGCAAATGCGAAAATATCCAGCCTCGGGGATTATAACCCCGAGGAAACTCAAAAATATAAACAGCCGAAAAGCATTTTGGCTCAGAGGCTGCCATAACCTCCTTAAATTACCCTAATAAGTCACATGATAATTCCCACAAAAACATTCAATGATGCGAAGCACTATGTGAACTCAGAACAAGGCAAAGCAGGCTCTGTACAGCTTCTGGCTCGCAGATGGCCCTGTGCTTTACATTGCAAATTTGTTTTCTATGCTACATTACGTGTGCACCAGAGTGTCAGCATCACGGAATCCAACATGGAATTCGGTCTGGTATAGGCCTGTGCATTGGCCCTATACACCTATCTTATACCCAATATGGTGTCCTCCAGGCTGGCAATTATTTTATTTATACCCTTCACTACTAATTACCTAATTATTTGACAATACACTGGTCACGCACAACTCTGCCAAAACTACACACAACACCACACTAGCTGCAAGCGAATTTTCACTGTAGGTAAAAGCATTTCATTACATCGTACTACCACCCCCTTCCCCTCCCTAACTACTCCTATTTTTATGCCTGGAAACTAACAGTTTTTTCTGCTTCCAGACAGATAACTGGCATCTGCGGGCAGGTGGGTGGCGCAGTTCTGTCCCCGCCTCCAGGGCCGTGCTACTGCGGTACGACCCTGGATACATTCCAGCAGCGGATCGACACACTTCATATCATCCTCATTAACCTCACAAAATCTATCTATAACTACTATAACCCTACTTTCTCCAGCCCAAATCCAATAAAAGGAATTATTTTTATCCTCCGCGACTGTAGCATAGATTTCTCCAGGCCCTCTCCTCTTTGCCTGGTTTTCTATGCCCCTTACTAGACCCTTCTTCTTTCAGGGTGTCTCCATGGCTACAATTGTAGCCATGGCATGAGACAACCCTGCTCAGCCGTGATGCATGCGCCCATTTTGTTAATTAAACCCGACCTAAGGCGTAAAGGGTTTGCCCTGAGATGCATCCCATTCTCCAACCGTCTTAGTTACTAACAAGCATGCTGGAGGGCACACAGAACTGTGAAGGTGTTCACACTGGCGTAGCGGGATTTGGGAGCTCGCCAGAAAAAATAAAAAAAGTAATAATAAAGAGAAGCTCTGGAGTCATTCTTTCGCATCTCTTGCACCGCCCACAGCACTCTTAGTGCTCGGAAGCTCTAAAGAGGTTTGAAGCCTACAAGTACGCCTTCACGGCAACCAACTACGTACGTCGACGACCAGTCAACCCGACAACATACAAACACAACCTTTCTTCTTTTAACTTAATTTGTCTCTTCTAGACACATTTAATTAGTAGTTTAACTGTAACTCTTATTTTCGTCTAGAATCAGTTTTTCCCGTTTATTTAGAACCAGGTCACCTACACCTGGAACCACGCAGTTACCTTCCGCTATCCTCGACTTGGTAGGATGTAGCACAGGTCACATGTCTATAGAACTTTCAATAAACACACGTTGCTTTTTACTTTGCTACTTTTATCTCCAGGGTATAGATCTGTATTCACAGTTGGAGGAAAAGTACCCTGTGCACTGCCAACGGAATCCGGGGAAGTTATTAAACTGAACTAAGACATACCCATTAGACGGCTACTTGTTTCTTCCCATCAAACACACAGCACTATTAGTGCTGTGGGGAGGAAACACTAACGCCCCAACTACTAGTAAAACCTTCACACCAGGAGGCACGACACACTCGGGTTGCTTCGCACCACTCGCACTATCAGTGCATGGTGACGGTGACCTGCAGTGCTGCTGAGTATTCTGGGTGGACGCACAACCAGTAGAGGCTTGGTGCGACTCCGGATCAACGTCCCTGATCAGCCCGCCTACGGTGGGGGATCAGTGGGGACTCTTATCGAGCTGGCCGACAAGTCACTATTGGGGTACACCATTAGTATTTCCGTTTCAGTGCACTGCGTGATTTATAAAAACTGTTACCCTATGCCTCATAGGAGAAGGAGTGGTAGGAGACATAGAGTGCAACACCTGGCTCACCCTGCTGTCTGGCCGAGGATAGTATTACCCTATCCTACACAGGACGGACAGGCGGAATGGGTCCATGCCGCCAAACTCAGACGTCAAGCAGTCACGCCTGCACCGGTAATATTAATTGAGTTTCCACCGTGTGTCCGTACCAGCTAAAAGTATCACCCTGTTGTCTACAGTTTCTTAACTGGAGTGGAAGTTCGCCTAGGTTGGGACAACTTGGTCTTCTGAACGAAAGAAGCACCACTTTGGAACATTAGTACAGGCATTAACCCGGCTTAAGACTAAACTTACCTCAACTACCTAATTAGAGGTGAGAGTGTATCAGAACTAGCCAACACTCCTTGCCTCATGCCCGCTACCTAAGTCGCTTTTGGTCTAGCAAGTAAAATCTGTAACTACCATATCCAGTCAATCTAATCGGACGCGCGTCACAATGTTATGTTGTTAAACAGAAACTTTTCCGTACAGAAGGATTGATGGATGACGGATTGTTGTGAGTCACTTTCAATTGATGGATGAAAAAACATAAGGATGACTGAATTACGGACGGATGACTGATGGGTGCAACGAATGGTTGTGCATCCAACTTTATGTGTAAAAGGTGCCCTAACCTAGTAGATTAAGATTTTCACAGATCCTTGACAACAAAGGTGAAATGATAATGCTAAATGTTTCTATAATGAGAGCAAGAAAAATATTTTCACTGACCATAAATTTAAGTCTTAAGCTGGATTTATAATAACCCGACAGTCCGACAATACAGCCCCGACACAGACAAAAATTTTTCAACAGCCAATCAGGAGCATGGTCACCCCGACAAATGCAGCCCTGACAAAAGTAGATTCTATTTCTACTTTCGTCAGAGTGGTTGGCCTGGCTCGGTAGTAGAAAAAAAGCAGAAACATAACCTTACAAAACAAAATGTCGTGCGGATTTCACTACTGTGGTAAACTTCACATTAAACATATATTTTTTACGTGTACATCCTGGTTTTCTTGTTACAGAAATCTATTGAATTGGCGAAAATGAATATTTGTGGAAAAATAACTGCTCCAAAAACCAAAAATACTTTGTTTACAAAGTTATCAAAACAAAATAGTGTACAATTATCTGTGATTTCTTCACACTATAGCAAGTTACTGGAATTCTAGGATTTAGCCGAAAGCCACACAACACTTGTCAAGGTATTGTAAATGTTTAACTAATTTTGGTGGTGGAAAAGGTCAGGCTGTAACGTTGTGTCTGACGGTCGGGAAGACCTTGTCGTGGCATTGTAAATTCTTCATTACTTTTTTAGTACAAGGACTAAATCATAGAAGCAAGACTGCAAACATTTCTGGAAGCATTTATATTAAATGCACTGGTGCACAGGATTTTTTTATGATTAATTTGAAAAGTTTTCAATAATACTGAACCAGCTGTGTGTTTGACCTCAAATATTTGTACTTCAGATATATTTCCCATTAATTTAGATCACTGTGACTCATATAAACCTGCTACATGTAATAAAGCTGAATATCAACAATTAAACATAATAATAAACAAACCCACTTTTATGTGTTAATGGGATGATAAATGTTTTATGTGTTTAAAAAAATATTAAACCGTATTTTTTTACTACTTGGAAAAAATTTTTAACTAATGAAGCTTCAGGAGACTATCTTGGGGTATACACTATCCTTCAAACAAACAAAAAAATTAAAGACGTACTGCAATCGCCTTACTGATGAAAGCTAGAGATTACAAGTTTGTGTTCATTTCTTCATTATTGTGAGTTTTGTGAGTTTTTTTCTAATCTACCCTATTGTTAAGTATTGAATGTACGACCGAAGGTAGGTATTCTCTCTCAGAATATCACATTCTGTGTGAACAATTGACAATAACACTTAGGGTGTAGAAGGTCTGCACACTCTTGGTAAGTGCACATCATATTAATGCAATATCTATCAGCCTCGTACAACACCTCTGCCAACCTTCTGTACAAGATGCTCAAAATAAGTTATGTTTTGGTCTTCTGCTATAATTGAAATGTGTTTTTTACATACCTGCTAGTTTTATACTACTAAATTTTAGCTATACAATATGATGGCTACTGTAAAACTGCAAAGTGACTAGGATGTTCCTACACTGAGACACAAACATACGTACAAAAGTACTCACATGTTGCCCTCAGAGATGAGACGCTGTTCTAACTTGTTCCTGTTGCGCCTGGCCGCAGGTGGCTTGGTCCCCACGTATAGACCCTCGTCCTCTAGGTAGCGAGGCTCACAGCCTGGCAGCAGTTTCTGTTCCAGTGGAACTGCACCAACGTGACCAGTGAAACACATGTCATACCATGCTGCTCAGCTCACATGCAACACACTGGCTAGCCACACGTAGGTCCTTACATTAAGGACTACAAGAACAGTACTCCTACAGCTGCCTAGGTTTTTAATACAACGGTTTTACAAGAAAGAGGCATAAAAATTTCCATTACTGTTATAATAATTGTTTATGATGCCCTTGAAATTTCAGCATTGTAACCTACTTTTATACAAAACTCCTGTAACACAAGAAAATACTCCCATAGTTGGTTCACGGTTAAAGGAACACTTTTGGCATACATGCTCATATTTATTCCCTCTGCCTAGTGTGTAACACTACATCATTAATATAATAACTAGTTTTAATGCACCTATTACATGATGCTGTGAAATTCTCACCACTGTAAATAAGTTACTGTTCAGACAACTTTTACTTTAATGTCTTCAAGATATATTTCACTCACCTCTTTTAACTGAGGAGTTCAAGAAACATTATTGTTGCAGAGCAATTTAAGTACAATTTAAGATGGTGGCAGCTGCCTTATGTTGCATAATAAAGCTTTTACAGAAAGAAGGTAAGATTGAAAATTGGAGAAGTAAATTTAGTCAATATGTTTAGCTGTTAGTACTTATGTGCAAAATGACAACCCTTATTTTTTTCTTTAAATTTGCAAAAGCAAAATGAAAAGTTAAACATTTTTGGTTTATTACATAACTGTTTTTTGATTACTGTTTGGCATTTATTTTTTGATTTCATAGATTTTATTGGAAATAAAAAATTCAAAAGCAAAAATTAAAGAAAACATACCCATTTTTTCCAAAAGACATAGATTTGGTTTCATTTGATTGCTAAGGATTTTTTTTTAAATTTAATATTTGTCTTAAACTTTTTCATTCAATGTTTTTAATACTAAAATATTTTGTCATCAGTTTATGGAATGTGTGAGTTTGCATGCATGCCTACAAGAAGAGGGAAGGTGGAGAGTTCCTCATATGTGTGCTTGGGAAAGGCGCAGTTCCTTGCTTTATAGTGTTAGCAGGTTCAGGGCACGTCTGGTATACACTACAGTACAACATGAAACACCGTACGTGGTATGAAAAAGTCGCAAGACTTACCACCACCAACAAGAAACTCAGAATGAATTAACAGCCTGTCCAACTTTGTTGTATTTAGAGCATAATGTGCTCACCAGGATCTGAGCTGGGGCAGAAGAGAACAGCTTTTTCCTTGGCAACCTGCTCTCGCCAGTTGACACACTCAGGGAATCCTTGTATTAGCAGCTCCCAGTCATTCTTCAAGCCCAGTATCTCTGTAGCTAGTAATTTCTCCTGCTCTCCCTCACCATCACCGTCACCTGAGGCACAATATACGTGCACACTCAGCATGTCCGACACACAGAGAAGAAAATTATATTTTACAACATGGCAACAAACTGCCAGGAATGAAAAAATTCATGTCAAAATATGGAGAACAAAATCATGGTAAAAAAAAACCAACAACAACATTTCAAATTCAAACCATCTGCAAATTACATAAAACACAAATAATGTGAGGATTTTTTTTTATATGCAGGTTATCTAGTGAGTGCTTCAAGTAGAAGTTAAGAATCTTCTTTTTTTCTTGAAGCCAACCAACTCACTAAGCATGTCATCTCACCATATAGCACATCCCACTCACCTTCCATCCTGACATATCAGAAGAGACACATTTATTACATAGTCCATGTCTAAGTAGCCAACACAAACAAATTAAACACAGCAAGATTTTACTATCTAAAACTTAATACTTCAACAGATTTTAATGATTATGTTAGCCATAGATACATAAGTGACAGAAAATAGCTTGTGAATACAGGCCTGTACCCGTGTCAGACTTGGCACTCGACGGCATGGACGCAAGATGCTGGGATGGCTGCTCCTGCTCATCTTGCCACACGTGTGTGAAGAAGTCGTACATGGCATCCTCGCTGGGGCTCTGAAACATTCACATCAATTTTAAGAACATAGCCACAAGACTGGCATACAGGTTACAAGCTCCAATGCCACCTAAGCAGACAATTCATACTATCACTTCATAACCATAAGTATGTATACAAGCAGTGGCCTGAGGTTACACTCAAATTGTAAACAACTTGCCAAAATAAAGTTAGTGATTAATGACTGCATGGTTAGAGGCCATTCACGGTAAAGTGAGCACTTTTGAAAGCCCTCTCATTTGGAATAATAATCAATAAATTTTTTTTTTTTTCATTCTTAGACATTAACTTCAGAGCATGGTGGAATATATACACTGTGTTTATTATCTACATAGCAATATTTATTATCTACATAGCAATATTTATTTAAAAAGGTGGTTAAATTATTAAAAAAAGGCTAAAAGAAAAAAAGTAACTAGGGTCTCAAAAGTGCTCACTTTACTGTGAACAACCTATACTAACACTTTCAGCATGATGCCCGTATACCATACAGGGCAACGATTTATTAATATTGTCTCAGTTATAAAATATTACACAAATACTTACTCAATTTCATTCTACAGTTTCATAGACAAGGGAAACAAAATAAAATATTTTTCCAAAAAATATCATCAGACTGCTCAATTCTAAAACACATTACTCATTTTGAAGAATTTACACACACTAACCACAAGTATGGCTAGTGTTATAGGTGTACCTCAAGCTGGCCACACCCTCCAACACAGTGGGCTATTTAAACAGCCATTAGTCAGTATAACTGGTGAATTCTGAGTGAGCAAGAAAAATGAAGACATGACACAAGCAAAGTGCAGTCACTTACGTGCTCACCTCATCACAGGCACATATAGATGTTTCACATCATGCCTGTTGGAAGAGATGATTCCAGTTAATAATTTTTGTCCAGGGCTAAAAGTGATGAACAGACTCATATAAAAAAAATTAAGCTTTTGGCTTTACATCACACACAGTTATACATACCTCCATAATTACAGTGGACCAACTCACTATTCGTAAGTAGAGTAAGTCATACCAGCACTGGTCTAGTCTCCTTGCTATTTAATCAGACAGTTATTCAAGTGCAAACTCCTTCCACTAACCTGATTTCTGTTAAATGTTATAATTAAATGGGAAGTTGGTAAAAACAGCTCAAAAGAACCAAAAATTTTAAAAATAATGACACCAGAATAAAATTATACTGAATTCATTAATGGATAAGAATACTTTTCTTTTCCTTGAAAAACTAATTTTTCAAAGTAAACTACTTAAGCTCCAGAATTTTTTGAGTGTGTATTGCAATTTGATGATTTACAGGTCAAAAAACTAGAGGTAGTAATCTGTTAATGACCGTACAGTTCAAGATGATGCTTACAATGATTTTCCTTTCAACAACTAAAAATGTTAATTTCTTAGTACCAAAAACCATTGTTCTATTGCTGATAAAATGCATACAATTTGGTACCATCACCACTTGCAGCACATTCTCAAGCAAGATGAGTATGAAAAAACATTAATTGAAAACATGACTTGTGAAGACTTGAGCTAGTCCAGATGTGACTGAACACTTCCCAAAATCCCACCACAGCATGTCTCTTATAACAGTCTTTACTGATGTTATAAGAGACATGCTCACTCGAGTATGGGACAAAATTGTCTACCGGCTATAGGTACTTGTCATGTCACAAATTGTGTACAGAAAGAGGCTTTGTAGGCCATGCGATTACCTAAAAAACTTTCATTAGACCATGTGATAACCTAAAAAAGGTTCAGAGTTTATATTACCTTATGTGCAAACAAAGAGCCCTTGAATCACATTGTGGAGCTAAGTAACACATTTTTAAAATAGGTACATTCTTTCCCAGACCACGCTGTATTTCAACTTCTTTTTTGTATGTAGACATCTTGTTAGTAAACAGTTGTAATGGATACAGATGAATTATTTTAGTTGTTGCAGTTCTCAGTTTTACAAACTACATGTTAAAGAAGCAAATAAATACAACTAAGAAAAAACAGTAATTGGAGCGAAATGTATGTTTAGCTTTGTGACAGAAAACACACAGTTATGAACGTGAATATGACTTGCATACTTCGTAAGAGTGGATTCTGATTGGCTATGCAAAGGTTCTTAATCAAGAAAGTTAAAAGTTTTGCAACTTACTATGCATTGGCGATGGTTATGGATACTGTTATGCTTGGTTGTAACAAGCATCACTATGTAAAAGGTATTAAACTCTTGCTGTAACTGGTATGGTTATGTCGATTGTAGCACAGCCTTAAAGCTGCTGTCGAATAAATTCATGAAATTCACGTATAAGCTGTTCACAGTTAAGTGAACACTTTTGAAATCACCCATTGAAAAATGTCACTGCCCCTACCTGCATGTATTTTGAACGGAGACAATGTCTGACATGAGTCCAGTAAAGTTGGTAATGACAAAAGGAAAGTGGTTCCATGTATTAACTTTGAATTTAAAGTTTTAGGTTAACGTCTGTGCCTACTAAAATTGTTATTTTAGTTTTCTTTTTTTTTTTTTGTACGCATATAAGTGTAAGAATTAACAAATTTGTAAAATACTTAGTTTTCTAATGACTTTATAGTTCCATTTGACCAATGCATGAAAAAGTGTTCAATTTACCACTAACAGCCTATACCTCTACTGAAGGGTAAGTACTGATGAAGACTCAGAGGGGAGAGGGGTGGCCGAGTCGTTAGCCTGCTCGCCTCCCACCAAGGCGATCCGGGTTCAATCCCCAGCCGGGTCACTCCAGATTCTCGCATGTGGGAACTTTGCCGGACGATGCCATTGGTCGGCAGGTCTTCTCTGGAATCTCCCGCTTCCCCCGCCCTTTCATTCTGGCACCGCTCCATACTCACCTCGATTACCCTTATCCGCTCTCAAGACCTCGATGTTAAGAGCCCACCAAATTTCTTCACTCACTCATATGGAGGGAGGAGGAGATGAAAATCCAACCAGATAAAATTAGAAAGTCACCAGTTAGAGCCTCGTGTAGCCGAGGGGGATTGAACCCTCGACTTACCAAAATATACCGCACTCGGAGCTCGTGATTTCAGGAGGGAGGGGGGGGCCAACGGAAGGTTGCACTTCCTCTTCCGTTACGTGCGGGCGACAGGGGTGTCTGGCGGCAGAGGCCCGCGCACCCGGGCCGGACGCGGGACGGGCGCATGTGGCGGCGGGCGGCAGAGGGACAGCCAGCACACGTCCGTCCGCGTCAGTTGTCGGGGCAGATGTGGCGAGGCGCGGTCCAATTAGCGCGCCACCTTGCGTCGTCGCGGTGCGTCCGCGCGCGCACGTCACCTGGCGCTGCGGTCGCCACCGCCACCACGCGCGCCACCGGCGACTGTTGCGGGACGACGCACGCGGAAACAGCTATCGTTTCCAGCTGCTTGCCTTCGCAGCCTGCAAAAGCTGCGTTTAAATTGTACGGCTGGAGGGTAGTGTAGCGAATCGCGGAAGTCGCAAACCAATACTGTGTTCCAACTGGTACTGAGTTCCGACATCTGTGGTTGTCGTCACCAAGAAGTTGCCTTTCAAGCGCGACGTTCGGCGTTGAATCCCTAGCGAACCATGACTGTGTTCGCCGTTTTTTTTCTTCTTTTTTTAGATATAAATTTAGCTCAGTTTAATGTGCAAAGCGTTTTTTATTTATTTAAACAAAAAACCACTTGGGGTTTCAGTACAAAGTGAATTGCGCGGTTTTGATTCCTACATCTTCCATCTCCTCTATTTGGAAGTATACATTATAAAAATTCCACAAAAACAGTTCAGCCTTACGTTTATGTTAAATGTGAACAAACATTAGCCTTTTTTTTTATTACTTCAGATTGGCTGTTAATAGGCTCTGGAAATAAGTGCGAAATGGACTCGCATTTTTCTGGAGGCCTCCAGTAGTAAGGGCAGGGTGGTTCTGGAACACTAGGTGAATGACACGTTGATGGAGCGGATCTAAAAATAGATGTGGATTAATGGCTAATCTGGTTAATTGACTAATCATATTCCGATTAATTGGCAAATCTGATCAATCGGATTAAGTATTAATGTATTAATCCATTTTTGGGGAATTTTGGATATATTAACACACACGCATATATATATATATATATATATATATATATATATATATATATATATATATATATATATATATGCACCAAACTCATATATATATATATATATATATATATATATATATATATATATATATATATATATATATATGAGTTTGGTGCATGAGTGGCATAAATGTTATGTTTTGGGGAAGAGTGTCGTTATGTATTAAGTTCAGTAAGATGGGTGAGGAGGGAATGGAACATATGTAACTAATGAGGGCAGTAAGACACTTCCGTTTAATTAGGAATGAGGTGGTGGAGCACATCATGGGAAGCTGGGTGAGGTGACGGAACGCATGTGACTAATTAGGTCGGAGATACATCTGCTTCGGCCGGTGTCTGAATGTACACTGAGGTCGTGGGGTACTCGCGACTAATTAGATATGTGAAATGGCGGAGGTCGTAAAAACGTAATTCGAAACGAATGTTTTAAAATAGTATTCCGGTGATACCAAATAAGTACGAAACACGCGACATTAAGTTGTTGCATTCTACGCACATGAAAGAAACCAATGAAAAACACACCACAAAGATGACATAATTTATCATAAATCAATTAAAACGACTTACCCCAATTTACAATTATGGTGCACATGCAAACAACTTGTAACAGATGGAGCAAAAATTCAAAACATGAAGAACTCCCAAAACTATTTCCCTACTAATTTATGTTATTCCAAAATAACACGAAAAAACACACAATTACTAACCAAAGAATGAATGAACGACTTAAGACAATTCTGCGAATCACTTAACCACAAGCACATTAAATCACACTAATATAAACCAAAAATATTTATTGAAACACACACATGTTAAAAATATGCAAACTCATTAAACAAAGGAACGAGGCGCCCAGAAGATTTAGAAACAAATCAACTGTTAACCAAAATCACTCATTATATGCCATTAAAATGAGTGCACATTAAATTAATCACTTACCGCCCAAGATCCTAGGTGTCGTAAAAACTCTTTAGTAAAATCGAAAATCACATGTTCTAAACATTAATAAACCGTGCATACTAGATGAAACAAAAGGAAGGAATTATCCCATTCCATGAATCAGTTAACCACACGCAAATTATGGCACTCAGGTATAGCTAACCAGAATGAAATATGGTAACTATCGAAATGCAACTACCTTCACTCGTCGACTTCCACAAATCACCTAATGCCACAAGAAACAAAATGATAGAATGCACTAACATCTACGAAGCATAAATTAAAAATTATAAATTAAACATGGACCAAAGTAATAAAATTACATTCACATGAAATATTAAGCATTCACAAAGAGATATAAATTAATCAAACACATGATTTACAGACACATTATCCCATTTCCATGTAACCACATGCACAATACTTGTATTAATATCAAAACTCGTAATGAAATGAACAATATATCTTCCATGAAACCAAACACCATAGCGCACTAGACACACACCCTCATCAGCTCTCAGGTATATCTAAGCACAATTAAATATTTTTAGCTTCGAAACACAACTACATACAAAGTTGTTTTACTATCGCATTTTACTATCTTAATTACCTGCATCGATCTACCACTTTGAGTAAACACAATCACACGAAACATTTAAAATAAAATATAAACTGCGCACAAAGAAATTATTTTAACATGCAATCGCATACAAAACGAACAACTTACTCCAATTGCCATGTATTCTATAGAAAATATTTAGTAAAATTCTAAATATCACAAACTTTAATCATACCGGGTCCTGCTCTTAAAAACGTGTTGTGTGTCGGCAATCCTACAAATGCGTCTCCCCAACACACCCATCACAAGGAGCTCGCTTTGCTCTGATCGACTCACTGTATCATTATATGTCATGTTTCAATTAATAAAATTAAAAAAATTAATAATAAAATAAATTTACTAATGCAGGAACCAAGCACACACGCATGTATGAAATGTTGTGTATGTCAATAACAAGAACTCAACAGGATAAGGACAATGCTCTATCCAATGTCTACCCCCGCTGCCCACTCAGACTTTACTGCAAGCATCCGTTAGAGCGCCTTCCCGCAGTCTCTCACTGTCTCTCTTGCTCCCTCCCTCTCTCTCTCACTTCCCCTTGAGGGTGGTGACCTGCGCAGGTCATTGTCTCCCAAGGCAGAAAACATGTATTTAGACTCTCCTCCCATCTATAACCAAATACGGAAAACCACACTGGAATGTATATTTCTGAATAGTGGCTTCAACGACCGTGCACCTGGAAGAAATGTTTTCTCCAAAACTCGCGCTAGCTACAAACATGTTTCGCTTCCTGAATTCAGAATTCTACCACACTAAAACATCTGTATGATTCATGTCTCATACTACTCTGTTTTAATTAATTACACAGTTAATGAATTGATTTACACAATAAGTGTGGATATAGACTAAATTACATTTCTATGTGTTTAAAATATTCAGTGAAAACCGTATGTTTGCTATAACCCATTAATTACATTTTATGAATGTTTTTAAACATTGTATACCAACAGTAATGTATTTATCTATTTCACCTTGTTTTTTGTGAGGCACAGTTAAGGCAAAAATTGTTTGCTCTGTTGCGATTCTACCTAAACATTACTCTTTACTGTGTTAAATATTAACCATTTTGGTGTTAAAGGTGATAATCACACAAACTGATTTCACAGTGAGACAGTATTGATTATTGATATGGGAATGGGCTCGGACAAAATGATATGACAGTTGTTCTGAACACACTTGTTATTGCGAGTAAATGAAAATTACGTAGTGTGTTCACATACAAATATTTCTGTTCACTGAAAACATATCAATTAACTGGGTATTTTTGTTTTATTGCTATGTTGGTACACAGAATAATTATGTGTTTCCCGTGGTAACCCCGACCTTAGTTCCATACACATTCATCTTAAATATTGTTCAATGAAATATAAAATGTATATTTATTTATCTCTGTATGCCAGCTAATGAAATTTAAATTTGTTTGTTGTATCACACATTGCATTACCATTAGCTTAACTAAACATTTTGTACACTGTAGCGATATAATGATTTAAATTTAAACACTGTTAAAAGTTATCACCATAGGCTGATAAAGTCATACATTATATTTTTGTGTAAACATTGACTCACTCATTTCTCTAAGATGTATGTTTTATAAAATTCCAGATCTATACCCTGTTTGGAGGTAAATAAAACAAACATTCAGTTTGAAATACATTTTAATATATCCCATTTTTCCAACAAGCACAATATTTATTTACACATACAAAAATCACATTCTTCGTAAAATATTTGTTTACAATTACAAAAAACAAACTATCTACTTTATTTACCAGTGTTTCACAAAAGTTCTTTATTCATTTAAATATACATTCAAGCATTACACTTTGCATGTTTGTTGTCATATAGTTGGTGATTCAATGAATCCCACATCTGAGGTGTGATACTGATGACATGTAGATGTCGCAGGGAGACAAACTCATTACTCTCAAATATGTGAGATGTATTTATTCACAGCACATGCTAGATGAAGCATTGGTTCGCTGGCTGTTAAATATTCAGATTATATGTTATAGTTGTAAATCACTAGCTGTCAGTTGATTGGCTTACTCCTGTTACGGGTGAAAGTTTGATTCCCTCGCAGATGATAATTGTGTCAGTTAACTATCTCAGTGGTGGGTGTGTAAGGGGTGGGAAAAAGTTTATTCTGTAATTTTATTGTGTCCCCAGGGTAAAGTTCATACGCCATCTGACTGAATGAAGCGTCGAAACACACAGAGGTGCAATGCTGGTGGAGAAATTTTTTACCCATGTACTGATGAAATTCATACAAAGTTAGTTTGGAAAGGTCGAGAATGGCAACCCCAGTGTACAGAGGCTTGTTAAATGTAACAGGGCTCTTTGACATTTCGATCATGACTAGAGTTTCAGCTACGATTTGCCACGTGTGGCTTCCTATTAGCAATAAACTTGGACAACTTAGTGTGCACAGCACCAATGGTAAATGCTCTATTACAATATATGGCCATTCATATACAATATTAGTTACAAATCCCAGCCACTCCTACACACATTAAATTCCTGAAGTCTGTTGGTTAGGTAAGACATTGACTCATCGTAAATTTTGCCAACATTGGATGAATGCAAGATGGGGAGCGATTTACTTTGAAAGAAAAATGTCTCCATAGCACCTTCCTCCGCCGCAAAGGATTTCAGATACTTACATGCTACAGTTACGCTAATCATGATAGGCTGGAGTGATGCTATATTTAATTCTAAGAGAGGGACCCTGCACCCGGTAAAAAAATTGTTCAAAATCTACAGAAACTACTTTGTCATTACATAACATGCATCACTTATCTACCAGTGAATGTGCTATCCAGCATCTCGTATCTGAGACTGGACGATAAACTATTCACAGACAAAGAAAAGCTGGAAAGCAAAGTACTTTTCTTTTCAACCCTAAATAAGCGTATCGATGTTTTGGAGCAGATGGAGGAAATGCAATAGGTGGAGCAGGTGCAGCTAAGTGGTACAGGTTGTGTTGCTGATTGTGGAGCATGTGGAGTGCATGGAGCCTGTGGAGTGCATGGAGCATGGGAGCAAGTGCAGTAGGTGGAGCATGTGAAGTCTGTGGAACCTGTGGAACAAGGGCAGTAGATGGAGCATGTGGAGCCTGTGGAGCAAGGATAGTAGGTGGGAGTCTGTGGAGCATGTGCAGTACATGGAGTATTGGAGTCTGTGGAGCATGTGGAGTTGTGGAGCATGTGGAGTCCATGCAGCAGGTGGAGCTAAGTGAGGTGCCGAGTAGATTGTAGAGTGCACTGTGCTGAGCAGAGGCAGAGTCGATTGAACTTGCATAGAATCGCTACATTCCTCTGGCAGAAATCACAATGAAACTGCATTCTTGAGGTTTTCATTCCACATGTCTTTATTTCATCTCATCGTAAGTTCTGCAAAGCTGTAAATTCTTCACCCCAAACAGATGCATAATTGCTTCCTTACTGTTCCACGTCTAAAATGAAACTGAAAGTTTCACACATTTTATAGTTAGCGATAGGTAATTCTAGGAATTGTAAACGCGAGTAATATGAACCAATTCGATTACATTATTCGTTTTTTTAACACAATATGTCATAATTCTAGAATGTAAGTTTAAAGAGTTTTATGTATTACATCACTTTCAGATTAGTTTTATTTAATCAATATCCCACACACAAACCTCAATATTTATGTGCAAAAACGTTTAGATTTTATTGTTAAATGCACATAACCAAAGTTTACATAGCATTACATTTTTAAAAATCATTTCGTTGTCAGAATTATTTATACATGAATATTACAATTCATGCATTCATAGTCAGTAAAACACAAAAGTATTTTCAAACCATCTATTTCGTTACATTTTTATTAGAGTACATTTTGGCAACACTAGGTGTTTGCAAACAATCTTTTTACATAATTTCTTCTTCAATTTCTCCTTGGTAATACTAGTACTTGTAGTCTTCTCATCTGTTTGAGTGTAAGCATTTTTGTGTATTCTGGTGCATGTAATATTATACATTTTGGTAAATCAGGAAAAGTTTCATAAAAGAGCGAATACACTTCTATGATGGTCGTTGGTAGACTGGTATTCGGACACATATGGTATACAGAATATTTTTTCAGATCTGGACAAGATATTAAATCATTACATTTTTCACCCTCTCTAATGGACATTGGATATTTTTGAAATGAAATAATCCATCATGAGTCTCTCCAAAACCATGTAATATTCTGCTATACAAACAAGAGTAATATACACTTGAGTTTCCAAGGCTGACAGAAACATAAATACCAGTTGGGTGGAAGAAATACATGTTTACAGTAGGTATGTCAAAAAAATACTAAAGCCTGTTCATGATAAAGTAAGCACTTTTGAAATTAACTTTAGAAAAAGTCACTGGCCCTGCCTACATACAGTTTATTGGGTGCACTGAGAGACATACGACTAGTCAAGTTGGTAACGAAGGATGGAAAGTAGGTGAACGTCTTAATATCGAATAAATAGTGTTGTGTGACCATTTGTGCTAACTTAAAATAGTATTTTGTTCCTGCTCTGCTTTCTTAATGCATAGAAGTGTAAAACTCAGCAGAGTTTTTAAATGTTTACTTTAGTAATAATTTTACAGTTTTACTTGGCGGACACATGAATAAAGTGCTGAGGCCCACGGCAATGTTAATTTTACATAAGGCGGAAGAAGACACAATGTGCATACAAGTAGATCTTACACAGGGCTTTCAAAAGTGCTTATTTTATTGTGAACAGCCTATACAACTATTACTTTCCAAAACAAGTTCTAAAAGGTTTACTCCATCATGCAAATAATTTGCTAATATTCAATTAACACTTTGATTTCTGTATGTGCGAGCACGTGACTTCATTATCTTCTGGTTTCATCTTTAAACAGTATAGATTTGCACAAACCAAATACTTTTATATACTAAATTTCACTTCTCAGTCCACAATGTTCTCCCATCCTAGATAGTGCCATATTACTCGTATAACATCCACTGGAGACTCCAGAGGAGAATCATCTTCATCCACTTGACCCCAATCAGTCATCAATGACCAAGTTAGCATTAATTCAGTATTCTCCTCTGCATAGAAGAATATTGATTAATATCCATATTATGTTTTACATAATTGTTTTAATGATGGATAATTGTATTCTTTTTGAATATCTGTTATTTTCCCATTCCACACACTGTGTAAAATATGTTTTTGCTCAACTCCACACACATATCTGACAGTTATTTAAGTATTTCTAGCAAATATCTTCTATATTCTCATACACCATACATCCACTCTCCCATGTTAAACCTTGGTGATGTTTGGTAATACACCTATTTGTTTTCTTGTATTTGGGGCTTATTTTTTTCCAGTAGAATGGCAGTTTGAAACTGAATACCGTTCTGTGCTTTTCTATATCAGTAATAACCATTTCTTTAATGATAAATTTATCTGGATATTGAAAACCTTGCACATTGCAAAACATTTCATCACTACTGCAGTTCATTGTCAACTAACTCAAAGTCATTATCTTCACCAGCTTATCTCATACATTATAGCTTGCAAATCTATTGTGAATAATCAAACATAAGCCTGCATATTTGCCAGAATGGGTGTATTTACAATTATTTCAATTTGTGAATCAATAACATTATTGCTAACTGTGTCATTTTGATTGCTTACATCAAACACAAATAATGCTCCTCTGGTTTTAAATGCTTCAGGTTCTAAGATTGGTAGGCTGATTTTGTTATGCTTTGTTTCCTGAAACATCCTATACATATGCAGTGAATAATGAATTCCCCATCACCAAAGTTTGTATTGAAATCCACATGGGGATATGCTTGACTGTTTAAATACAGTTTAATATTTTTATATCACAATTATCGAATAGTGATCTGTCTGATTTTAAATGGTTTTGTCGATTTGTTTGAAAACAAATGACAACATATTGTGTCTTCTTATTCGAAAAACTGGATTTCACATTCCACGCGACTTTGGGTGATGTTGGTAGTGTTGGAAATGGCTGCAACCGCCATGATCTGAATGAAGTATCTAGATTCTTCCGTTTTTCGATATACTTTAAGAACTTTACATGTTCATGAGTATTAACTTCAATATGTGGCATTAGCCATTCGACACTGTTTAATTCAAATGTTACACCTTCTTTGTTATTGGTTGTGTTGTATATAGCATTCAAATGCTTATTACCGACTAGAATAACAAATTCTTGTTTAGAATTTAATATGACGTGTTTATAGTCTTCAGCGAAGCCAAGCACCATACTTAATGGTATAACGACTTCGAATTTTCTGCCTGGGTTTATTTGTAGTGAATAATCACTAGCAAAGCTCCACCCAGCCATAAGCACTGTATAAATATCATTTACAGTTTGCAATAGATAGTTCTTTATAGTATAAGTAATTACAACATCTCTTGTTTGATCTATTTCAACACCATTGAGCAGATATGAAATTCTATTGATTAAAGAAGTATTCCATTTCTTATTATTTTTGTAGTTACAGGATTACTTGCATCTGCTTTCTTTTTAATTGTTCCTCTAAACCTTAAACTGGATTTCAACAGTAATGTGTAAATATGATTTTGTACTTAAATCCTTATTTCTGATGGAAATGTATACGGACATGCTAGAAATGGTTCATATACATGTATTTCCAATTTAATGATTGCATCTTCATAGTTTATTGGTTCTTCAAAGTTAAGAATGTCTTCCATTTCTATTAACTGTATATCCTAATTCCTTTAAAAACAATTTGTTACCTAGTGTTAACTTCATGAATAACTTGTTTGAAGTGAAAATTTTATGCTTGCGTTTATGTCTTTTTATACTTACTTTCTTCAAAATACGTTCCTTATTGAAATAGTTCTTAATTGAACCACCTACTTTACAACTGTATTGACTATTATACACAATACCCATGATGATTGCAATGTGCATGGAATGCAACTGTTTATATAGCTTTTTTTAGATGTAAACAAACAGTGGTTTCTTTGTTTCTAAAATTAATAAGTTTACCATCTTGATTCGATTATTTCATCAACGTGATTAACTATTACTGGAAGATAGATCAAAGTATTCTGTATTCACACACGTGAATTCATGTAATATATTGTCGATTTTCCATTCAAATATAAACTGCCAACAATATTAACATTTATATGGCATACATTAATGATAAAATATTAACCTGTTTTGATGATTTGTGTAATTGATTAGCAGGATACTCTCAGTTCATATTGTAGCAATAACCTGGTATCGCTACACCACCTAAGGTCGTGTGGGGTATAGCTGGTGGCCGAGCGCAGTGGTTTCATAATTGTGCCCTACTTGGCCCAGTTGTAAAAGGAACCCCACATAGCAATGCCCTGCCCCCCAGACAGCACCATGAATCGAAGCAGTATATGTGTGAATGAGATTGTAGGCTGAAGACGAAGACAGCAGACTACCCTAGGCTCAGAGGAGCTCTGAGGCCAACCAGATCTTCAGAGAAGGGTGAGCAAAAATGTGTTTGCTGTAGGGAGCCATTCTGGTATCGAGCGATTGTCCCCTTCCCCTTGTAATAATAATTACACCAAGGTTAGGGCATAGCTGTGTTTATATTGTGAAACAACTGTAGCTACTATTTCAGTATATATAATAACAGTATGAGTAATTGTAGTCTCATTGTTCTGTAAGTGTAAATGTATTGTGTTTCATACTTGAAGATTAAAATATTAAATTATATATTTTTATAATCCATCTACCTTATTTAACCACCATCAAGAGCATACATCCAGTGACACCCCTTACCTCCTACTACAGTAAAACAGTGGTTGATGTTGGTTCGAGTATAGAGCGTTGGATACCAGAGTTAATTAGTATTCAGGAGGAAGGGAAGTGTTACAGTATCCTAACATATTTACAATTGAATTGCTTCTGTGAAATTGATATCGACATTACTGTGCATCACACTTGTTAACATATTTGGT
This sequence comes from Dryococelus australis, assembly GCA_029891345.1. Taxonomy (NCBI): domain Eukaryota; kingdom Metazoa; phylum Arthropoda; class Insecta; order Phasmatodea; family Phasmatidae; genus Dryococelus; species Dryococelus australis. The sequence continues at coordinate 107,863,570 of CM056993.1, read as the reverse complement.
TTTCCACGTAATTGGAAATGTACATCTTTAGGTAATGCCACTTTAATGTGTTTCTAAATCATCTAACTCATAAAATCCTATTGGTATCACAATATTATAGGTATTTTCACCAATGTTGGCCATAAAAAATTGGTTGTGCATATCAATGTTTGGTATAGTGTTGTAAGTAACAAATTCGACTAGGCTTATTTGCCACTGTCCATCTAATATATATCCTATTTATATCCAGAAACAGTAAACATAAATGTCCATAATTGATAGTATTTGATAATTGCTCTATATTGTAATTGTAACTTAATTGTGTTTTTTAAATAGTGATGTATTAAAATTTGAGGATGTAAATCACCGAAATTGTCGTTAATACAATGATTGATTTAAGTTTTTAATGACTGTAACCCAATATGTTCCTTTGCTTTGTTTCGAATCTAAATTAACAACCATACATTCACAGCGGTTTGGTTTCTTTGGAAAATCATCTCATATACACACCTTGGAATACAAGTTAAGACATTCTGCATTTTTTTCCATGTTTGATGTTTTTTTCATCCTCGTCCAACTTTATATGGTTTAAGATACATTCCTTTGCCACTTGATTTAACTGCTGTACTGATTTATGATGCTCCACCCAGAAGTTATCTGAGAGCTGTTAATGCTGGGAATATAAATGGCAATATCCTGCCTTTCTTGGTTTTTCACTTGGACTTGCGTTTTACGCCCATGCCTCTTTTCACTTTTGCTCATGTTACTTTGTCTTCTACCCAAGTGCCAAGCTTTTTTTCCTGTTGGTGTAGATGTATTCTTTCTTTTTTTTTTTGCTGCTTTTTCAACTAGAATCATATCTGCTATATGCCTTTCTTTCAAATTGTTTGTTTAAGTATAAACTATGTCATGCTCTTTACAAGCGTTATCCAAAGAGTTAATTCCTTATCATTCTGTGCCAGACTTTTGCAATCTTAGTACCAGGCCCACAATAATTATATTTTGGTAAATGCAATTCAAATGGTAATTTATGTATCAATGTATTCAATACTCCTCATCCTTTTTTGATGTGTTTAGTATGAGCCATTGTTTTCAACTGAATGTGAACCTATATATATATATATATGCCTGAGTTTATAGTGTTTACATTAGTATGTTACATAATGTTATATTGTGTAGAAATGAAGATTGTATTAAACAAAGTGTGCATCTTCCGGTCATTGTAAATACTAAAGCAAACATAATTAAACAGAACTATGGAATTATTTTACCTTGAAATATATGTTGTATAATAAGCAGCCTTCTTCACGTGAAAAAACTTGTGTTATTATGTCGATGTTGAACATCCGAATCGACTTAAGTTTGAAAATGTATATGTGTTTCCTAAAACAATACAAGAGAAATATCAATGATTAACGACCATTTTGTCATTAATTGAAGGAATGCAATATTTCCATTTTACTAATAAAGATATTGTACCTCCGAATGAAGCATTACCCAGTTTTGTATTTATATTTGATGATGTTTGGTGCGAACCACAGGGTGAAATACAATGGTATTTTAGTTTTGGTAGACATTCAAATGTTGATTGTTTTTATCTATCACAAAGTTATGCACATATTCCAAAAAATAATTTGTGTGATAATGCAAATATGTTAATTGTGTTTAAAATCGACAATATGAATATACAACATATTAAAAATGATTATATTTTGGGCGATATGACATTTACACTGTTTAAAAATATGTGTTTCTACTGTTGGAAAAACAAGTATGGTATTCTGGTAATTATACCAGTTCTTCTACCCTATATAAATGGAGATATAGGTGTAGATTTAACAGTTTTTTACTTCCCAAAAAAGAATAATGAGTATTTCAAAGTTTGGACATAGCGGTATAAGACACAATCATTAGAATACCTGTTTAACCAAAAATTGCAATGGGAATTGTGATTTGAACAAACATATATTACGTACTGTGGGTATGGCTGTGAAAGATACTGATGTGGTAAATAAACATTATGTGGAAGCCTTAAACACTATTATGCTAAATGTATTTAAATTGCAATTGCCCAATATACAAAAGAAATTAATAAACTTAATTGAAAGTATTACAAATGTTTCTATGAATATTAGTTTCATTTCAGAAATATTGGTAAATGTGATGACTACACAACGAAATACAGAAACTGCAACACACGGATATTTGGAACATTTAAAAGTGGAATTAATGAAATGGTAACCGCTACTATTACAAAACAACATGAAATGTGAATGGAAAAAATTTCGCAATATGTAACTGTTGAATTGATTAATAAAACACCTGGTTTAGCTATGCAAACATATCTGAGAAAGCAAATTGATGATTTGAAACTTCAAATAAATTATTTTATTAATGACACAGTTTTAAGTAAAGTTGATAAGATTGAAAAGGCACAGGCTAGTAGACCTAGTGCATCAGCTAGAAAACCAATGCCTTAATTTATATATAAATACTAAAATGATAATATAATAAAAAAAAGGCCCGACTTTGCTTTGGAATTACATAACATCATATCTGCTGTAAAGGAGAAATATTTACAAGCTAAATGAGTGTGAAAGGAACAGGATGTTTTAAACTAAGAAATAAGTAAACCTGTTACAAGTAGAATGGATACATTACAATCTGTGTTTACTACATCTAATGGAACACCATTGGAAATTAAATCGGAAGAACTTTTAAAGAATAAGAAAAAGCAAAACCTATCTCATTTAACACAGCATTATTTATATTTAAAACATTCTTCACGTATGCGCAATGATACATTTGGTGTATACTGTCATGGAAACATATGGTTCCTAGGAGAACCAGTAATTACGTTTTCGCCTGAGAATAGAATTCTAGTAGACAATTAAGTAACTGATGCCAATGAAGGGTTATTTGAATTATTATTGAAAAACTTTCCTAGTGGATATTCCGACACCAATTTGGAAACATATAAGGAACTTGTCCGTTGTGTGGACACAAATAACAGTTCAGAAGATGAAAACTATCCTAAATTACATTTATTACGCAATATTGCTTGAAGTGGAATATATAAAGATGAAGTTGGCGATCGGTTTTCTCCTGTCTATTGGAACGCCCCTAATGAATTGGTGAACAGATTGAAACTTCCCATCACTTCGAGAGTCTGGAAGAAATTCAAATATGAACAAAATTGTTTCTATTATTCAAGAGCTGACTGAAGAAGGTTATATTACTAATGAAGTTCAGTAAGATTGCTCAAGAACTACATGCCCCTGCAAGGATAAGGTTTCCGAGATGACGAGTTATTACTCATGGTTTAAATTATAATTTTCAAGCCAATTTATGTGAAATCACATTGCTTTCGAAATACAAAAATTGATACAAGTATATTTTAACCCTAATTGACATTTATTCAAAATATGCTTGGGGTAAACCTGTGAAGAACAAGACTGGGAAAACAAGTTACCACTGCAATGAAAACTGATTTGGAAGAAAGAACACCAAAATTGCTCCAAACTGATAAAGGGACCGGGTTGTTTAAAATATCTTTTCAGAAACTAAAAGCATCTGTAGCCAAGAGGTTCAACAAATCTATTAACAGTTAATATACAAACATTTCATATCGAAGGGGACTTACAAATGGGCGGACATTTTGCCTGAAATACTTAAATTTAATAATTCGAGATATCATCGAACTATCAAGATGGCCCCTGAAAAGGTTACAGACAATGGATTGATGAAAACTGTATATAATATTCCTAAGTTAGTCGACGAGAGAAGGCAAACGTTCAGAGTTGGCCAATATGTATGGATCTCTACACTGAAAGGTGTTTAAAAAAATATATATACTATTAATTGATCATACGAAATATTTAAAATGATTTCAGTTAAACAGTCATTTCCAAGAGTATATTACCTCGAAACCTATGGTGGAGAGACTATTAAAGGTGTTTTTTATGAACACGGATTACAGAAAGTTACTTTCCAAATGAATATTTAGTTAACAAAATCATTAAAAGGGGGAAACACACCTCCAAAAGCACACAATTCGTGGGTGAAGAATCAGGACCTTAAAAGATTGTAAGACAATGTTTGTAAAATTATGATAATAAATAAAACATTGAAATATAATTGTTGCATTTTTTATTTAATAAACATACTAATATTGATGGGGTTTGGATGTACAATTATTGTGTATTAACTTTTTTATAGTTAATGTGAAATGATTCCGCTTGTTTAATTAGGTTATAGTTTGATTAGTATTTGTAATTCATATTTAGGTGGTAATACATTACATTTTATACGTATTTCTGTTTTTAATTGTGATATAATTAGTTGCATTTACTTTTTAATTAAATTGGTAAATGTGATAGATTCGTTTAACTGGTAATTCGCATTGAGGTGTTAATTGGTTGTGTTTGATACCTATTTGTATTGAAATTCATCGTGTTTGGGTGGTAATCCATTACATTTGATACCTATTTGTGTTTTTAATTAATTAATGTTAGAGTGATGATTAGTTTCTCAGAATACATTTATGGGTTTTTAATTTGTTTGTGATAGGTTATATTTCTTTGCTTGTAATGATACATTTCCTGGAATTTGGATAACTGTCAGGAATTTGAGAAGTAAATCCATTTTCTTATATAAAATTAGAATCCAAAATGGCGGCCATTTTCCTTGGATATTATCTAAAATACAGTCTTTTAGGACTTTTGTTGAAATATCACTAAATTTGGGATATTACAACTCGTAGTAGGTTAATTTCAGGCTGGAAACATGGTATGCTATCTTTTTTTCATTAATATATCACTGAAACATAGTATTTTAATATAAAGTAGATATATATTTGTGTGTGTATATATATCATGTATTTGTTATAACAAATGGCTTGTGTGGAAACATTTAAAAATTTTGTAAAAGGAACGTATTATAGATATCCTTAATTTTCACATACACTGGATTTACGGTATAACTGAATTTACTGTATCATAGAGACGTCTACACGCAAATGCATACAAGTATGTATTTTATTTTATCGGGTATAAACTAATAATATTTTTTTAATGATACGCATGTTTAACGTACTTCTCGAATTGTGTTACTACTGTTTGGTAAATATATGACTTAGGTAACAAATTGATAGACGATTCGCTTCGCGTGAAAACACTATGGAACGCTTTGGCAGATGGAAAACAGTTTATAAATGCTTACAGAAATTAAACATTTCAAATACCTGACACGTACTTAATTTTAAGAAAATAATAATTACGTCTAAGCCTTTGGATCTTGGGAGTCGAGTAGGGTGAGCATCGGAACTCGTTAATTTTTAACTATAATTATTTGTCGACGTATTTGGAATGTAATTCAATCGCTAGTTGGGAATATTTAAATGCTAATTCGTTGCGTTTGGGTCGTGTTTGTAATTCTTCTTATTTATATTCTAATTGGGATGTGATATTTCTTGGAATTGGGATAAAGTTTCCTGGAATTTAGATATGTTTTTAATATAATTTAGACTGTATTTGTTGCTATAATTTCCAAGAATTGAAATACGTTTTAGTGAAGTTTTATAGTTTAAATGCAATTTCTTGGAATTGTGATAGTTGGGATGTAATTCCATTTTTAATATCCATTGTGATATAATATATTTGAAATTTCCAGCGATCTGGACATCGGGCGCCACCCTGCGCTTATATGTCACTGGTAAGGAAGGGAGGGACGGAGGGAGGCTCAGGGCAGTTCATTGCTCTCGAAGGTTATGTGTATCATGGGAAAGAGAGAGAGAGCGAATGGATGAGAGAGCCGGAGAGAGGAAGCGCGGGGCAGCGATCTTGAATGCTAGGGGTGGGGCTGGTCTCGCATTCAGCAGTTAACAGCATACTTTCAGTTGGTCCCGAACGCGCACCCTGTGCAGTGATCATGGGGGAGGGCAAGCAGACATCTGCTTGAGCAGTGGGCAGAGTGGATATCTCAGACACACTGAGCTTTCCTTCCTATTACACAGTACATTTCACATTCGGTTCGTACATTTAATAAATGTGTGATACATTGAGAGCAGCTAGTTGCGGGCTGCTGGAAATCGACGAGAGTGAAGCAAGGTCTTTGTGACGGGTGTGGTCGGAAGACACGTTTGAAATATTGCCGACGCGCAACACGTTTTTAAGAGCAGGACCTTGAATGATTACTGCATGTGCTATTTGGAATTTTAATAAATATTTTCTATAGAATACATGGCAATTGGAGTAAGTTGTTTCGTTTTGTATGCGATTTCGTGTTAAATTAATTTCTTTATGAGAGATTAGATTTTATTTTAAATGTTTCTGTGATTGTGTTTACTCAAAGTGGTAGATCGTTGCAGGTATTTGTGACAGTAAAATGCGATAGTAAAATAACTTTGTACGTAGTTGAGTTTCGATGCTAAAGATATTTAATTGTGCTTAGATAGACCTGAGAGCCGATGAGGGTGCAGTGACTTATGTGTGTCTAGTGGGGTATGGTGTTTGGTTCCATGGAAGATATGTTGTTCATTTTGTTACGGGTTTTGATATTAATACAAGTTTTGTGCATGTGGTTACATGGCAATGGGATAACGTGTCTGTAAATCATGTGTTTGATTAATTTATATCTCTTTGTGAATGCTTAATATTTCATGTGCATGAAAATTTTATTACCTTGGTCCGTGTTTAGTTTATCATTTTTAATTTATGCTTCGTAGATGTTAGTGCATTCTATCATTTTGTTTCTTGTGGCATTAGGTGATTTGCGGAAGTCGACGAGTGAAGGTAATTGTGTTTCGATAGTAATCATATTTCATTCTGGTTAGCTATACCCAAGAGCCGATGAGGGTAAACGTAATTTGCATGTGGTTAACTGATTCATGGAATGAGATAATTCCTTCCTTTTGTTTCATCTAGTACATACGGTTTATTAATGTTTAGAATATATGATTTTCGATTTTACTAAAGAGTTTTTACGACACTTAGGTTCTTGGGCGGTAAATGATTAATTTAATGTGCACACGTTTTAATGGTATTCGATGAGTGATTTTGGTTAACAGTTGATTTGTTTCTAAGTCTTCTGGGCTGTTCGTTCCTGTGTTTAATGAGTGTACGTATTTTTAATGTGTGTGTGTTTCAATAAATATTTTTGGTTTATATTAGTGTGATTTAATATGCGTGTGGTGATTCGCAGAATTGTATAAGTCGTTCATTCATTCTTTGGTTAGTAATTGTGCATATTTTCGTGTTATTTTGGAATAACATAAATTAGTAGGGAAATAGTTTTGGGAGTTCTTCATGTTTTGAATTTTTGCTCCATTTGTTACAAGTTGTTTGCATGTGCGTCGTAATCGTTAATCGGGGTAAGTCGTTTTAATTGATTTATGATAAATTATGTCATATTTGTGGCATATTTTTCAGTTGTTTCTCTTGTGTGCATAGAACGCAACAATTTAATGTTGCGCGTTTCATACTTATTTGATTTCGCCGGAATAATATTTTAAAACGTTCATTTCGAAATACAAATTTCCGACCTGAGCCGTTTCACAAATCTAATTAGTGGCGAGTGCCCCACCACCTCAGTGTACATTCAGACACCAGCTGAAGCGGATGTAGCTCTGACCCCCTTAGTCACATGTGTTCCATCACCTCAACCACCTTCCCATCAAGTGCTCTACCACCTCATTCCTCCACGGACATTCGAACTGAACGGACGTGTCTTGCTGCCCTCATTAGTCACATGCATTCCATCCCCTCCTCATCCATCTTACCAACCTCAATACACAACGACATCCTTCCCCAAAACATAATATTTATGTCACTCTTCCACCAAACTCATTACATATATACCAATGCCCACACCCCTCACTGCTCAATCGCCTCCCAGATGTCCAAGGGTGAACATCGCTCTCCAAAATTTTAATCCTATACATATAAAAATAAAAAATTATATAAAAAAAACCCAAATTCCCCAAAATTTTCCAAAAATGGATTGACACATTATTCCTTAATACGATAGATCATATTCACAAATTAATCGGATTAGAATTAGCCAACTAACCCGATTAGTCATTAATCCGCAAAATCTATTTTTAGATCCGCACCATCCACATATATCATTCACCTAATGGTCCAGAACCCCCTGCCTCTTCTACTGCCTCCCTGCCTGTCACTCCATCTCATTGTACAAAGTTGTTATTCTAATTTTAAAAATACTATAGAATATTTTAATGCACACTTTTTTTTTCAGGGCACAATGGAAAGTCGATGTTTTGTCGCCAATTCATGAATTTGGTTATTGAAATATAATTGAAGTTGTTTAAAAGTGACGAAAGTTAGTGAAAATCTCTGTAAGTAGCCCTTTGTGTACGATATTTATTCTCCTGCAAAACAGTGTTTTTTTTTACTATAGCGACAATGCATTATCTTTTCTGAACAGAAAATATAGTCACAAACTAAAATTCTGAGGAAACAGGAGACACGCAAAGCTTGTTCGTGCTATTTTCCACCGCCGCCGTCGCAGTGCTTCCTTGCGGCAGGATCTTAAACAGTGTATAGGCTGTTCATGGTAAAATGAGCACTTTTGAAAGCCCTGCTTAAGGTCTACTTGTATGTACGTTGTGTATTCTTCCGCCTTATGTAAGATTAACATTGGACCTCGTCAATGTATTCATGCGTCTGTCAAGCGAAACTACGAAATGATTATAAAAGCAAATATTTCATACATCTGTTAATTTTTACACCTCACTTCATTAAAAAAAAAAAAACATAAAGCAAAAGAAATGCTTTAAGTTTTATCACAAATGGTTATCTAACACTTTTTATTCGACGTTAAGATACGGAACTACTTCCCATCTATCGTTACCAACTTAACTGGCCGCAAGTCACTCATGGAGCCCGTTAGAATATATGCAGACGGGGGCAGTTTAGTTTTCTAAGATTAATTTTTTAAAGTGCTCACTTTGTCGTGAACAGCCTTTAAACTTGTTTACATGGGAATTTTTTTGGGGGGGGGGGGAGATAGAGGCCTTTAACAGCGGGATTTTGAGCACCAGTGAGCGCGACAGGAGGCGAAGATGAAGCAGCGGCGGGATTCACAGGCGATTAAATGGGATTGGAAAGGGTTTATTAACGTCCCCCGGTGCTATGCCTGAAGGCGTATTCGGGGAGACGGCTTACAAACTAACATATGACCTAACATAAACTAACACCCGTGCCTAGTCTAGAATTCGAACCCAGGACCTCCCGCACCATAGATCGGCGCGCGACGCGGCGCACCAACCAACTGCACCACGGGATGTCGGCGCGAGCACGTCGAATGGATATATATATATATGTATATATCGGCGGCTTTTAACATCGAGTTCTTGAGAGCCGACGAGGGTTATTGAGGTATGGAGCACCGCCAGTATTAAGGGACAGGGGAAACGGGAGATCCCCGAGAAAACCCGGCGACCAACGGCATCGTCCGGCACGATTCCCACGCGCGAAAATCCGGAGTGACCCGGCCGGGCATTGAACCCGGATCGCCTTGGTTGGGGGTGAGCAGACTAACCGCTCAGACACCGTGGCCCCGCGAGCACGGCAAACGACCGCCACGTCTCGCTGGAGCAAAAATTCGGGTCACCCCCACCGTAGATCGAACCCAGTTCGCCTTGGTGAGAGGCGTGCAGTATGATTGCTTACAAAGAGACTGGGAAACCCCGTGAAAGAAAGCAGACTTGGTGCAGTCATCCTACTTCGAACCCACGACTTTCCGAATGCAAGTCAGATAATACGTCCGCTGTGTTACATTAATCAAATTCGTATCACTGACGTAGTGCTTATTTATGAAGTAAGTCTTCATAATATTGATTATTGCATCATCATTACTGTCTTGTAAAAATTTTACACAGTAATCATTTTTATTTATTGTCCTAGACTCTCTCATAAACAATTTTAATCAGAAATAGAATTTATTTCAAGAACTTCGCGGTTGTAAGTTTATAATTAGGATTTTATACTTAGCTACAATCTGAAAAGCCGTGTTATACATGCATACCGAACAAATATTAAAGTTACAATGAAACATGTCAAAACAAGAAAGTAAAATTACAGGAAAATAATTCAAACATACTGGAACACTACCTTAAAGCGAAAGACAACACATATTCACATACTTTGTGACCGTCATAAGAAATGCCATCACCTTATATAGGCTACTTAAACCACTGTTATTAAATTATTACAGTTAGTATAAACAGTGCTGTCCATACTTTATATTGGTGTTTAATCTTTGTAGGTGGGTAGGTCTAAACGTCCGCGAGGTCGTTAATGACGGAGCTAGTTTCTCAAACAAGAACGGGAAAGGAATAAGCTATGGCCTGTATTAAAGAGCACTCCACGGAAATCCGAAATCATGATGGCCGAACTGGGAATCGAACCGAAGTCCTTCCAATGGGAATCCAGTGATTTACCGGTGCACCACATTGTTCGGTATTTACATCTGAATTCAAATTGTACTGCCACAATTGTAAATTTCATGGTCATATGTATTGCAACAAAGCGTTTCTGAAATAAATCGTTCATTCCACGCACAAATAATTTATGCAACTCACAAACACCTTCTAAATGACTAACTGAATATAAACATCTTCCCTCAATTCTTGGATAATATATTTTTTTCTAACCCTTTCATTCCCACGTTTATTTATAATTTCTAGTTTTGCAAATTAGAAATATTTTGGTGAGTGCTGTACTTAAACTGGTAAATAACTTTCCCTTCGTTATCACAACCAATAAGTTGTAAGATTTGTGTTCGGTGATCATGTGATATGAACCAGTCATAACGTATAGCAATAGCATGGTTTACATATCACAAAGGCTGTTCACGATAAAGCGGGCGCTTTTGAAATCAACCGTAGAAAAAAGTCACTGCCCCTGCCTGCATATATTGCAACGGGCGCACTGAGTGACATTCACCCAGTAAAGTTGGTAACGATGGATGGAAAGTAGTTCCATGTCTTCATGTCGAATAAGGTGTTAGGTAATCATTTGTGATAACTTAAATTATTTATTTAGCTATCTGTTTTTTTATTATTATTATTATTATTATTCACCGAAGTTTTAAAATGAGCAAATTTTGTAAAATATTTACTTTTCTAATAATTCCACAGTTTCACTCGACCGATGAATGAATAAAGTGATGAGACCCATGGCAATGTTAATTTTACATAAAGCGGAAGAATACACAACGTGCATAAAAGAAGATCTTAAGCAGGGCTTTCAAAGGTGCTCATTTTAGCGTGAACAGCCTATAGCCACAGGGAAGATCATTAGGCACTGAGGTTCGCAGAGTACAGCACCGATCAAATATAATTGCCCTGAGCGTTGCCGATTGTCTACAATTGGCATGAAAGGGTTACGTCCGACTCTTTGCGATGCAAATAGAAATATAATCCTTTCCATCAATTTGTTCGGGTCGTCCCAAAACACGAAAGCTGTAGCCTAGTTGAATTATGTTTTCTGTTAACTGTCGCCTATTTTCATTGCCAGTACAGTAAGGAAGCGTGAGAGGATATCAGCATTTTATGACTTTGGTCTTTACAAGCCTCATTCTCAGATTCGTTGTAGTGAAGAAATATATACGTAAATCCTATTAACTTCTTACGTTCTCGCACAAAGTTCCAGTACACTTTCATGTTGCCTTAGAAATACACTACCTACCAAAAAGTAATAGGGCACCTGTCCACAATGTTTGCTCGGTGGTTGTCACCCCGTTAGAATCTCGTAGGGCCACCTCTTGCGGCTATAACAGCAGCCACCCTGTCTGGCATGCTCTCTACGAGTGTTTGCAGGACATCCACGGGGATTCGTCGCCATTCCTCTTGTAACCATTCCATGAGCTGAGCAATGGATTTTGGCCGCGCCTGACGAGCCCTCACCCTGCGATCCAATTCGTCCCAAAGATGGTCTATAGGGTTGAGGTCGGGGCTCTGGGCGGTCCAGTCCAATCGGCGAAGATTGTTGTCGGCGTAACACTACATAGTAGCTCTTGAAACATGGCACCTGGCATTGTCATCCTGGAAGTAACACAGGTCCATTCCGTAAAAAACGCCACATGTTGGGAGCATTTCATTATCCAGAATGTTACAATAGGGCTCTGTGTTCATGCTACCACGGACAAACACCAGCGGTCCTACACCGAAGCCCGTGAAACACAAGTCAACTGACGTACTGAATTACCTATCTTCGCGGGTGTCCAATTACTTTTTGGTAGATAGTGTAATTCACCCGATATTCCTTCCTTGTTTGGTTATAAACTTTATACAAGTGAAAATTTTATTTCCATTAATCTTGCCTAACAACCTAACTATATACCTACAGTTTTAATACTTAGGTTAAGAGTTTTTAAGACGTACAACTTGGGTATTATCCTATTTACGACCAACGAAATATTACCATTTTGTTCAAAACCTACCATAATTATGGAAGTTCCGTCACCGTAAGCCAATCTACGTGAAATCGTGTGAAGTAAAAACCAAACTTATGTTTGTTTTTTTTCTGTAGACAATTTTGAAACATTTGATATACTCCTTTCTCTTACAACAAGTTTTCTAGCAATAGTTTTCTCCAAATGGTTTCCTATCCGTATTTCAGACACATCCTGGTGCAGTTCCATAATATGATCCGTCCAAGTTCCTTACTTATTAGAGTATTATCCTGATTAGTGTCGGTGGATAAAAATAAAAATTATTGATTTTCGAATACAGGTTATCGCTATGCTAAGAAAAAAAACTGATGCCTGCAGTGTAGGCATCCCACTTATCAGCTGTGTCATAAGAGTTACGTGCCACAGGTGCTCTGTATCGGGTGGTTTACTTCGCTTTGTTTCATATAATAGCCTAATGGTTGTTTTGCTACGCAGCACCCTCGTAGATTTAAAAAAAAAACTGCAACAGATAATTCTTCAATGAGAAACTCGAAAATGTAACAGATGCACGTCATAACGATATATAGTACTGCTCACAGCTCTGAAAATTTAGGCTGGCTGTGGTCTGAAAAATATGGCGGCGTACTTTCAGAGCTCACAATATCTTAACGGCATGCAAATGGCGCGTACCGCTAAACGTGCTTCAAACGTATCATTAATATATACTTTTGACGTGAATACGACTTTAAATTTGCAACCATAATGGGAGGCAATTCAGAAAATCATATGATAGCAAAATCGGGGGATACAGTTTGGCATGCAGCTCCGAATCTACCGTCTAAATCCAAAATTCAATTACACTACTAGATTGCCAAAGGATCAAAGAATATGTTATGTTGAGCGAGGACTGCGAAGCATCGCGCGCGGAGAAGAGGGGGGGGGGGGGGAGGGGCTCACCGCGTCTCATTACTTCTGTGTAGTATAACTTTTGACTAGGAGAAGCTACGCCGCTCACTTAGGTTTCAGTCGACAGCTCTTGTCAAGATCAAATCGATTGTGTGTATTTGTGTGGCGTGTAACAGTTTAAAGTGAAAAATTAAGAAAACTTAACACAATGTCCGTCTATACTCGTCAAAACAAAAGTCGAGATACAGAAATTGTATACGGTTGGAAAGAGTATCTCAAAAGCAACTCGGTGATACCCATAAAACCCCACATGATCGACTGAAACGGTGCCGGGAACGTAAAAAAAAAAAAAAAAAAAAAAAACATCACGGCGTCTGGGCGCGTCAATGTAGACATATTCACGCAAAACAAACCGCAGTGTCCCCAACACAGCTACACCCCATTTTTTAAATAAAGTTAAACATTACAGGACATACATCCAGCTGGAGTACGAAGAAAACTCCGGTGTCCAATAACCGACGTCTAAGACACACCTGACAAGGAAGGCGCGCCTCATGTGGCCACCGCACCTATCGCTGTAATGCAGCAGCTGTGAGCTACACTTCAGCTGCTGGCTCAGTTGACCGCCGCAGGTTTCACGTCTTCAGAGCATACCAGCTGCAGGCAAGCACCGGCGGTGCCTTTCTGCACCGGCGGCCTCGTGCGCGCACCTGCATGAACATTCTTCGATATCCTGAGTCTCGACGACGGTAAACACTAGTTCAACTCGACACTTAAGAAGTCGACCTTCTAAAAGAAAGGTTATCTCTATCAGCTGCATATATTTCCACAGCATTAATATTGATTGCGCTGTTCAAGGTTGACTGAGCACTTTGGAAATTAAACTTTGAAAAATATCACTGCCGTTACTTGCAACCAAGCGATGGCCCCATATTATGCAGAAAGGTGATGGCGGGAGTGACGCTCACAAGGCAAGGACGCGACCTTGGCAGAGGTCTACACGAGACTGTTTTTGAATGTGTGTGATGTCGGTAGGAGAGTCTAATTGGCCAGACTGGGATCGCGATGAGGCCCAGCCGCGCACTGCTTGGCGCTACAGCTGCAGTTGCCCTGGGAAACTATCCCTTTCTCTGCCACGAGGACTGCCCCTTCTGGAGGAAAGAGGCATAGAGGCAGGATGTAACAGAAGAGGGGCGAAGCAGTGAGTGGTGGAGAATCGCGACGAGGCCCATGGCACGTTCGCACTTGGCGCTACAGCTGTGCTACCCTGGGAAACTCTTCTCGCCCGTCCGGATACCAGTCATGTCATTTTTCTGCCGGCATCTTTGAATGTGACGGTACCGATTGACTGCGGTGTGGGTTGGACTGACTGCCATTCACACCCGGGGGGCGAGGAGGAGGGGAACGATATTGGTTACCGGCCGTCCCCCGAATTAAAGTCCCGTACCACACTCGAGCGTACTGGGCCGCGTAAAGCTGTTATAGGCTATTCACAGTAAAATGAGAACTTTTTAAAGTCCTCTCATTATCAATAATAGTCATTAAATATATTATATTGTAGCCTTAGACGTTAACTTCCGAGTTAGGTGGAATCTACACACTGGGTTTATGACTTGCATGGCCATATTGATATAAAACAGTGGTTACAGAGCATAAAATGACTGAAATAAGAAAGTAGCTAGGGCCTCAAAAGTGCTCAGTTAACCGTGAACAGCCTATAGTGTAAATACCGCCATGTTTAATATTTTAAACGTGAAAGAAGGAAATGCACAGAACGCGGTAGGCATGTATGTAAAATGTAGCTTTTGTGATTTTAACTTCATTTTGGACACAGCATGGAGGGTCAAAACTACAAAGATCCCGGTGGTAACTGACAAATAAAAAGAGCCGATTTAGATTTTGTCTGCTTGGGATGGTTAACGTAAGTTAGAATGTAGTGCTCCAGGTATAACCTTTTAATAGGTATCGGCCACCTGGAGGGGAGGATGAAGAGGCCAGCGCCGGTTACACCGGGAACTTCACCCTTACTTGCAGATTTATTCAATGGGTACACTCAATCTTACAATGATTTGGTCTTCTGTGCATTTCCCCAACATTAGTTCACGATTTTCCAGCAGAGCTGTCAAAATAACGTGTTCAGAGAAGTTGACTTTTGTTTTCATTCTTATTCGTCAGCTTCGGGCTACCGTGGTGACACATCGGTGTAGTGTGGCGGCTTGCCGCTGTGGCGAGCGACGCATCGGCGTAGTGTGGCGGCTTGCCGCCGTGGCGAGCGACGCATCGGCGTAGTGTGGCGGCTTGCCGCCGTGGCGAGCGACGCATCGGCGTAGTGTGGCGGCTTGCCGCCGTGGCGAGCGACGCATCGGCGTAGTGTGGCGGCTTGCCGCCGTGGCGAGCGACGCATCGGCGTAGTGTGGCGGCTTGCCGCCGTGGCGAGCGACGCATCGGCGCAGTGTGGCGGCTTGCCGCCGTGGCGAGCGACGCATCGGCGTAGTGTGGCGGCTTGCCGCCGTGGCGAGCGACGCATCGGCGTAGTGTGGCGGCTTGCCGCCGTGGCGAGCGACGCATCGGCGTAGTGTGGCGGCTTGCCGCCGTGGCGAGCGACGCATCGGCGTAGTGTGGCGGCTTGCCGCCGTGGCGAGCGACGCATCGGCGTAGTGTGGCGGCTTGCCGCTCTGGCGAGCGACGCATCGGCGTAGTGTGGCGGCTTGCCGCCGTGGCGAGCGACGCATCGGCGCAGTGTGGCGGCTTGCCGCCGTGGCGAGCGACGCATCGGCGTAGTGTGGCGGCTTGCCGCTATGGCGAGCGACGCATCGGCGCAGTGTGGCTCCGTGGCGAGCGACGCATCGGCGTAGTGTGGCGGCTTGCCGCCGTGGCGAGCGACGCATCGGCGTAGTGTGGCGGCTTGCCGCCGTGGCGAGCGACGCATCGGCGTAGTGTGGCGGCTTGCCGCCGTGGCGAGCGACGCATCGGCGTAGTGTGGCGGCTTGCCGCCGTGGCGAGCGACGCATCGGCGTAGTGTGGCGGCTTGCCGCTATGGCGAGCGACGCATCGGCGCAGTGTGGCGCCGTGGCGAGCGACGCATCGGCGCAGTGTGGCGGCTTGCCTCCGTGGCGAGCGACGCATCGGCGTAGTGTGGCGGCTTGCCGCCGTGGCGAGCGACGCATCGGCGTAGTGTGGCGGCTTGCCGCCGTGGCGAGCGACGCATCGGCGTAGTGTGGCGGCTTGCCGCCGTGGCGAGCGACGCATCGGCGTAGTGTGGCGGCTTGCCGCCGTGGCGAGCGACGCATCGGCGCAGTGTGGCGGCTTGCAGCTATGGCGAGTCATGGCTCGATCCCCGGTGGGTAACGTCCAAGATTTTCTAACATTTGCTTCCTGGTTTTCTCTTTTGCTTCGTCAGATCACTCATCCGTTCATTTAATTATCAGCACTATCTTTCAAACAATACACTCTTTGTATTTGTAAAAAAAAAATATGTAGGATACATTATATGTGATTTAAATACATTAAAGAGAGATAAAGAGGGCATATACTGAGGCATATTGAGAACCAATAACTTTTTATTAAATTACGCCAATGTGAAAATTTCAAATAAATTATTCCCTGGCTATGAATGTCACTGAATAATGTTTGTATTACACAAAAGAAAACTAATGCAATTGTATTCATGTTGCAAGTTACTCATGAGTGAGGCGAACCATAGCCAACCATTGTCCTGCTTCAATCCGCCGTTCCATCTCCTGCTGCGGTAGGAATAGTGTCACCTTCAGTATTGTTTCCGTGCTGTTTCTGTGTTAAAGACTGTTCACGATAAAGTGAGCACTTTTCAAATCAACCTCAGAAAGAAATTACTGCTGCTATTTGCATACCTTTTAACGTGCGTTCTGAGTGACATGAGCCAGTAAAGTTGGTAACGATGGATGGGAAGTAGTTCCGTATCTTAACTTAAAATAAAAAGTCTTAGGTAGCTATTTGTAATAACTTTAATTATTGCTTTCGTTTTCTGATTTTTTTATGCATTGAAGTGTAAAAATGGATTGATTGGTTAAATATTTACTTTTCTAATAATTTCACAGTTTCACTTTACCGACGCATAAATAAAGTGATGAGGTCCATTACAATGTCAATCTTACATAAGGCGGACGAATACACAGCGTGCATACAAGTATATCTTAAGCAGGGCTTTCAAAAGTGCTCATTTTACCGTGAACAGCCTATAAGAACTTTACACTCCGTCGAAACGGGCTCCGCCACGAGGCTAGTTGTACACACAATCCCTTCAGGGCCGATCCCTAGATTTGCGAGCGGTGCGGTGTCACCATCAACCGGAAGGAAGACATGGATAAGCATGCACATAGTTGTACAGGCGAAATCAAGCAGGTAGCAACTTTAAATTGAATTGTAAATTTTGCAATGCTGCATTTGCACGCATGGGCACAGCGCGACATGAAACTAGCCGTCAGTTTAATCCGGACAAACGGTCATACATTTGCAACGAATGTGGAAAAGAACTAACACGAACATATAAATTGAAGGAGCATATAGTAAAGAGAAGTGGTCCAGTCCCTCCTCCCGCCAAAAGTGCACAAGTCAGCGTAGCTCCCCAACAGCTCGCAGCCCCTGCCCGATCTTCGCGACCGCGAATCGTAGTCGGTGCTGGCCAGCCAACCCCTCGCAGGTTCGTCGCGACAGTAACTGCATTCAGGGCCAATCTCTAATGAGTCGACGAAAAATATCTGTTCGCTTTTAACATCAATAGAAAAACATATAGTTGTACAACTCACCGACGAAATCGAGGACCACGGGGCCCTAAAATTCAATGTTTGGTTAGAATGTAATTACACGAAACCAGAGTAGTTCGACGAAGGTGCCGACATGAGGGCTTTCAAAACCAAAGAGTATATAAGTATTTGTGGCTAGCGATACTGAGGAGACGGTACGAAATAGCTTAGAAAAATGGGGTGTGGCTGTGTTGGGGACACGGCCGTTTTGTTTCGGGTGAATACGTCTACGTTGACGCGCTCGGACACCTTGATGTTTATTTTACGTTCCCGGCACCGCTTCACGCGATCATATGGGGATTTATGGGTATCACTAGATTGCTTTTGAATTACTCTTTCCAACTGTATACAATTTCTGTATTTCCACTTAGCTTTTTGACGAGTATATGCCGACATTGTGTTACGTTTTCTTAATTTTTTTACATTAAACTCATACAATTTCACCATAACCACGCCACACAAATGTTTTATACACGTAATCGATTGATCTCGATTGAAACTTAAACGAGCGTCGTAGCTTCTCCTAGTCAAAAGTTACACTAAGAGGAAGTCATGAGATGCGGCGAAACAAACTCAGAATTGAGCCCCCCCCCCCCCCCCCCCCCCCCCCCCCCCCCCCCCGCCTTGATGTTTCACAGTCCTCACTCTACGTAACATATTCTTTGATCCTATAGATTCGGAGCTGCAAAGCCAAGCCGTATCCCCCGATTTCGTTATCATCGGATTTTTTGGATTGCCTCCCACTATGGTTGCAAATCTAAAGACGTATTCACGTCAAAATATGCGAAGAAGAGGAAACATACAAATAGCACGGTTGACTACCGTCGATCACTTGCAGCTGCGTGTTAACAAACTGGACCCCCTCCCCACCCCGAGTCTCGTCATACATCGACTTGCCAGAATCTGTCAAAAACACTAAATCAATCATCAACCCACAGAATCGAGAGGACCATGTGTGTTTCAAGTGGGCCGATCTAGAACGTTTTGTAGAAGGTACAGTTCCGCAGCGATCCGACCAGCGATATAAAGCCCTAGAAACCAAATTTGATTTTTCCGGCCTCGAGTTCCCTACACCACTCAAGCAAATAAAAGTATTTGAAAAGAAAAATTCGTCAGTATCTGTGAATATTTATGGCATATACCAAAATCAGAAAATCTACCCTGTACGTGTGGCTGGAGAAGAAAGACCCCAGCACATCGATCTCCTCTTCCTCGCTGCCGAAGATGGGAATGCGCATTACTCGTACGATCGCAGTTCACGACCTACACTGAGAAATTACATATATGCAAGTGATATTGCACTTATTTCGAGGACCATCCGCGAGTATCGAGGTTGATGGGACAGCAGTGCCTGGGAGAACACACAAATACTTCAAGGAAAATGCCCCACTGCGAGCTGAAATGCCACAGCCAGGGAATTATGGTAGGCCACCCGTTTTGAACTTTAAAAATTATAATTATGGGGGTAAATTGCCGATCGTCACCTACGCTGGCTTCGAGGTCATTCTGGAAGCAATCCAACCTGCGAACCGGACCCCAGACGTGCCTAAATGTACACGTACCAGAAGCGAGGCCCACAGTTTTTGTGTATATGTCGATAATAATGTAATTCCTGCAGTAGTAACATTCACACTGATTAAAGAACCGGTACTGTACAAAGAACACGATGCGGAGAAGCACTTTATGGAAGCAATTGTAGATATCGGAAAAAGAAAGTACAGGATATTTACGCCACATCGAAGCAAATGCTGCCACTCACACCCGCAGAAAAGGCAAGCTACTCACGAGCGAAGAGATGCCGCTACTGCGAATCAGCGTTCACGCATGAAAATTATAAGCGAGGGACCACAACCATTTTACCGGGCTTTACATCGGGCCTGCATGTACCAGCTGTAATTCGCTGCGCTGCCACCCAAAGAAAATACCTGTATTGTTCCACAACCTACGCTACAATGAGAATTTTATTATAAAACAGCTAGACTTCAGTAGTAGGATTATGTGTGTTTGAGCGCAAGGAGATCGGGGATCAAGCAACCCGGCCGCCATATTGATATGTCACTCATCCACCATCTTTGACCCATACGACCTTGACCTTCAACACCTGGTGACCTCTGACCCCAAAAACCAAAAAAAAATCCGAAAAAATCTTAGAAATTCATAAGAAAAATAATTACGAAGAATTTAAATAAAAAATAGCTTAAAAATTATTATAAAACATTTTATTAATAAAACGTTCACAGATTTATAAAAAATGTACTATAAAATTTTTTATAAAAAATTGTTTAAAGATTGTAGCATTAATATATATATATTTGTTTGTTAAAATTTTACTATTAAAAACCATTTAAAATTATTTTAATAATATTAAGAAATTATTTTTAAAAACTTAACTTTCCGGGGGGGGGGCACCTTTTGGAAGCCGGTAACCATAGGACATTAATATTGACCTTTTCCTTTAGCCTTCAAAATCCAAATAAATAAATTAAACAACTCACAAAAAGGTTTTAAAAAAATACCAAAAAAGTATTATTAAGAAATTATAAAAAAAATCAAATTTCTTAAGGTTTCCCTCTCTGCCGCATACTACTAATAAGTCGTCCATACCCATTCAGCAAGTTATTACATTACATAATACTATCACCATATTAGATGCAGACTACCTCTAACTTGCGCCATAACTTTGTATGACCTTGAAAACCAAAACCCGAGGAAAATTACATAAAAGTCAGCAAGCATAACAAAGTTAAAGATTCCTACCGCCATATTTAATGCAAATTATCTTGACTCCATGACAAAAATTTGAGAAAAATACATAAAAGTCAGCAAGAATAATGTTACACAGGCTACTATCACCACATTAGATGCTGACTATCCTGATCTTGGCCCCATGACCTTGAATGACCTTTAAAACAAAAATTCGAGAAAAACCACACGAAATTCGGCAAACATATGGCATTACAGATTGCTACCCCTATATTAGATGCAAACTATCCTAACCTTGACCCCATGACCTTTGATGACATTGAAAACAAAACAAAACTCGAGAAAAGTCAGCAAGAATATGACATTACAGACTACTACCACTATATTAGAAGCATTCCATCTTGACCTTCACCCCATGACCTTGAATCACCTAGGAAACAAAAAAACTAGACAACATCTATGCCAAGATGCAGAAGCTAGCCGAGATGATGTATCTTTCACGACAGCCATTGTCAAACTAAGCCGCCCAACTTACCTCCCTACTGCTTAAATATACACATATGCAAACCCTATGACATCAAATTGACTTTGAACCAGTCGTATTACATCATTAATACATTGTGCGGACATCAACCAGCCAATCACAGTGTTATCACATGATTGCGCTGACCACTCATGTGCAGGCATTGAGACATCATACACAGCAGGTAGGCAGGCTTTAGATGCTAGTTCCTTGACCTCATTACCATGCAGTTATATCTTCATCAGTTTCTTCCAGACAAGTTCTTCGCTCACCTATAAATCATGGTCACACTTGAAGTAGACAACTGACTCCTGTTGTCAGACTGACCCTTCAAAGACTGACTCATTGACCCATTCAGCCATTGACCCATGACTCACGGACCAATTGACACCAATGACCCATGACCCATTGGCCCACTGACCAATTGACCCATAATAGCCCCTGATTGCGGAGGAGGTGGATGTGGATATGGATGTAGAGGTAGAGGCGGAACTTACTCTTAAAAATATCACTCCGTGCAAAACTGTCTCTGGCAGAAATCACACTGAAACGACATTCTTGAAGTTTTCATTCCGCAGATCTTCGAACAGACGACCCTTTCACACCAACGTACATTTTGAACATAGGTGAAAACTCGATCGCAGAATCAACACTGGCGACAACCAGTTAGGGATGATGCAGGTCGCGGCTTCGTGGTTTCTCGAGGTCAAAGGCACGCCTTCGTATTCGCAATTCATCTTCACGGTATGGGAGCACTCTGAGAAAGCCCAAATACTTGTTTGTCCCATAAGAAACCACATAGGTACTTACATAAGAATATGTTATTTAAATATGCTTGTAGGCATATGTATACATCTAAATATATACATTTATATTCACTTTAGATTCACATATTTATATATACATAATTATATATAAGATACATTAAAAATAATGTTATATTTACATACTTAGATACCTATACATATACATAATTATATATAAGATACATTAAAAATAATGTTATATTTACATACTTAGATACCTATACATATACATAATTATGTATAAGATAAATTGAGAATAATTTTATAATTACATAATTATATACATATACCTATACATGTATGGGTCAATGGTGTCAATGGGTCGTGGGTCACGGGTCAATGGAATAATGAGTCAGTCTTGTTAGGGGTCGATCTGACAACAGGAGTCAGTTGTCTACTTTAAGTATGAACATGATTTATAGGTGAGCAAAGAACTTGTCTGGAAGAAACTAATGAAAATATAACTGCATGGTAATGTGGTCATGGAACTTGCATCTAGATCCTGCCTATCTGCATGTGAGTGATGTCTCAATGCCTGAATGTGATTAGTCAGCTGCAATCATGTGGTGACTAGGTGATTGGCTGGTCGGTGTCAGCACAATGTATTAATGGTGTAATACGATTGGTTCAAAATCAATATGTCATAGGGTTTGCATATGTGTATATTATAAGCAGTAGGAAGGTAAGTTGGGATGATTAGTTTGACCACATCTGTTGTGAAAGATACACCATCTCGGCTAACTTCATTTTCGCATACAATTCTTCTCAAGTTTTTGTTTTCACGGTCATGGGGTCAAGGTTAGGGAAGTTTGCATCTAATATGGAAGTAGTACTAGTAGTCTGTAATGTTATATACTTGTTGCCTTTTATATCTTTTTCTACGAGTTTGTGTTCAAGGTCATTCAAGGTCATGGGGTCAAGGTAGTCATGGGGTCAAGGTAGTAGTTTGTAACATAATATTATAGTTGTCTATGTATTTTTCTCGGGTTTTTGTCTTCAAGGTCAGTCAAGGTCATGGGGTCAAGGTAGTGTGCATCTAATGTGGTGGTAGACTGTAATGTAATATGCTTGCTGACTTTTAAGTACTTTTACTCGAGTTTTTGTTTTCAATGTCATTCAAGGTCATAGGGTCATGGTCGAGGTAGTCTGCATCTAATATGGAGGTAGTAGTTATTAATGCAATATGCTTGTTGGATTTTATGTAATTTGTCTCGAGTTTTTATATTTAAGGTCATTCAAGGTCATGGGGTCAAAGTCGAGGTAGTCTGCATCTAATATGGTGGTTGTAGTCAGTAATGTATTATGCTTGCTGGCTTTTATGTATTTTCCCCAGGTTTTTTATTTCAAGGTCATTCAAGATCAAGGTAATCGGAATTTAATATGGCGGTAGCCCGTAACGTATTATGCTTGCTGACTTTTATATACTTTTTCTCGAGTATTTGTTTTCTGTCATTCAAGGTCATGAGGTCGAAGTAGTCTGCATCTAATATGGTGGTAGTCTGTAACATATTATGCTTGCTGACTTTTAAGTACTTTTTCTCGAGTTTTTTGTTTTCAATGTCATTCATGGTCATGGGGTCAAGGTCGAGGTGGTCTGCATCTAATATGGAGGTAGCAGTTATTGGTGTAATAGACTTGATGACTTTTATGTATTTTCTTTCGGGTTTTGTTTTCGAGGTCATTGATGGTCATGGGGTCATGGTTAAGGTAGTCTGCATCTAATATGGTGGCGGTAGTCTGTAATGTAATATGCTTGCTGACTGTGTATGGACGAGGGTGTGGAGGCCTGACAACTAATTGGTTGTGTGAAGAGGTGAGGGGGGAACCTTAGGAATTTTAAATGTTAGTAATTTTTAATAATACATATTTTGTATTTTTTAAACTTTTTATTTATTTAATTGTTTGGATTTTGAACACTATATGTTAAAGGTCAAGGTCAAAACTTAACGTCCAATGGTCACTGGTTTCCAAGATGGCAGCCGCCTACCAATACGGTTGTCGATTGCACCTACCAAGATAGTGTAATGGGTATGGGTGAAGATGACCTACCGAAAATTTAGTTCTTTAAATAATTTTTTAACGATTTTTAAATAAAGGTTTAAATAAATTTTTTATAAATTTTTAACAAACTTCAAAACAAATGGCGCTTGCCAATATGGAGTCGAATGCGCTTACCAAGATGGTGGCCTTCGAAACAAATGACGAACTATAAAATCAAAATGACAGAGTGAGTTTCGTGAGGGGGTGAAGGTGACGGAGTCAGTCATCTACTGGGCGTGGCACTGGGGGGGACCTCCAAAAATGTAAGTTTAAAAAAGAAAATTACAAATTTTTAATACAAAATTTGTAAAATCATTTTTATAGAAATTTTATAATAAATTTATTTTATAATTTTTAAACGATTTTTAAATAATATATATATAGCATATTAAAATATTTTATACGATTTTTAATTAAATTTTTCATAATATATAAACTTTTACGATTTTTTAAGAATTTTTCGGAATTATTTTGGGTTTTTGGGGTCAGAGATCACCGGGGACAAGGTCGAAGGTCAACATCAACGTCATATGGGTCAAAAATGACGGATGGATGACATAACAGTATGGCGGCCCAAGTGGCAACGGCTCCGATCCACGATCCCATGCGCTCGAACATACATAATCCTACTATTGGCTACGATAAAAAAGACATCTTCATTATTCTGGACACGAGCGTAAAATTTATGATATTTCAAAGCAGCTGGGCGATCAGTTCTCTACCCAGTTTGTCGATACATTTTGTTTTATGGCCCGCAGTCTAGCATCCCTGGCCGAGTTTTTGCCGCCTTCAAAATTTAACAACACCGTAGAATTTTTCACCCCCAACCAACTACCTCTCGTTACACGCTCAGACGTGTTTCCATACGATTACATCGACAGTGGGAGAAGCTGGACGAGCCGCAGCTGCCCCCGAAAGGATAATTTTACAAGCTGACCGTCTCGGGTTATTCGTTTTCAGCTTCGTCGAAAGTAGTTGGAAAAGGATGGTTCTGACACAACCGGCTCCTGCATGGGGAGCCGGGGGCCATCTTGGATCAGAACTTCCTGCTCTGTCATCATTTTGGGCGGCGGCCATTCTGTCAGTCAGTATAACGTCGGCCATATTGTCAGTCAGTATAATGGCGGCCATCTTATCAGCCAGTACTTGACTATCATCTAGTCAGCCCATACACTGGCCTCCATTTTGTCAGCTGGTACTTGGCTACCATCTTGTAAGCTAGTATGTAGACGGCCATTTTGTCAGCCTGTACTGTTTGTTATGCCCAATTTTGTTTTCGACTCCAAATTCAGTTTTCGAATACAATTTTTTTTTAGGTCTGTATCAGAGGGCGGCCATTTTTGTCGTCTGCTGGAAGCGGCTATCTTGTTTGTTATCTGCTGGAGGCGGCCGTCTTGGTTGACGTCTGGCAGCCATCTTGTTTGTCGTCAGCTGGTGGGGACCATCTTGTTTGCTGCTCATCTTTGTTTACCACATCACCACTAGAGTGTGCTCGCGGCCATCTTTGATTATCGCACTCACCACCAGAATGAAGTTCCACTGGTGGCTTCTAGGAGTGCTGGCGGCCATCTTGTGTTCACTTGTCACCCACGAGGAGCGCTGGTAATTTAATTAATTTAAGTGAGAACTGAAAAAAATTCTGGAGTCGTGCAGTTTCGTTCTTGCGACCCTTGGGTCGCCAGTCCAGTGTGCTAAGCACAAGAATACCATCACATGTGGACCGATAGGAGTTGAAATAAGTCATAGACGAGAGAGAGTGTGTGCACTCGTCGAACTGACTTGTAAAAAAACTATTCATCTGGCAGTCATTTTTTTGTCGTCTGCTAGAATAGTCGGGGTTCCGGTGGCCATATTGGATCTGTACCACCCACTCTGTCAATCCGATCCGATTACATCATTATTCGAACAACTAAACTTAATGCTCTTGAATTCCACCGATGACCCCACTTTGTGTCATATTACTAACGAGGGATCAGGGATTTTATCACTGGCGGCCATTTTATTTGGCCAGTCAAAAATGTGTCTGGGACAGGGGCTTGGTGCTGAGGAGCCAATCATCTGGTGAATTTCACGCTCTACCATTCTACTCCCATAG
The DNA here is from genome assembly GCA_029891345.1 of Dryococelus australis. NCBI lineage: Eukaryota > Metazoa > Arthropoda > Insecta > Phasmatodea > Phasmatidae > Dryococelus > Dryococelus australis. The sequence continues at coordinate 107,837,320 of CM056993.1, read as the reverse complement.
CTGCCATCTTGGATCCCTCTCGAAAGTGAACTTGCACAATATGAATGAAAAGTTGCACAATCCAGCTGAAGTTTGCACAACGCAGCTGAATCAGTCGGAAATTGTGCAATCATTGTGCACCTACTCTCAGTGACCATTTTGGAACATCCTGCTCTATCATTTCAGCACAGGGGATCCCTCCATGTACACCCACATGCTATTTCCATCCTAGGCAAAGTATGAATGTTGTTGTCCTATACCATTCTGATCCCACGACCCCCACCTTGGATTTCCAAAGACCTTTTCCTGTTCCCAGATTGGCTATATGAGGCTCTTGGAATGTTCCTGTGCGAGGCTGTCGGAATTTTTCCCACCGACGACCATATTGTCAGCTAGTTCCCTGATTGGGATACGCGAGGCTCTCGGATTGGAAAATGACAGATCCAGCACAGCCAGAGAGGGGAGAGGGACGAGAGAACGATGCAGCCATCTTAGAACTGAGCCTTTTTCTCCTCCCGAAAGTGCCCTTGCGCAATGTGGCTGAAAAGTTGCGGAATGTGGTTGAAGTTTGCGTAATACGGCTGAATCAGTCGGAAATCGTGAAACCTCTTCCGGCAGCTATCTTGGAAGCGAATCCCCTGCTCTCTCACTCCAGTGCAGGGGATTTCTCGGTATGCTGCTGCAACTATCTTGTTGTATGTTCCAGAGGCTTCGGGATGGTACTATCTAGCAAAAAAAATTGCGACTGGCCATATGTTCTAGAGGACCCCACTGACTACCACGATGGTGGCCTTGTACTGACCAACAAAATTGTGACACTGTCTAGCAAAATGGCTGCCAATGAAATGTCTAGTAAAATGACTGCAATGCAGAAATTTCTGCTCTGGCAATCTGGTCTGTCATCTTGGAAGTCGTGCTGACTAGCATAATGGCTGTCAATGCACTGCATAGCACAAAAAAAAGGTACACTGTTCGAACATACTTGTGGAGAGGCAGTGTTACAACCGTGTCCCAGCACTAACCTGAATGCAGTGTCTAGTAAAAATAAAAAAGAAGGGTCACAAGGACAAGTATGTTTTACAGCAACTTATAAGCATAGGTGGCTGTAATTCCCAAAAAAAATTGAAGATAAAAAAAAGAATAGTTATAAACATGTACCAATACATATTGTGCGAGCATCGAGCGTGGTACATTAGGTGAAAAAAAAAAAGGAGCTAAGTGTAAACTGTGAACGGAATGTTACGACTACTTAGGCGAGGTCGCGCTATGGTTTCTGACCCGTGCGCCTGGGCGATAAAGTAGTGGCGCGGGCAAACAGTATGTTTTCGTCGCTAAGTCACAGCCAAGCGAGTCCGCCGCCGGTATAACATGTTTGTTTCGTGACGTCACACCAAGGACACCCGCCAGGTGAGCCCAGGTCTTGAGATGATTGACCAGCCGGCTATATTGAATATACAAGATGTCGTTTACCTTGATTACAAAATTGTATAACTGTTGATTGGATACACATAAATAAATACGCATTGAAATACCACTGCATAAACACATAAAGTTTCATACCATATACAGAAAACACTCAGTAAAATTCAATATGTGCACCCCTGGTAGCACGCAAAATTTCCAACCGATATTTAATCTCTTGCCACACATTTTGGAAGATTTCAGGTGTGATACTGTCAATGGCACCTCTGATGCGCTGTCGCAAAGTCACAATATCAGGAAGTATTGTTCGGTACACAACATATTTCACATACCCCCAAAGGAAGAAATCTAAAGGGATAATGTCCGGAGATCTCGGGGCCCATGCAATTGGGCCATCTCTGCTAATCCACGAATTTGGGAAAGTTTCATTAAGATAACTGCGAATATGAAGAGACCAATGAGGTCGAGCTCCATATTGCTGAAAGATGGCAGGTTGCTGCATTTCCTGTAGCTAATGACTGGCATAGTTGATCAACATGTCTAGGTACACATTTCTAGTAACTGAGTTTTCAAGAAAGAAAAACAGAACATTTTCCGGCTGTGAGCATACAAATGCTAGTTATTCGCATATGCTGCACTACAGTTAACACATTGGTAGGTCTTCTAGGTGATTGCAAATGGTCTGTTACTATAATCATAACATTTGGCATTGGTGCTGTTAGCAAATGTCTTACTTGCACTTCCATCCTGGTGAATGACAAGCATTGGTTTTGCAATGGCAACTTTCTTGATGGTATGCATTACCACAATAGTAACATTGATACTGTAATTCTTGAAGCGATACTTTAGGGTCCCTTGCTCTTGACGACGACGTCGACGGCATGCTTCAACCATTGATTCCGTCTTCATAATGTAACAGATGAATGTAGCCGTAACGATCTGCTTTCAGACACCATACTCGTCGACGAACATATGCGTGTATTTTTTTTACACAATGTATGCTTGTATACTGTATGCTAGTTTGTGTTTTTTTACACAATGTATGCTTGTATACTGTATGCTAGTTTGTGTTTTTTTACACAATGTATGCTTGTATACGGTATGTTAGTTTGCGTTGCCTGTCTCAGATTGCCTCAGTTGATAGATGCTGTCCAGCATCGTTTAACACACATATCGTAGAACACCCGATGCTTGATTGGTACGCGCTTTATAAGTATTTTTTTCTGGATAGGCAGAGCATGTGACTCGGCCTGTCAGGATGCTAGGTGAAAGAATCGGATTGGAATGATAAAAGTTTTTTAGTAAAAATGCAACACTTTTTTTTTATTTACGTACTTGTATATATAATCATTTCTTTGCGATGATTTTTCGAAGGTAAGATGAAATCTTCATATTATTTTTTTGTAAGTGGATTTAGCTCGCTAGTTCTCAGTTCTAGATGAATTAGCACAAACTTCAATATTGTTTATAGCAGTTCGTCCTTCTAGAGACCTCGCTGTTAAGAGCTGACACTAACGTATACATATGACTTCAACCTGTGTGTAACGGACACCCCGAGTGGTATGCGAACAGTGCGGTTGTTAGCGGCGGAGGTAGAAGTAGATCCATGTCTTAACATTGAATAAAAAAATTATTTGGAAAAACATTTGTAAAAAAAAGTTATTTATGTTTTCGAATTAATTTCACAGTTTCACTTGACTGAAGCATGAATACAGTGATCAAGCCCATTTAATTTGACAAAATGTGGAAGAATACAATAAGCTCTTAAGCAGGGCTTTAAAATGTGCTCAGTTTATCGTGAAGAGCTTATACCAGTACACTAATTTAAACTACCATTAGTCTGCTGAGTGCATTAACAAATTGTGTATTTATGTTGCATCGGCTAGAGCGATCGCCTCTCACCTAGGTGAACTGGGTTTTCCTTCCTGGAACTTTTCGTACTTCTATATGTATTGTGCCGACAGGTTGTTTTCTCAGGAATCTCCTGTTTCCCCACCCGTCGACGGGTTTTTTTTTTTCAGGGAACTTTCGTTTTTTCCCCACCCTCCAGTGCTGCTCTATTTTCACCAAAAAAAAACTCTCTCTATGGTTGACTGAGTTCAAAAGTGTTCACTTGAACAGCCTTTAGTGATTGGTTTTTTCTACACATCTGCAAGATATATATTCAATATAGCCGGATGATCAATCATCTCAAGACCTGGGCTCACCTGGTGAGTGTCCTTGGCGTGACATTGTCACGAAACAAACATGATATGCCGGCGGCGGACGCGCTTGGTTGGTTGGGACTTAGCGACGAGAACATACTGTTTGCCCGCACCGCTACTTTAACGCCCAGGCGAGCGGGACAGAAAACATGGCGCGACCTCGCTTAAGTAGTCGTAACACTCCATTCACAGTTTGAAACTTCGTTCCTTTTTTTTCACCTAACATAACGTACCATGCTCGATGCTCGCACAGTTTACAACTATGCTTTTTTTTTATCTTCAATTTTTTTTTGGGAATTACAACCACCTATGCTTATAAGTTGCTGAAGGACATACTTGTCCTTGAGAGACATCTCTTTTATTTTTCCTCGACACTGCATTCAGGCCAGTGCTGGGACGCGGTCGTAACACTGCCCCTCTACAAGTATGTTCGAACACTTTACCTTTTTTTTTTTTGCTACGCAGTGCATTGGCAGTCATTATGCTAGTAAGCATGACTTCCAAGATGAGGGACCAGATTGCCAGAGCAGAAATTTCTGCATTGGCAGTCATTTTGCTAGACATTTCATTGGCAGCCATTTTGCTAGACAGTATCACAATTTTATTGGTCAGTGCAAGGCCACCATTTTGGTAGTCAGTGGGGTCCTCTAGAAAATACTGCCAGTCACATTTTTTTTTGCTAGATAGTACCATCCCGAAGCCTCTGGAACATACAACAAGATGGTTGCGGCAGCATACCGAGAAATCCCCTGCACTGGAGTGAGAGAGCAGGAGATTCGCTTCCAAGATAGCTGCCGGGAGTAGTTGCACGATTTCCGAATGATTCAGGCGCATTTCGCAAACTTCAACCACATTCCGTAACTTTTCAGCCACATTGCGCAAGGGCACTTTCGGGAGGAGAAAAAGGCTCAGTTCTAAGATGGCTGCATCGTTCTCTCGTCCCTCTCCCCTCTCTGGCTGTGCTGGATCTGTCATTTTCCAATCCGAGAGCCTCGCGTATCCCAATCAGGGAACTAGCTGACAATATGGTCGTCGGTGGGAAAAATTCCGACAGCCTCGCAAAGGAACATTCCAAGAGCCTCATATAGCCAATCTGGGAACAGGAAAAGGTCTTTGGAAATCCAAGGTGGGGGTCGTGGGATCAGAATGGTATAGGACAGCAACATTCATACTTTGCCTAGGGTGGAAATAGCATGTGGATGTACATGGAGGGATCCCCTGTGCTGAAATGATAGAGCAGGAGGTTCCAAGATGGTCGCCAGGAGTGGTTGCACAGTGACTACATAATTTTGTGCAAACTTCAGCCGGGATGTGCAACTTTTCAGCCACATTGTACAAGGTTACTTTCGAGAGGGATCCAAGATGGGAGCCGTGGGAGTATAATGGTAGAGCGTGACATTCACCGGATGAAGGTTGGCTCCTCAGCCGCAAGTCCCAAGCCCCTGTCCAAGATACATTTTTGACTGGCTAACAAAATAGGCACCAGTGGTAAAATCCCTCATTCTTCATTAGTCATATGACACAATGTGGGGTCATCTTTGTAATGCAATAGCATGAAGTCTAGGTGTGCGAAAAATGACGTCAAGTGTCGCCGGAACGAAACCGCACGACTCCAGCATTTTTTCAGTTCTCAATTTAAATAAATAAATTACCAGCGCTCCTGGCAGGCGACGAGTGAACACAAAATGGCCGCCAGCACTCCTAGCAGCAACCAGTGGAACTTCACTCTGGTGGCGAGTACGATAATCAAAGATGGTCATGAGCACACACTAGCGGTCGATGCGGGATTCAAAGATGGGCAGCAAAAAAGAAGGCCGCCACCACCAGACGATAAACAATATGGCTGCCGGACGTCAACCAAGATAGCCGCCTCCAACAGACGACAAAAAAGATGGCTGCCAAGATGACCGCTTCCAGTAGGCGACAAAAAAAATTGGCCACTCTCTGATACAGACTCAAGAAAACACAAAAAAAAAAATTTGGAATCGAGAACCAAATTCAGAATCGAAAACCAAATTCGGTATAAAAAACAGTACTGGCTGACGAAATGTCCGCCTACATACTGGCTGACAATATGGCCGCCGGTGTACTGGCTGACAAGATTGCCGACGACATACCTACTGACACAATGGCCGTCATCCAACAGGAATAACAGAGCAGGGAGTTCTGATCCAAGATAGCCGCCGGCTCCCCGGCTTCCCAGTCAGGAGCCGGTTGTGCCAGAACCACATTTTTCCAAATACTGTCGAAGATGAAGCTAAGGCCGACCCTTAACATCATTGAAGACGAAGCTGAAGACAACTAACAATGTCTTCAGCCGCTAAGGTCTTATAATTTTTTTCGAGATTTTAAATTTTCTGAAAAAAATTGTTAGTTAATTTTTGTGTATTTTTCTTTTAATTTCTAAAAATTACGATTCTTTCATAGTTTCGTTTTTCTCAGAGTGCTCTCATCCTGATAAGATGAAATTAGAATACGAATGCTTGACTTTGAACACGACGATCATGGAGCCGTGAACCTGCATCATCATCGCTAACTGGTTACCGCCAGTGTAGATTCTGCGATCGAGTTTTCGCCGAAGTATAAATACGTACCTTTTATGAATTTTTGCTTCAGTATCATTCTGACTTGGAACAGTACGGGCGTATCGCATATTCCAATATGACAGTTCAGTGCGAATTCTGTCAGAAGCTGTTTTCTCGGCATGATACTTTGAAAGGGACATTCTAAAATTCGCAACATTGGTTCTCTACTGCCAACACAGCCGCCACCGCCAGCAGAATATTGCAGTGGTAACACACGGATCTTCAAGCAAGGTATTGCTATACCCATACGCATTCATGCTGAAGATAACGCTATCTCCCACGAATCGTGGCATGGAAGCCTATTTCCAAATACAGTGAGGTGCATCATCGCGGGACCATCGGGTTGCGGCAAGATATGCGTCCTACTGAACCTGCTGGAAGAAGAGAACGGCCTTCAGTTCGAGAATGTGTACCTATAATCTAAATCGCTCCAGCAACCGAAATACCAGCGACTGGCACGAGTACTGTAAGCTGTGGAAGGCATGCAGTGATAACGAAGCCATCGTACCTCCAAACGAAGCACTGCGAAACTCGATATTTGCCTTTGATGACATCGCCTGCGAGAAACAAACTCGTATATAGGAGTATTTCAGCATGGGAAGGCATGCATGCGTGGACTGTGTGTACCTTGGACAGACTTATTCGCGCATACCCAAACATATGCATCGCGATAATGCTAATGTGTTGGTGATGTTTCGCAGGGAAGATACGAATTTCCGAAACGTTTACGATGATCATGTTAATACGTACATGACTATCGGATTTCAAAGATATGTGTGGCTTGTGCTGCAAAGAGAAATATGGATTTTTGACGATCGCTAAGGACTGTCTGCTACATAGGGGAAGGAACAGGCGTGTGTTCGATCAGTTCATCGCTATCTGCAGAGAGGGTTTATCTACTACGAACCAGCAAGTGATGTCATCAATACCTCCTACAACATCGATGGGTACCGTTTCCGCAAACGACTATGACGCCACACTTAATGCTAAAGACGGAATGAGTGCAGTACAGTCGGTTTGTGCGGAAGGTACACTTGCAAGATGTTCGTGTGAAGTCGAAAAACTTCACAATAAACGGCCATCAACTCTAAATACTGATGAACATACAACTCTTGCTACGAAGAAAAGTAAACTTGATATTGAGGATGAAACAGGAATTGAAGACGACCATGATGACAGTGATAGTGTTGAAGACGATGATTCTCTCAGGATTCCCACGCATTTTCCCAACGAGTTTCCTTCGACAAGTGATGTTAAGAAGGCAGAAGATGCTGCGAATACTGACTATATGTTTACTGAAGATCCCAACAAACTTATAGACAAACTTAGATATTTGCTTGACTTTCATAAACGCAGGGATTTCTTGAACATGAAAGATGTGGTTTCGATCATTGAAGAACTTAAGGACCGGGGTTACATCAGATGATGTGTTTTCTTCTGAAAATGTATTTACAAAATAATAATAAATTACTACAAAAAATTGATTTTTCTTTATTTTTAGATGTCGTATCCTCCTGTTCGCCTTTAAGTTTCTAATAACAACTAAATGTATCTAGAATATTGAATAAATTAAGCATGTAGTCAAAGTCACGCTTCATTAATTGGAAAATAATATATATATTTATATAGGATGGAAAATGGTAGGTTTTTTTAAGTCTCTAATTATAAATGCTGACAGTTCGCTTGGCAGTGAAATCGAGACGTTACCGTATTAGTCAGTAATATAACATCATTGTTGAATGTTATGTATTTTATCTGTTTTTTGTTTTTCAAGGTCATTTAAGGTAATGGGGTCAAGGTCGGGGTAGTCTGTATATAATGTCGCGGTAGTACTCTGTTATGTATTATGCTGGTTGACTTGTATGTATGTTTCTATAGTTTTTGGACTTCAAGGTCAATCAAATTCATGGGGTCAAGGTCGAGATTTTGTTTTCAAGGACAATCAAGGTCATGGTCATTGGCTTCCAATATGGCGGATGGGTGATGTCTACCAAGATTGTGGTTGCCTACCAAGATAGTGGTCGACTACCAAGATAGTCGTCACCTACCAATATGGCGGTCGCCTACCAAGATGGTGGCCTCCAGTATTGTATAAACAAATGACGAAAGAAAAATCAAGATGGCGGAATGAATATAGGCGAGGGGAGTGGGGTGAGTGAGTCAGTCGTCTGCTGGGCATGGTGCTGGGGTAGATCTTCGAAATAGTAGGTTTTTAAATGCATTTTTATACATTTTTAGATTTTTGCTCATAAATCCAAAATGGCAGCCCTGGCATTGGGATACCTAATGCAAATGACACCACGATCGTATACGCCTTGAAAAGACGAACCCGGGGACATATTTATGCCTTGAAATTGTTTAATTTAAAAATAATTATTATTAAAATAATGTTATTACGACATGATGATTGTATGCGCCTTAAAAAGACGAGTCCGGTGATATATCACACTTAATACTTACGCCTTTAAATTTTTTAATTATAAAAAATAGAATTTAAAAAATAACTTATTAAAATATTTTTATTTTATCGATTCTTCATTGTTTCGTATAGAAGAATTAACCCCCCCCCCCCCAACCCCAAATGGGCTGAAATTGGATTTCGGGGCTTGTTTTTGCACATGGAGGACTGCCACCTTTTTTTTTTTTATATATATAGATAAAAACGGAAATGTTTAGGTAAAAAATATACATTTTTAAGGAAAAAAGGGAAATTCAAGATAGCGGCCAGAATCCCCTTAAGGATATTTCTGGGGGAGCTCTTTTTGCAACTGGGCAAAATGGCGAATTTTTAGGTGATTTCTGGGTAAAATAATCAATTTCTGAAGGTATTTTTGGGTAAAATCACGCGATTTTGAGAGAAAATCGGGAAATGCCGATATGGCCGTTGGCTCCCGCCTCCCGGACCCTGGGCCAGCCTTCCCTATGCCCTACTACTGACTACGATATACAACTGTTTGTGGAAAATGGAATTCGCGGTGGTGTGGCCCAGTACGTCAAACGAAATGCGCGGTAACGAATAATACCTACGCGCCGGAAACCTACGATCCGAGCAAGCCGACGGCACACCTACAGTACCTCGACGCCAATAAGCTTTACGGCTGAGCCATGAGCTTGCCGCTCCCAACATGCAATTTCAGATGTGCCGACACCAATGTTGACGTCATGTCCGTGCTTGGCGACGGGGTGACGGGTAACATCCTAGAGGTAGATGTCGCGTAACCCGCAGCACTGCACGTCGTACAGTGATTGGCCGTTTCTTCTCGTCAACCTGTGCCCGCCCGGCTCGAAACAGCCAAAGCCCCTAACTACTCCGGAAGACAATAAAGATTACATCGTCCATTGCCGTAAACTAAAACAGGCTCTCGAACATAGATTGAAGATTAAGAAAATACATTGTGTGCTAGAATTCGAACAAGTCTCTGCCTAAAATCCTACATCGAACTCAACACTGCAAAAGTCAAACAGCTCAGAAAGATTTCGAAAAATAACTCTCGGAAGAACTAATGGAAGATAAAAAAAAAACGTCAAAAATGGAGCTAGTGTGTAATGTGAAAACGATTAAAGAAACTGGTGACAAAACCGACATTTATAGACAAGCCAATTTACGAAGAAGAAAATCTTCCCCTCTTCCATCTGCAGCACGAATTCATACTCTTCGACAAACTCATGTATGCCAGGTTAGCGGTACTCGACCTGTCGAAAACGTTAATGTACAATATTCTTTACGATGTGATGTGGGCTCGGTACGGAGATGACCTTAAGCTCCTGTATATAGACACCGTCGCATACCTGTATGGGAAACTCACCCACAAATTTTACAATGATTTGGCCGGCGATCACGATTTTAAAAACGAACTTATCAGCGCCTACTTCACCACACGCCCCTGCTACTCGGACAAGAACAAGAGTAGTCGGTAAGTTCAAGGACGAATGTGGTGGAGATATCATGACAGAATTCGTGGGGCTACAGGCGAAACTGTATACGTACAAGTGCGAGGGAAAAGTCACAAAACGTGCCAAGGGGATTCAGTCATGCATGGTAAGAAATTAAATTGAATTCGAAGATTTAATTTCTGTTCTGGAGTAGCACGGTTTGACGAGGGTATGTACGATAAGGTCGTACCGGCATGAACTATATTCCGAATGCATAAATGAATTGGCCCTTAGATGGACTAATGACAAGAGACGGATAAAGGAGAACGGCATACAGACTCTATCGTATGGGTGCAATGAGAAATAAGAATATATATATTTATAACAGGTATGTAAATTATATCCCCGTCACTTATATCTGTATATTTCGATACACCAAGTTCATTGATTGCTTACCTTGCTATGTAGATGCCGCTCGATCAGCCATACAATCGATGACGTAGTTGGGAAGGGGGTCAACATGCTATAAAATGCGTGTTGGTTCCTGGATGAGTGTGAATGTGACCAGGATGCTCGGGGGGTGTCAAATCTGAAGCGATTTCACTCCCTCTTCTCCCCCAACAAAATAAACACGAACATCATAAAGGGCTGATGCGATGCGCTGCAATGATATGTGCTTGCCGTTTTTGCTTTCGCAATTACATATTTGATATCACGCACATACACATGGGTTTTGCGACACTGTTGAACCTCCGACCACAGTTTAAAGTCATTCATGGAGGTTTCCAATGCTTATCCACCCGTCAGAATTGCGAGGTGCAAAATGGTAGCTATGCCGTACCTGCGAAAAACATCTGGAGGTGACAATTTATTTACAAATCTGTTTTGCTTCTGCAATAGTCGATTTACTTTCCATTTTCCCCATGACTGTTTTTTTCTGCAGTTTTATATCTTTATGTCGTATTTTGGTACTTTCAAAACAGGAAGTGATTAATTCGGATTAATTGAATGGATTAATGGATTGATTGGATGGATTAACGGATTAATTGAATGTATTGACGGATTAATTGAAAGGGTTAACCGGTTTGGGACCATTCTCGCCCTTATTGACATCGGCTGTATATGATTAGCCTGGAAGGAGTCTCACTCAGGATAGGAAAAACTGCTGGTACGCCCTTATCATCATTGGGTGTTTAACGTGTGAGAGTGGGTCGGAGCCGTGGTTACAGACGTGTCGCTACCTTCCCCTAAGGTTATCTAATCCGAATGCCTACCCCATCACTACCCTGCAACACTCCTCTGCTGTGCTTGGTCGCCCCTCCCCTCAGCCCATACCACACCCTTCCTTCCTATAAGAGATATGCTAAGAGATATGCTGTGATTAGTTCTATCGTTGACTATCAGGAGCGCTGCCATCACTTGATATCTTCGACTACTAGGTGGCGCGCCAGTCGTTCGATTATTCGATTACTCAGCTTAGTTATAGACTCCGCTGCTAGACAGCGCGCCAGTCGCTCGGCCGCCAGCGCTACTGTTGCTTGATGTTGACATCTGTTGATAGGAGTGCTGGTAACGGCTAGAAGCTAAGGCGATGTTATTTATACATGCTATATGCAGAAGTCTCATGGAATGATACATCATAAAAAGCTGTGAGCTATAGTGGTATCGAACTGCTGAACTTCGGCTCGGCAGACCAACGCTCCATCCAACTAAGCTACGAAAGAATGTGGTATGCATTGAATGACACACTTGAGATACGGAAGGGATAATTGCATTTACTTAACGCAATCTCGCATATGCTCTCGTCGGAGAGAAAGTGAGATGTCGCACAGCCATAAGTATTCCATTCTCATTCGTTGTGTTTCATCGGTCGATGAGTAGTTTGTTTTAGCTCATGACATTAATACTACTTGCATTTGGATATTCATTACGCCAATATTTTGGTTAATATACTTGATACGCGATTAAAAGAAATAAGTGTACGACATGCACGTTTTAAAGGTGACACCACATGGGGTATGGATGCAGGAATGTCCGGCAAGGAACAAAGACAAACACGGTTACTTGAAATCACCGTTTAACTTATATATTCTCGTACATTCTGTATACACTCGTTTGAACGGGTACGTATCGTACGAGTACAAGCTGTGTTAATATAATTCAAAATAGTTTCCGAGGTTGCCCACGGTTCGTGGCCTGCGATGAAGCAGATGGGAAATACCATCGGCTGCATGAGATCCATCAATGTGCGCCACCTCTCGACGAAATGCTGTGCCGATTCAAAGAGTAGATTTTAAAAGTGATCGAATAACGGCTACAAACAAACGGTAAAGGTCCGTGTCAATATTGATGTTAATTTTCGCACGTGTCGGGAAGAAGACAGCAGGGCACTCTGGGAGAATTAATGCAGAAGCGAGCATAATGGTGTTGGCAGATGGCGCGAGGATATTGAGCGACATGCGGCCAGCTGGTGTTGGTTGAAGGGGGTGACGGAGGGGGAGGTAAGGAAGGAGCCGCGCTGACATCGCGTGCTCAAGGTGGCGGCCGCGAGCTCAAGGTGTTCCGCCGTCGACAATTGGCGGGGTCGGCATCTGCAGGCATGCGCGCACCTTGTGCCCGGCTACTTGGCAGTTGTCGCCCGAGACTCGGTCCCCTACTGCTGCGTCCAACAACGGCACACGACCACCGCCGCTGCCCCGCCATTCTCCTTCACTTTCCCTGCTTATCGGGAGCACAGCCCTTCTACGTCCATAGACTAAAGTTAATTTGAAATGACAAGCACTATTACATTATCTTTGTAAAGGGCTATTTAACGGTTTTAAGCTTGAAAGCTTAGCAGAGGACTTCTTACAGACTAACTTATAACCTAATATAAATTAACACCCATGCCTTACCCGGGATTCGAACCGAGAGCCTCCCGCACCCCGCATCCCACATCGGTGGCGCACCAAACGACTGCGCCACGGGAGGTCGGCTGCTATTATATGAATAGAATACTTCTACCAATTTGAATTTAACTAACTGCATTTCAAATCAGTTACGAGGGGTATAAAAACATATCTAAGCACTTGTTTACAAATCAGTTTTATAACCTAAAATCCAATCAATGCCATTTCGCTAGACGTGTTGGCAGAAAAGCATTTCAATGTTGGGAAACGGAGATTGGTTGCGCGCAGCCAGCGAGAACGGTCTACCTTATCTTTAGTCTATGGTTAGGTCGTGGAAACAATAGACGGGTGGAAGTTGGCATTGCGCTAAGCGCCTACCAGAATATATCATTCAGGCTCTCGCCTATAGTCCATTCACGGTTACTACCGACTTTTCTGAAGTCCTGCTGAAGTTCAAATTTCAGGATATTCCTCCACTAGCATAACCCATTCTAGAATACTTCGCACCGCATTCGTGCGCACTCAGTGTAACAATAGTTTGCATAATAACTATTTATAACTACGTATTATTACCACAGTTTTTATTCATATTAATGATGAAATAATATAGTCTACAGATAAAAAAATAAATGAGAATTCAGTGTAGTTAAAAATAAGGTAGGCCTACTCTTTAACAAAAATATAAAACGCTTCTGATACATGGCATATTTCGGAAATAACTGAACACAGCATACCTGGGGTGATTTTTGATGATTCAAAAAGTGTGAAGAAACCTCGAATAGACTATAGGTTGTCTCCTTAAAGCTAGACTCATAACCGTCCGTCGCACACGTCAGTAGTCTGTGTGTCCGGTGGTCACGTAATCTTCAACCCTTAGGAGAGCAACCTTTTTTTTTCAATCCGTCCATCCGTCAAATATTTACTTAACTGTGACTTTTGGCAGACGGATGTGCAGTTGCCTTCTGATAACATTCCTTAGACGCGAATACGCACTTTGAAATAAAATACAAGGCGATGGATCTATGTTTATTATATTTTATGGTAAATTCAAAAATGTTTAATGTAATGAAGATTAAAATAAATTCTGATCACGTGAAAAAATATTTCCCCAAATTATCTCTTGAAAATGTATTTCCAATCATAATATATCTCCAACTAAAGAAACATCACGATGTTAAGCTGTCATACTGAAATTTGGCCGTAGAGGAATTGCGGTGCGGAAAACGGATTGTTCTGAATCGCTTCCAACCGATGGACGAAAACACAGACTCACGGATGTGACGGATGGCTGTGAGTCCAGCCTAACTCCGCTACGCCCGGCTGCCAATAAGAGGGGAAATGAGTGAGAGTCGGCCCATGGGAACTGCCTTTGCGTCTGACTGGCTTACTACGTAGCCTACCACGAAACGTTCCTTACTGTGGCAGGGCTGCCGGCCAAACAGCCGCTTATGACGCGAACTCCAGCCGCACACGCCAGCAAAATGGCGTTACTGGCCAGCAACGTGGCGGGATGTCGTACGCCAACCAGCGCCTCGTGACTTACCTGCCAGTCGTCAGCCCAGCTAATGCGGAACCTTTCGCAGCACATCGGACACACGGGCCGTTCCCAAAGCTTCGCACAGCCAATCAGTGAAAGGGTACACGTCAAAGGAACCGCCACGACATTTCGTCTCTGTATATTTCTCTATTCTGTGCTGTTGCCGTGCGTTCACTCACTGGGAAACGCTCTCGGCACTCGGCGCACTACATGGCCTGTAGTCTTAAGGCGGGTTTAGGAATGACTTAACAGAATAAGTTTAACGTGTGCTTAAGATATGAATCAATGTTTTCAAGGGTATTAGTTTATGACTGCCGTGTGTGGGTCTTGACGGGTAGTGTGCGTTCTTGGCGTGACTTAAGATATCGTTATATGTAATATGTTACGTACAAGTTAAGACGAAGCAACCAATCAGAGACCAGTGACATTTGTTGTTAGCGGGGAAACTGTATTTACATCTTGGATTTAGGTTATGTCGTATTGTGAAAAAAATATGCAAATAATTATTTTAATCCAGAGACAGTATCCTCTTAATTTAAAGAACAGTTCACGGTCATATTTTATTTCTTGGAAGAGGTTATTGAATTCGTTTTAATTAGCCTTTTCAGACGTATTGATGTAAATGCCCCATGTTGGCGTCGGGATTTCCCTTCTATAAAATATCACGAGTTTTTAAAAACGTTTACACAAGCAGTAACCACAAATAACTAAATATATGCAACTAATCTTCACTCTTGTCCATATTTCCAGGTTTTTGGCTACTTTCGTCTTCTACGATTCTGGTTGGCTAGACTTAACAGTTGATAATTCAATCATAAACTGCAAATCTTCTAATTATTATTTTCCGTATGCTTATCGAGTCATTAGTTCTTAATTCTTCAGTCTTTAATCGTAAACCCACCTTTAAACGGCACTTCCCAATAAAATAGTTCTTCTAAAATCAGTATTTGCGCCTACCTCGCCTCTCGGTAAATAAATAAAAATTAAAAGCCGCATGTGGTCCACGCCCAGTGCTGGTGCAAATGCAGTCGACTGCCCTATCCGAGATGCAGGCCTGTTGTTCCGTCCAACCCGAAGAACGGATGAGGTGAGACTAGATGGGAGTGAAGAGACAGGGGAATTTAGGTGGGGGAGGAAGTGGAAGAACCCCGAGTAAACCCCCACACCACGGCAGTGTTCCTGGGCCTAGAATAGAACCAGAGTCCTCAGCGTTTGGAGCCCAGTGGTTAACCAACTGAGCCAAGTAAATCAATTTAATAGAAAAGTTTTTTAAAGGAAGGTAAAACTAATTTATGCATTACTGCCATTTGTTTGATTTGTTGTTATGTTAGATAAATCTACAGAGAAAGTTAGTGAGAGTGACTAAAAGTTGAGAGCGCTTAAAAGCGACGTCTTGAGCGCTGGTGAATGTGAAATGAGGCGAAACTGGATAAGCGTCATGTTTCCTACATGCAAAAATCCGGTAGCCTCATCCGTAATCGAACCCAGTTCGCCTTGGTGGGAGGCGAGTAGGGTACTACATCTCCACAGCCCCTACGAGCCTTGCAGTATGTTTAAAGCTTTCCCGCGAAAGTATAAACGATGCACAGTGGCGCCTACAGTTCCATTAGCTTCCATCACTGTTACGTGCATAATTTAAAAGTATTTCAACTAAAGCCTTTTTAAGTCATCGTTATCTTCTTCCTAATGGGCCTGGCGTGGTCTTTCGGTGGTAAAATTTTTACGAGGCATTGGCCTTAAGCGGTACAAAATACCTTGTTTTCCATCCAACACTCCGCCTATTTTGCATGACAAACCCACAGAGTAGATAAATACACAGAGATGAAACGGAGCGGCTGCGTAGCGGCTCCTTTGATGCGGACGTACCCATTCTCTGATTGGCTGTGCGGGGTTCTTCGTACTTGCCTTGTGTCTGATTGGCTACTGCGTGCTGCGAAATGTGCCCTACTTCTACGTACTCGCCTCGCTTCCTCCTCATAGACTCTCAAGACCTCGATGATACGAACCGCCCAATTCTCTTCACTCACTCGCTCACTCAGTCATTACTTGTGAAGTAGTCACACACGATTATTCATAAAGAACCCCTTGCGATATCTATCGAGATGAAGACAGCTTTCTCACACAATAACGATGGGCGAATCGGGCATCTTCCATGGGCAGGATCGCTGAGGCGTCACCTGCAGACCGTTAAAAGTTCCGAGTTCGAGCCCACCCGAGTAGATAGTGCGTGTGTACGTTATTATTAGATGTTTCCAGATGTTAAGCGTAGGTTGATTTTATTTGTTAGCCGCCCCGGTTAGCAATCACAACATAGAAGCGGAAACGTCAATATTTCAGTATCGTATAAATGCATGGTGGCACCCCACAGAATAGGGAAGTTTACAGAAGCGTAATGGCGTGATGGGTTCTTTCATGTAAGCGAACTCTGTCGTCCATTGGCAGTGCCAAGCTGTGGAAATGTGCTTTGGGTTTGATAGGCTATTACACGGTATTGGATATTTATTCCCTACCGGTCGAGCTGCCGTCTGCAAGTTAAGGTGGACTCACAATAGTTTGCCACATCAATCAGTCGTCCATCCGTACATCGTTTTCATCCGTCAGTTGAAAGAGATTCACAATAATCCGTCGTCCGTCAATCCTTCTGCAAGGCAAAATGTCAGTAGATCTATGGCAACTTAACATCGTGATATTTATTTAATTTCAAGAGAAAAACATTTTTGGGAAATAATTTTTTTTACGAGATAAAAACTTATACTAAAAATGTTTACATCCACCGCCTTGCATCTTATTTTGAAGTGCGTACTCACGTCTAAGGAATGTCGTCAGAAGGCGGTGGCTCGCTCGTCCGTCCGTCCGTCGAAAGTTAACGTTTGGTAAATATTTGACGGATGGACGGATAGAAAAAAGTTTCCCTGCTAATGGTTAAAGATTACTTGATCGCCGGACGGACTGGCGGATAAACGGAACATTATGAGTCCAGCCTAAGTCTCCAGAAGCTGGTTGATCAACGTAGCACCAAGTGTGATTAGCGTCAATCAAATGCTTGCATATGCCATGCGTTAATATGACGGCATGGCAGGCAGCTTTACTACTTTGGCAGCGTGGACGGGACAGCAGCCCGCATCAAGACAGCTTTATTGGTTGTGTGTCGTTCCTTTTCATTAGTTTTGTTGGTTGTTGTTAGTTATTACATAATTTTTTTGCCACTTAATTTTGTCCGAAACTGTTTTGTGTATATTAGTACTTTTTTCTTGCATGCGTATAGGGCTCCGCCCTAAGTCGCATTAGATGCCCCTCATATCCTGGTTTTTGGATAAGAAAACGAGTCCACACGAAGACATGTTGCCAACTCCAGACGCAGCACCCAACTGCATGTACCCTAGGTAGCCTGAACAGGAAATGACTGATTCAAATGCCTGCCTTACAACTGAAAGTGTGACTGACTCTCCAGTGCCTGGCCACGACTGATCAATCACAGTGAGTTGATAACTCTCCGTCCCAGGAATGAGCTATATTATTCTATTTATTGACCTTTATGATGGCGAAGGTCCGAGATTGTGCTGTAAAGTTGAGCTGTGGTATGTTGGGGTCAACCAAGGACTAAAAAGGACAAGTCAACAGCCGGCTTACAAGTTTCATTTTTTAGCTAATCAGAGGGAAAGTGAGCACTTTCTAAATCAACTTTTGAACAAAAAAGTCACTGCTCCTACTTGCATATATTATAAACGGACGCCCTGAGTTACATGCGCCCAGTTAAAGTTGGTAACGATGGATGGGAGAGTAGTTCCGTATCTTAACGTCGAATAAAATGTGTTAGGTAACCATTAATGCTAACTTAAATATTTCTTTCGCTTTCTGTTTTTTATAATCCATCGAAGTGTAAAAATGAGCCGATTTGTAAAATATTAACGTTTCTAATAATTTCACTGTTTCACTTGACCGACGCATGAATAAAGTGATGGTGCCATGACAATGTTAGTATTACATAAGGCGGAAGAATACACAAAGTGCATAAAAGTAGATCTTACGCAGAGTTTTCGAAAGTGCTAATTTTATCGTGAATAGCCAATACATTTTATAAAGTAAAGGGCGCACTATACAACCAGCAAGCTACGAACACTTTCTGGAATGTAACACACATGAAAGTCTATGTATCGCCTCTAGTGTTTAATAATAACGGTTTATTGGTTCTGAATACATCTGCTTTATTTCACAAATTAAAGCTGAAAATCTCCAGCCTTGTCTTCACCATAGTGGTCCCGGTAAAAAACTGTTCACGATAAAGTGAGCACTTTTGAAATCAACCTTAGAAAAAAGTCACTGCCCCTGCCGGTAAATATTTTATCGGGCGCACTGAGTGACATGCGCCTTTCAAAGTTGGTAACGATGGATGGTAAGGAGTTAAATATGTCAACGTCGAATAAAAAGTGTTAGGTAACCATTTGTGATAATTTAAATGATTTCTTATGCTGTCTGTTTTCTTTAACGCCTCAGTTTGTAAAAATTACCTGATTTAGAAAATGCTAACTTTTCTAATGATGTCAGTCTCACTAGACCGACGCATGAATAAAGCGATGAGGACAGTGGCGATGTAAATTTTACATAAGGCAGAAGAATACACAACGTGCATACAAGTAGATCTCAAGCAAGACTTTCAAAAGTGCTCATTTTACCGTGAACAGTCTATAACACCCGTCATTCCACTGATCATGTCAATCTGCAGCGCGTCAATGCAATTTGTGCATCGAAGCTGGCTGTCACCACTTTCTATCAATTACTGTACATAAGATGCTTCCCCTCAGGTTGCATAGATCACAGGCAAGCAACCATACCCTTTCAAAGTCTGTAGCTGTACTTTACAGAAAATTGTTGCTCGCCTGAGTGTTATACCACGGTCAGCATTTGTTATTTTACAAATGAAATGTCATACTGTCACAAATAGTCTATATCAGTCCAAGTTCAAATAATCATGTACAGAATCAACATGGGTATGAATGATAGAACTCTCCAAAGCATTAATTACTTAAAATCTCAATTCAAGAATACATTTATTCAAGAGCGTATTTTACCCCACGGTGTTTTTTTTTTACGTGTGTTTCCATTTCATTTTGCTTTGAGGGATCGCCTTACAAGATTTTTACATGACGTTCAGAAAAATACCGTATACGAGACACTGGCTGATATCGCAATAAGAAATCACTTCTCTTTAAAACTGATTTTCACAGGATTTGGTCACGCTAAGTGCAAGTAATTGGCTCGCAGGCATCTAGGAAATGTGCAACTGTGGTTCGATGAAAAAGTAATGCAAACGTGTATCTTCTTCAGCTATGTGCCGTCAACCAAAATACACTGAATGTTGCAGATCTAAAGCCATTAAATAGTTTATCACGGGTGAAGTACAGCCTGCAGGCAGCTTTCGTCTCTTGATTTACAGTTGCTTTATTTTCAACTGGGTAAGTGAAATTCACGATATAAGTGGAGAAACGATACATAACTGCGGAAGAACACATACGGTCTGCAGCGAGGTCGCCCCTGACATCATGTACCGCTGCGGTAATCGCCCAGGATGCCCGCGAATCAAAACACCAAGTACAAGCCCTGAAAATTTCTATCACGACACTGTGCCGACACTATTTAATATTCATGGCCTCATCTCCTCACCAAGTCAAGCCTCTGCATTATCACTACAAACACACGCTTTTAGCTCATTTTAATATTTTTTTCAAACGTTGATAGAGCTGACTGAAGATTAATTGGCCACTTCTATCTGAACTTTGTATATTCCAATGAAAACGCCTACACATCTATAGCAATGTTGGCAGTGGACTGAGAAAAGTAGTTTTAGGACTTAAAAGTGATATTACAAGTGTAACGTTTAGTTTGGTGTCTGTGATATTGTTTTGTTTTTGTAGAAAAGGTGGTCTGTCAGGTTGTACCCTATTCTGCTCCCCACAACACACTTTGCAGATATCAGGCCTATAGGCCATTCACTGTTACTTCACACTTTTCTGAAGCCCTGCTAAAGTTCTACTTCCAGGATTTTCCTCCGTCTCATTCAAACAAAGCTTAAAGTCAAGAATTTTACACCAAAGGGACAGCGCCCCGCATTCGTGCGGACTCAAATGTACTAAAATTTTTCATAAGAACTATTTCTTACTAGGCATTACCAACACACTTATTTTCTCCCTGTTTATAGTCATTGTAATTATAAATTAAATATTATAATTAATAGATAAAATATAAGTACAAGATTAATTTAACCAAAAATAAGGTACTGTTACGTTACACAAGTATAAAACATTCGTGATAAACGATATATACAACGTGATTCCGAACAACACAGACAACATCCGGCAGGTTTTTCCTGGCGCAATAATAAGATGAAAATGTCTGTACCACTTTTTCCCTTAAGAGATTATTAAGGAAGTTACACGCCCCTAAAAACCACAGTTTTAAATGCAATTGAGTTAAAAAATATATATATATCACGAACTACTCACGATTAAGCAACAAATCGGTCAATAGTAGAACGCAGATCTTACACCTATGAAAAATGCGGTTGTTAATATCATCCCCCGTCGTCATGAAAATAGGGACTGCCACCCTGGTCTTGCACAAAAAGTGTGAATAGTAAGCTGTCAGCGATTTGTTGAGATGACTTAAGAATCAGCACATCTTAACCAACAAAATTGGTCGTCTTACCGGAATACGCTCAGGTGAACCGTTTTCGAGAAATCTTTTCGGAAAGTACGTATGCGAAACAGAGGGGTGAGTGGCCTGCGAGGTAGACAACACGCTATAACTCCGGGCAGTGCAACACCACGTGGCATTTGACTTCACGATGCGCTGATTTTTAAGTAATGTCAACAAATCGCTAACAGCTTACTGTTCACATTTGTCGAGCAAAAACAGGGTGGCAACTCCTATTTTCATGAAAGGGGATATTACAAACCGCATTTTCAAAGGTGTAAGATCTACATTCTACAAAACACTATTCACCGATTTGTTGCTTAATCATGAGTAGTTCGTGATATTTTTAACTCAATTACATTTGAAACCGTGGTTTTTAGGGGCGTGTGGCTCCCTTAATAATCTCTTAAGGGGAAGAGTGGTACAGACATGTTCTTGTTATTATTTCGTCAGGAAAAACCTGCCGGATTTTGTCGGTGTTGTTCGGAATCACGTTGTATAGGAAACAAAAAAACACATCATGCATGGGGTGATTTTTAAAAGGTTTGATTCAAAAAGTGTGCAGAAACCGCGAATAGACTATATACGCCGGTCTGGGTTTGAGAGAAGCGCGAAAAATAATGAGGGGGGGGGGGGACAAATGTCTCGAATAGTAGGGATATGGGGAACCTGGCGCATAGGCTTCAGGCAGTGGTGCTGTGATGCCAGGGGCTCGGCCGCCAGCTTGGATTCCGCCATGTTGGTAGCCAGTATGTTGCCATCTTTGTAGCCAGTATGTCACAATTTTTGTAACCGGTAACATCAACATCTTGGACCGTCATTTTGGTAACCAGTATGTAATTTTTCATGTTCTATCATTCCATGTTGTTTCATGGCTGTTTTTCATGCTCTATAATTCCGAGGGTTTTATACGAGTGCTTCCAATTGTTTCTCTATTGCATTCCTCATTTCTTATCTTTCTTTCCTGCCATTCGTTTTGTCATTTGTTTGCATTGGCTATCATTTGTTTCCCACATCTGTTTGATCGCCAATCTTAGTTCTGGCGTTAACCACTAGCAGTGCTGGTGTCGCTCTCGTTCGATTAGTCGCGTTTGCTCCACTGCCATATTTGTTTACACTAGCTGTGACTCAGCTGTTTACCCACCTTTGTTTGATTAGTTGCATGCGCTCCACTGCCATATTGGTTCTAGAGGTGGTTGCTATGAGCGTTGGTGTCGCGTTCGTTCGATAGTTCGCCACCAGGGTTGTTACTTTTTTTAGAACTCAAAATACCATCTATAATAGGGCGGAATCGAAGTGCCAGACCTTGGGTCCCCAGATTAACGCCTTAAGACTGCTCAGCTATTGTGACATGTGCTGGGACATGGGTTTATAAGAAGTATATAGCTTGTGTGTATGTGGACGAATAAATATCCTGTTGTGTTAATTTTTTATTACATTTTGAGTATTTATTATTTATTTTTAAGTTTTACACTTCAAGTATTTTTTATATTATTTATATTTAACTTACATAATACTGAAGTGTGTTATTTTTTATTTACATATAATTTGTAAGTATTTTATTTACATACAATTTTTTTTTACTATCCCAGACTTACGTATTTTATTTACATGTAGAAACTAATTTCTTATCTTTACACAACATACACTTCAATTAACCTAACTACCACACACTAGTCATGTACGTAAGAACTTCGATTTTTTTTTTCATTTTAAACAAAATTAAGTATATTTTCCTTTTTTTTTTTTTAAATATTGCGTATATTTTCTTTTTAAAAAATATGATAAAAAGACGTACCTTATAAATAAAACACAGCATATTTATTTACACAAAATGTATTGTACACATAATAAAATATACATAATCAGCAAAAAAAGCAATTATATTTAATAATCTTCTATGAGTCGGACGATTACATGTCTAGTCGAAGGCAGCAGATTTACGATCTAGGAACGAGGCACACCATTTGTGCAGCAGCCGTGCGTTCCTCCATGCACGTGTCCATGTCCAGTCAGGTTCTGACCTGTTGCAGACGTGTCAGTGCTGGTCGTCGTGAAGTTTCGCCAGCTTGCGCAGCAAAGGACAGCCATACTCTCACTGCACATCGATGATTTCAACTACGTTTTTCCAGAAGTCGCTAAGCCATTTCTTTTGCTTGGACCCTGCCACATAAACCAGTCCTTGTGGATATTGCATCAGCAAGTCGCGCAGGATACTCCGCACTTGGTGGTACGGAATCGTGACTTCGTACCAATCCAGTCCGTCCGTGGTGGTACTTGATCAGCCAGTCGTTCGTCTTCTTGCTTTTCTCGTCCAAGAGTGCCCACGAATAAGGGGGGGGGGGGGTAGAAGGAGTATGTGCGCACTTTACCATCGTCGTCGTAGGACACTGCGACCTCCTTGAGCACATAGCCCCTCTGGCTCTGGAAGGCTTGCATATAATTGTACATTTTGCTACTGTCTATGCTCGAAGTCGACTAAACAGTTCTAGCGTGTGAGCAGCTATATTTATATATACTCAGCAGTGCCCACAATAGGTTTTGGATGGTTCTGTCTCAGCAATTGTACAATAAAACCCGGTCGTAAAGTATCTGGCAGAATGCGTACATGTTGGCAGGAATATTTCCATGTGTTGTGAATTCGATCCTACAGTCGATTACATTGGAGGTAATACGCTCACCCTGTTTAATCACATCAAATACCATGGGCGGGACCAATCTCTTGAAAGTATCAGTGCTCAATACTGTGTATTGGATGCGTCCGTAATACAATGATTGGAATTGAGCGTACATCTGATATGCCAGCAGGTACTGTCAATTTTCAAAGTTCATGTTCAAATCCACATACGGGTAGCTTTCACTATTCAAAAATATTTTCACGTGTTTTATTTGGCATGTGTTGAACTGCGAACGGCTCACTCTCACATTGTGCTGCCTTCCCGTCTCGAGCCCAACTATGATGTACCTCGGTTTCTCAGAAGCAAAGCTGGACTTCACCATCCAGTTGATGTGCTGGCTTGCTGGCAATCCGGGGTATGTCTCGAGACTCCACGACCTATAAGCCACGTCAATGTTTTTACCATCTTCAACATTTTTATGCACTCTAAACGTGCTCAAATTTACATGAGGTAGCATCCATTCGGTAAAGTGCAGTTTCAGTTCCACTGCCTCCAGGCTTCCTCCCATACCCACGATGGTGTCCACATGCATATTGGTTAGGAGCATCACCAGTTCCTGATTCGAATTGAAGATAATTCATTTGTAGTCTTCAGAAAATCCCAATAGCATGGAGAGCGGAATGCAGGCATCGAACTTGCCTCCAAGGTATACAGGAACACTGTAGTCATCTTCGATTCCCCAGCCTGCCATCTTGGCTGCAGGCAGCTCATTCAGCATGAGCAAAAGGTAATTTCTGATCGCTGAGCTTATGCCCGCATCTCGCGACTGGTCCACCTCGATACCATTGAGCAAATACATTTTGCGATCAATCAGGTGAATAGTATCATTGCTCGTTATTTTCGTGAATGTTGGGTTGGACCCAAATTCTTTCGTAAGAGTCCGCCTAATTCGCAGGAAAGACTGGCAAGGAAGAGTGCAGATATCCTGGTGCTGGACCGCTATCCGAACTTCTGAGGGTAGTGCGCAGGACCCAGCTTCGATGTTTAGGAAATCTTCCATGACAATCGATCTCGTAGCCATGACTGCAGAGTAAAATCTCGTCATGTGTTAACACCTTGGAGACCTGTGACGTACTGATTGCTGGTTTGGTATGCTGCTTTGTTTTATAACTTTTGGTCGACATAAATTTATTCCCATCTTCTCACATGCAGCCGTAGTAGGAATTATTTATTTCGAAAGTTCACCAACTCTCTGCGCTGGTCGACGACTTACACTATCACCTCGTGTGCTCTCTTCGCGACGACCAGAACATAAATGATGCTTTGCGGTGCCACAACCAATTTATAACCTGGAGGGACCATCTGCGAAATCTCGTTCAGCGTACTGCTCGGCCTGCCTTTGAGGTATGTGCTGCTCGCCAAATTGCAGTTTATTCGTATCACATTAACAGGCAAGATAAACATCTTACGGGTCGCGGCAATTTGTCGTTTTTTCCAGCGTCGTATATGCATGGCTCGAACCCCTGCATCAATCGAGGGAATCCGGTTTCGTAAAGTCAATATCTTCGCTGCATCTGAGGATGTTCTTCAGAGTATTGAAATTTCCACATATTTCGAATTCTGTGTCGGGAGACAGCGAACATTCGCAGTACCTTACAATGTCGTCTAATCTGTAAGAGCCTATGATCAGCGACACCTCATGGGAAACATTACCTCTTTTCATGAGTTACACCTTGCAGTTTTTGTCATAAATGCTCAGTATCGCATTGTAGGTTTGAAAATCGACCAAACCTATGCAGCAATTCCCCTCCATGTCGAGTGGAGGAAAATGTACAGCACGCAGCTCGGAGCTATGGCCCGTCAAAGTAGGCGTTTTCGAAATGAATGACGGTTTCCTGTCACTGTATAGACATTTTATACCATTACTTGTACGAGCGAACCAGACAGCGAGGACAGAAGTGCCTGCAGTTCCACGTATTCGGTATCTGCTCCATCTCGTAGTTTGCACTTTTTCAGGTACAGTCGCAGTTCGAGTGGAAGACGCAGATTTCTAAGACTGTCATAATAGTCTACACATTTGCTGGGTTTGACAAGTTACCCGTGCATACCCGGCCCAGCTGTCGTGTCCAGATTAATTATGGCTCACTCATTACATTTTGGTTCAGGGGGCAAAGCATCTCGCATGAACACTCCTCTAAAATCAGGTATCTTTAATTTGTGTGAAAACAGTTCCAAATCCAGGTTCGGAAGTAGTCCTTTTAGTAGAGATTTCATTAGTGCCCCTTCTTGCTGTGTCGCTTTTGCACACATCCACCTCCTACTGGGTATGACTTTGTGTAGAGGTCTTTGCCATTTTTTTTACCCATAATGATATCTTCCATATTCACATTATGTCTTGGGGCATCGGACAACTGCTTCCGTCCGTTCGATACAGTGTTGACGGCACAGACGATACCACTCGTGGCTCCGATTAGACACCTGAGGGCTCCGAGTGCAGGCAAAAGCAAGGATAAAAATCCGCCAGTAGATATTTTCTTGGACTAACATGTTTCTCTTCCCTTTTTCCCCGCTTTTCGTTTCACTTACACCTTCTGCTTGCTCTTTGCACCCATGCCCATCTTTACATTGGCCATCATGTTGGAAATACCCCATACTGCTACTTTTTCCCCGAGTCCGGTGTCTGATGATTTTATATCGTCGGCCTTTTGTTCAAGTATCTGGTCTGCTTGATGTCTGGCTTGCAGATCCTTGTGCCGGGAAGAGGCGATGTCGTGTTGTTTGCACGCCTCGTCCAGTGCACTGATGCATGTATCACGACATGACATCCTTTTGGCTAGCTTGGTTCCCGGCCCGAAGAACTTGTATCCAGGAAGGTGCAGCTCGAACGATAGATGGTTGATCAGCGTATCGACGATCCCGCTTCCAGCTACGGTCTTACCTCTTGGAGACATCATAACGAAATGAACGCCTGCGAAGTGTGGATCAAAAATTAGTATGAAAAAAAAGTAATGTTTTGAATGTGTGAGGATATTCGCATCACTTTTACGCTAGAGAGACAGTCGGCCCAATACCTTAGTCTTCACGTGTACTACCGTAGCTGCGCCGGGACTGCACATTCAACAGTGTACTGCGAGAAATTCTGGAAACTGCTGCCAGCAAAACATACCAATGAATTTATGTTTTTTATGCTTGAGTGGTCCGAATATCTGGACAATAATTATGCTGCATGGGTTCGTAACAGAGTTTCCAAGGTTCCCTGGGAATAGACGCGTCTGTTATGCTCAATGACCGAAAATAACACCAATAAACTCATATATGTGGAAAAGGGTTTGTGTTAAGATTAATAAACGAGTGTTTACAAACGACTTGCACAATAGGCAGTCAAAATTCTGGCGGGGGACATTATACAAAAACAATGATATAGGCTGTTCACGGTAAACTGAACACTTATACTTTGAAAACCCAGCTTAAAATCTACTTGTATGAACATTGCATATTCCTTTATTTATGTAAAATTAACATTGCCGTGGGCCTCGTCACTTTATTCAATACGTTACAAATTTGCTCATTTTTACATCTCGCTGCATTAAAATAGCAAAAAGCGGAAGAAATAATTTAAGTAATCACAAATGGTTACCTAACACTTTTTATTCAACATTAAGATATACTACTTTCCATCCATCGTTACCAACTTTACTGGGCGCATGTCACTCAGTGAGCCCGTTAAAATAATGCAGGCAGGGGCAATGACATTCTTCAAGGGTTAATTTCAATAGTGCTCACTTAAACGTGAACAGTCTTTAAGGAAAGTGACATTTTTTACAGTTTTATTTCAAAAGTTCTCAACCGCGAACAGATTTTCGCCGCAGTTGTCTTCGGATGTTTGATTTCTGGGTTGTAGCCGCGTCAGTATTATTTTCTAGACGTTTCGAGTATCGTTGCATGTCTACATCTTCAGGGAAAATCAGCGGCAGTAGACTGTTACCTACTAAGTAACACTGCTTTCTGGAGCATTCAAGGCGGAAGTACGCTTAAATTTTAATTAGAAGTAGACACTTACCAACTGATTTTTAAAACATCGAAATAAGTAAATTCTAGCAACATTTTCACAATGTTACAAAATACATGCCGTCTTCTTTCACATGCAACTGACACCATTCGTACTTTTCTGACAATGTTAATCTTATGCGTATAGGCTGTTCACGGTTACGTGAGCACTTTTGAGGCCTAGTTACATTTCCCTTCCAGCCATTTTTTAACGTTTAGCCACCTACTTAAATAAATATTGTCATGTAAGTAATAAACACAGTGTGTATAATCCACCGCGCTCAGAAATTAACGTGTAGGACTAAAATAAAATATATTTATTGAACATTATTCCAAATGAGAGGGCTTTAAAAAGTGCTCACTTTACCATGAAGGGTGGGACAAACGGGAGAAGCCCGAGAAAATCCGCCGACTAGCGGCATCGTCCAGCACGATGCCCACGTACGAACATTCGGGGGTTACCCGGCCGGGCTCCGCCCTTTCATTCCGGTGCAGCTCCATACTAACCTCAATCACTCTCATCGTCTTTCAAGACCTCGCTGTTACGTGCCGCCACATTCACTTCACACATTCGGCGGGGACTCCCCGCAGAATGACTCCGGGCGCATGAATGGTTGCCTACTCACTAGGCGATTTAACCGGAAACGGTGGGTCGTAGAGTTACAAGGGGGGCTTATTTGCTACTTAAGTCATCCTGCTTCATCCCATGGTATCCATAATCACTTTAACCTCACGTTGTAGGTGTTGCATGCAATTAAATGGTGCCAACTCCTATTATTTTCATGATGAGAGTGTGTGCGACGAACCATACCTACCGTGTATCCAAGATCGTGGTTTACTTGCTCCGCATATTATTTTGTATTCTTATAACGCAAGTACTTTGCCTAATATCCCACGTAATGTCCTTGTCGCCCATCGCCTTTAGGGGCTGCTACAACCCTTATTATGTGAGGTGGAACATGTGTGTCCTATATCAATCTTCCTCTTTTCCGGTCACGAATCACGTGCCCGAGTTTGTACACATGTTTCCTATGCATGCTGTATAAGTAATGATTTGAGAAGATTCAGTAGCGATTTTTTTTCTCAATACAAGACATTGAAGGACGTACGCAAGGGGGGGGGGGGGGGGAGCGCCGAAGAGGATGCAGTCCATCCAAAAAAAACATATAAATAAACATGAAAAAATTTTGGAAAACTAAATGAAAATGATGTACTGGAAATTGAAATAAACAATTGCAACAAAAATGCGCATCCCTTGAGTGTGCACTTCATATTAAATTTTATTTTACATTGGGAAAACGTGTTTTACTTATTGTGCAAGTGCTCACTTCAGAAATCGAGGTTCAGTCCCTCCCAAAATAAAATCCTGTGTTAAGCTTATTCACAGTTTCTTCGCACTTTTCGAATCGAACCACTGAAAAATCACCACATATATGAAGTGTTTGGTTGTATCCTAAATACGACACGTATCAATAGCGTTTTATATTTCTGTTAACATTAAAAGTATCTTACTCTTGGTTACACTGTATGCTTACTTACGATTCATCTACAAATTATAAAAATTAATTCATAATTAGTATGAATAAAAACAAAGAGAAAATGGGTGTGTAGGTAAAGCCTAGTAAGAAATAGTTCTCATGCAAAATATGATTAAACTCAGTGCGCACGAATGCAGTGCGTTCTTCCTTTCGTGTTATTTTCTAGACTTGGTTAGCCTACGCTTTGTTTGCATGAAGTGGACGAATAGCCTGAAAGTATAACTTTAGCTGGACTTAACAAAAGTTACGACTAACCATAAATCCACTGTATTTTTCTAATCTACCTTAAATCTAAAAGGAAAGTCGGAGTTCCTGGGTAGGAGTGGGACCTAAGTGCGTCTCAGGGCTGAGCCCCATACATCTAGGCATGCAGGGAAGGTTCTAACTACAAGGACACATGTTCGTGGCTTTACTGGGATTGGGTAAACATGGCCACGATTAGGGCCATGTTTACCTCCCATGCTAACTTAACCTCAACTACGTGATGGTGGGAGGGGGAGAGAAAGGGAGGAAAACTGGCATAGACACCGCAAAAACCCCTCGACAGAGAACATTTGCAAAACTTCATGCAATTTATGAAGTAGAAATATATCCCTACTAGAATAGACGATGGTAAGGATAATCTTTATTAAAGAGGGTTTTTTGAAGTTGAGTGAAGAGATTTGGGTGGTGCTTAACATCGAGGTCTTGAGGGCTGATGAGTGTGAAGCGCGGTGAGTATCGAGCAGCACCGGAATGCAAGGGCAGGGGAAACGGGAGGTCCCCGAGAAAACCCGCCAACCCCGCCGGGAATCGAACCCGGTTCGCCAAGGTAGGAGGCGAGTAGTGTAACCACTCTACATCACCACGGCGCCTCGAAACACTAGAAGAAGAATATTTGTGAAAAGGTTGGAGGGGGAGGGGGGAGTTTTCTTTGATTCGGTCAGTGAATGGACTACAGACAAGTGAAGAGAGTGCACGCTCGTGACTTCGTGTGGATGGCCGGGGGCGGCGCAGATGTGACCTTGTTGAGATAGCGGGAGGCGGCAGCTGAAGGCGGACGGCTGCTCCTCAAGACGTGGCCGCGCATTGTGACGGCGGAGAAAAGAGGCGATCCCCTAGTCTACTGAAAAGAAGGAACCCGGCGCACCCTGCCCTCGGGTCTCGCTACCCCTCTGGGCGCGGCCGGTCACCGACCCGCCCTTCTCGCGCGCGGGGGCGACAACCCCCCCCCCCCCCCCCCGCAATACCAACTACCTTACACTAACGCACCGCTAACAGTTAATATCACACAGTAGGCTGTTGCCTAGTTTGAAAGCAATGAGAATTTAGTATGGGGAAATACATGTTATAGGCTGTTCACGGTGAGCACTTTTGAAAGCCCTACTTAAGATCTACTTGTATGCACGTTGTGTATTCATTCCTCCGCCTTATGTAAAATTAACATTGTCACTTTATTATTATAAAAGTAAACATGTCATATATTTGCTAATTTTTAAACTTCACTGCATTTTAAAAACAGGAAACTAAATAAATAATTCCAGTTATCACTAATGGTTACCTGGCACTTTTTATTCTACTTAAGATATGGAAATACTTTCCCTTTATCGTTACCAACTTTATTGGGCTCATGTCACTCAGTGCACCCGTTAAAATATACGCAGGCAGCGGCAGTGAATTTTTTCTAAGGTGGATTTCAAAAGTGCTCACTTTATGGAGAACATCCGTTAATGAAATTCGAATTTTTGGCGTTCGTGTTAAAGATATATATACACCACCAGACTTCTTTGAGCTGAAAAATGCGTGCTTCCTTGCTATCGAAACCTTTTCTAACATTAATGTATAGCCTGTTTCCTGAGATCATACAAGTTAATAATTAAAAAGAAAAATAACTGAAAAACAAATTAATATATTTGCGTCGATACAGAGCTTGAGAGTACAAGTTCTCACACTAAGGTTTTTTTTCCAAGATGATATCTTCAAAATTGACTTCGAAAAATTGTATTTCATTAACATGTATTTCCCTATACCAAATTCCCACTGCTTTCAAACCAGTCAAACAATCTTAGACTACCCTAACCTCCGCTGCAGAAATTTTTTGTTTTCGCGTGATAATTTCGGATTTAAATTAATTACTCACAATGTACAATTACAGAAAAATTTCATTTTTACGAGTTGTTTAATATTTTATCAATAAGTTCCTGCTTTTTTGCAAGAAGGAAATAACACAGTGAAAATTAGATACACAAGTATTAAACAACTAATAAATTTAAAATTTTCTATAGACAAACATTTCCAATATCTCTGAAACCGAAATTATGACACGAAAACGAATAATGTCTTCAAAAGAGGCGAAGCCGAGACTTAACTGAGCGTAGCAAATAAATTAACTTAAATACGTTAGCTGAGTGTCCCCATCATTTTATATATATATATATATATATATATATATATATATAGAGCTACGCTGGTGCGTTTATTTTGTAGAAAACCTGGTGCCACAACGGCAGAAACACACCACTGTGATAAAATATAATCTGCTCACAAGATTAGTTTAAAACAATTATGCAAGACTGTCCTTTCTCGGCTTTCCCGTACTGGCTTCCATAAAATTGTAAACTATGATATACCCACACAGTGATAATTTATGTCCAATGCGAAGAGGTCAAACACCAGCCGCACACGACACCAAAACGGCGTCACTGGGCGGCACAATACTGGAACACCGTTCGCCAATCAGCAGCCCAGCCAACAAGCGAACCTTTCGCAGCATGCAGTAGCCAATCAGACAAGCTGCCCCGAGGTTTGTGGTTCTTTAACTTGTCTAAAGAAGGTTGGCACTAGTGCCATTTTTTAAGGGAACGTGTGCTATTGGAATGTCCAAGTTTATAGGCCGTTCACGGTAAAGTGAGCACTTTTTGAAGCTGTTTCATCAGACATAATAACCAATAAATACATTTCATTGTGGCCTCGGACTTTTGGTTTTGGGTGGATGTATACACTGTGTTTATTACTCACATGGCAGGGTTTACATTAACAAGTGGGGTAAGGATATAAATTGGTTGAATGAAAATAGTAACTAGGGATTCAAAAGTACTCACTTTATCGTGAACGGCCTATACCAGAACACAATCCTCCGACCCAGCGTTTTGGGGTGTGCTGAGTATGTTGGTGGTATACAGCATACAATAAAGTTTGTTTTGGTTTACTAAATTTCTTGCGGTTTTATTTGAAAATATTTGTATTATACCCCATTAAAGGCTGTTCACGATAAAGTGAGCACTTTAGAAATGAACCTTGGAAATAATTCACTGACCCTGCAGCCATGCATTTTGACGGGCGCATTGAATAACATTTGCCCAGTAAAGTTGGTAACGATGGATGGAAAGTAGTTCCATATCTTAACGTCGAATAAGTGTTAGGTAAGCATTTTTGATAACTTCGAATTATTTATTTCGCTTTCTGTTTTTTTTTCTTCATACATCGAAGTGTAAAAGTGGGCATTTTGTTAATTATTTACTTTCTTAATAATCTCACAGTTTCATTTGACCGACGCACGAATTAAGTGATGAGGCCCATGGTAATGTTAATTTTACATAGGGTGAATGAATACACAACGGATTTACAAGTAGATCTTAGCAGGACTTTCAAAAGGGCTCATTTTACCATGAACAGTCTATAGTAGGGACAGGTGTTTTTCGCGAAGAGATTTCAAGACCAGTTCTACTCCAAAACACTTTTGTTCATATACACTTTCGTGGTTTGATGATTTTAAATATCGCGTCTCTCAAGAGTCTGTCCGCGAATCATGGACGTTCAGTAACGTAGTACTTTATTACAATAACCAAAGGAAGTTGTGGTTGTGGACGTAGGTTATTGAAGTACAGCATGACCATAAATATTTTTTCGCGAAAAACACCTGTCCCTGCCCATTAGGAACGACACAATACTGAACTACGCAATACCTCTTGCTCCAGCAAAACATCTTACTGGTTAAAAACTACGCCAGCCTGAAAGTATTTTACTAAGTTGAGGCGAGGCACTGAAGCATGGGAATGCAGACAATAACACTGGCGTGTGCATTAAACGCTTCATCCAGAGCAAGCAGCCATATGAGTTCATAACAGGTGACTCGAGCATTTTACTACAGAATAATAATCAGCTCTGCGCCCCCACACAACCATAAAGTCCCTCAATTGTGAGTTTTAATGCTTAAATATCATTCTGAAAATATACCTTGGTCGACCGCTCGAAAAAAATATGCTTCCGAGAACAATCGAGAAATGTCACATTACATATGTACCGACCGAGGTGATGGCGCAGATATAATACATCAGACTAACATTTGCGAAAACCTGGATCCTATTCCCGGCTCAGCCATCTTGAGTTCGACTCTCCATTGTTTTCCGAAATCATTCAAGGCGAATTCCGGGTGGTTTTTTTTACAAAAAACCACGGTCTATTCCTCCCCCGCTCCAGACTTGTCTGAGAGCCTGGTTCTGTCCTGTCAATAATGATCCCACTTGTTACGAGACTTTATTACACTACATGCGTGCAACATCTCTTTTATACATAGTATAAAACAAAGTCGCCCGGCCACGTGTGTCTGTATTCCGATAATGCTTCTAAACTACTTGATGGATTTTGATGTGGTTCTCACCTTCATTTAGAGAATTTCTTGAGGTAGGTTTAGGTATATAATACATTAATATTTCATGTAAGGATAGTAGAGAAATGTCGACATTTTATAATAAGTCGAAAAAAGCCGCTTTTCGGACGTTTACATGGCTTACGCTGAATAAACCATAAAAGATACACCAAATTAATAAACTACAGAATTGTAGATCTCAAAAAGGTCTTTAAAAAAAAAAGTCTGCGACAGCATATGTTTATCTTTTATGGATGACCCACAGTAACCATTTGTTTTTTTTTTTTAAATAGGGGTTCACTTATGAAGCCGTTTTGAACAACGCAGTATTAATCCTGTTATTATCTTAAGCATTTACTTTATATACGTAGGCCTACTGTAAACTTAAACAACGCCATATTTGTAAATCGAACCTGAGCGAGGCCGGGGCTGGTCGCTAGTTAAAGATATTTGTAGTCAAAGCCCACGACAAATTTTTATAAATGTTTGATAAGTGACAGGTTTCTGCAGCTCTGCGCTTTCTCCGTGCCACAGGTACTAGGATCCGCCCACCGGGAGCTGATTTCCGCGTTTGAGGCCAAGAAAATAGCAATAAGGCGACACTTCCATGCGCGTCAAGTGCACCATGGTCATTACGCACCAAGACTCCAAACTGGCATGCAGTGTTTTTCGTCATGCGACTACCTATACGACTTTAAGCGGCGAGTTCGTAATTGTACTAGTGAAAAGTCTTTACCAAGGTTCAATTCTGGTCCTTCGTGAAATTGTGTATTTAACCGACCAGATTATTTTGAGATACAGCGCTCTGAAAAAAAATTAAGTTGTTTTTGCTACGTCGGAGTGCTCAAGAAGTTTGTTTATAATGTGCGTGATATCTTGAAAGTAATCGACATGCATTGTTTAAAGTGTGTTTGTTCGTTTTGTTGATCAGCACATTGGGCGCTCGTTTAATAGCTTGGTAAAACAACATGAATTTCGAATTTTTTAACAGTTCGCAAAGCAATTTAGATTTATGACGTGAATGCGTCTTAAAATTTGCAACCATAGTGGTACGCAATCCGGAAAATACGACGATAGCAAAAATCGGGTGATACAGTTTGGCCTTGCAGCTCCGAATCTATCGTCTACAATCAGAATTTGACTGGGAGAAGCTACGACGCTCGTTTAGGTTTCAATCGACAGCTCTCGTCAAGGTCAATCGATTGCGTGTATAAAAACATTTTGTGGAGTGGTAATGGTGAAATTGTACGAGCTTAATGTAAACAATTAAGAAAACTTAACACAATTTCGGCCTATACTCGTCAAAAAGCCAAGTCGAAATACAGAAACCGTATACGGTTGGAAAGAGCACCTCAAAAGCAGCCCAGTGATACCTGAAAAACCCACATGATCCGAGTGAAGCGGTGCCGGGAAAGTAAAATAAACATCAAGGCGTCCGAACGCGTCAACGTTGACGTATTCACGCAAAACAAACGGCCGTGTCCCCATCACAGCGAAACCCAATTTTTAGGCATGATAAGACTTTTCTTTCGGGTAGAGGACTGCCTTCGCACTGCGGAAGGCAGTTACAAACCAGCGCCCAATCATCTCAGATCAACCTTGCAGGCTCTCAAGTTTTTCATAACTGCAACGTGGTCTGAGGATACAAACCAGCCTTCGAACTAATAACCATCTAGCTGGCAGAACCGTGTATGTTCAGAGGCCCAGAAGAGCGGGATCGATAAAGGTAACAAAAACACACGCTATCGCCTCTGTTTGTAGTCTTCTCGTCGCCAAAGTTTCTACACGATATTTCAGCGGTACCCATATCATTTAATGGCGAAAAATAAAAAAATGTTTCTGCACATTCATATACCGCTAACGATTCAGTAAGAATTCCTGACTCGTATTCGGAAGGTCGTGATTTCGATCCCAGCCGGCTGCAATGGAAGCGGTCTTCAGCCAATTGGTTTTCCCATCTCTTTCTTAAAATATATCATCCCACTCCTTTGTCCATTAGATTACAACCGACATAAGACTTTGTGAAAAATATATATATTACAAAATATCGTCATTGCTGAATGCCAGAATTTTCGCACTTAAAGATGACTATTAAAATGTAGTAAAAGTTAGTTTTTACCTTTTTAAAAAAAAAATTCACTTCTATGTTAAAACAATTAAAAATGCTTATAATCCGTGACATATTTAAGAAACAACCACACACGTCACACATGGGGTGATTTTTCAAAGGTTTGATTCATAAAGTATGAATATGCCGTGAACAGACTATAATAAGGAGCATGTATGTCAACGTGTAATGCAATATTTATGTGGTTAATGGCAGCGTACTTTTTTTTTCAAAGGTTGGATACGAAAGTGCTCAGTTTACCGTGAACAGCATTTACCAGAGCTAGGAAAGATGGCAAGGAACAGAATGCCCCAGTAGAGTAATTTCTCAACGTTTTCTGAGCCGACAAAAAAAGGAGGGCGGCACAAAGGAATAGGCGGTCTCCCTCGCGAGAAATATAAAGAGAAACTGCGTGGCTGGCGGCTAGAGGCAGGCAGGCTGGCGGGCGGGCTGCGGCTGGCCGACAGGTCCCAGGTGGCGGGCCAGCCGGCACCCGGGGGGAGCAGTTGCGCAAACAGCGCGCCTGCTGTGGGGGTGACACCGATAAGGGTTGTTTCCTCGCGACGCCGCTACGCGCACCCGGAAGCAAGACGAGACCACTGTGCGGGCGAAGGTGGCAACTGTTACTTCGCCTCACTCCACTGGCAACCAGCACCGAGCATGCAGTTTACCTCAAGCCACCATCTTCACTACATTCTACTTCGTAAGACGTTGCCTTGCATCAAGTATCAGGAAACACTTTTAATTTTTATTCTAATTACTTCATTTTCTGATAAGAAATATTTTTAACTGGTAATGTTATCCATTCAAGCTAATTTGTGGTGCACAGCTATCACTGAACAGCCCAATGACTGAATTACTGACACTGTCAATTATAAGCTGTTCACAGTAAAATGAGCGCTTTTGAAAGCCCTACTTAAGACCTACTTGTATGCCTGTTGGGTATTATTCCAACTTATGTAAAGATAACATTGCCATGTGTTTGTCAAGTGAAACTGAAATTATTAGAGAAGTAAATATTTTACAAATTTGCTCATTTTTACACTTTGAAGCATTAAAAAAACAGAAAGCGAATAAATAATTTAAGTTCTCACAAATGGTTACCTAACACTTTTTATTTGACGTTGACATATGTAACTACATTCCATCCATCATTATCAACTTTACAGTGGGTGCCCGTTAAAATATATGCAGGTAGGAGCAGTGACATTTTTCTAAGGTTGATTTCAAAAGTGCTCACTTTAACTTGAACAGCCTTTAAAATTCGAGTTACTGCCTCATTATCCTACAATTGGGAGAAAAAAAAATTTGCAGATTAGTGTTTTTTCCACGATCTGTTAAGTAAGGTATTATATAACGTGGACCAGAATTCATGTGCCAAACTCCAGGAGGTGATTCATTGTGGAAATAAGGTGGTGTATACACTGACAACACCATCATGTAGTGAATATTAAGGAAGGACGAAGGTACGCAGTGTTGAAAATCAAATTTGTAAATCAATAAATGTAAATATTGCAAGAAGTACTTGAGATTGAGCGACCAAAACCAGAATGGCGGTAAAGAAAAAGTCGAGGCACATTATGACCCACCATGGCTCAATGAAGACAAAAGGTCCTCTTGTCCGAACACACAAACACACTCCAGTCAACTGTTTTCGAGAAAACATAATTCAAAATTAAATAAGTTGGTATATACTAAAGTAAGAAAATCTTATTTTAATTAAATGTAGTTTTTATTTTACCTTTCACAAATGGCTGGTCAAGTTG
This sequence comes from Dryococelus australis, assembly GCA_029891345.1. Lineage (NCBI taxonomy): Eukaryota > Metazoa > Arthropoda > Insecta > Phasmatodea > Phasmatidae > Dryococelus > Dryococelus australis. The sequence goes on along the minus strand of CM056993.1, from coordinate 107,799,439 downwards.
TTTTTAAAATACATGTGGAAACATAATGAAGTTAAAATAACTAATATCAAAACTTCTATTAGGGTCAACTCATTTTCTTAAACACTGTTGCCTTTAATCTTCTGAAATGTTCAACATATGTAAGTAAAAGATAGGGGGTAAAAAGTTTATCATTTAGGAAATGCTATATGTAATAAAAATATAAATAATTTTTTGTATGCATACACCATGAACACTTTGTAAGAAATATTGGGACATTAAGGTTATCATAGATTATTATGAACCATTCTAAATTTTGTTTGGCTAAATATAAAAACAAAAAATAAAGGTGGAGGTGTGGATATATAAATGAAACAGCATGCATCTCACACCATCAGTATTTTTCTTATATTTTCAGAGAACCACGTTTATTATTATCTCCACCTATGAAAGTAAAGACTTTGTAAAAAAAAAAACATTCCTACATTCAACTATATTTAACTTCCAGAACTGGTAGGTGGTGAAAAACATGAACGTTCTCACATCACAAGAATAGCGACATGCACAAGTGTTACCAACATGTGCTGCCCTCTATATATATCTTGCCTGGCACATTAATTCCAGACTTCCGCTACAGCAACACTGTGCCAGTCAGTAGGCTACTTATACATCACACCTCACAATGACAGCTACATCTCAAATAATACTGCTAATTACTGCTCCAGAAATATGGCAAAGGAGGAGGGAAAAAAACACTCTTCAGAGGAAACTGTGTTAAACTTCTTTTATTGGCATTGCATTTTCAAGGCATCACACACTAAAAATTTCCTTTCAAATACATATTTGGTGGGGGAAAAATGCTTTATGTGTATATACAACTTTCTCTGAATTTTCTTAGCTATGCACATTTAGTTTGAAAATTTATTAACATGTTATATTTGCGTAGTAAAAAATACAAATGCCTGAAAAGACACATTCTTTTCTAAAATCGCACTATTCATGATTATAAATTATCTTAAAATCCATTCCTTGAATTAGAAATTTGAGTTCTAAAATTTATTTTTAGGTAAACAATAATTTTGAGTAATACACTAACCTGAAAAGCCAAAATAAAACAAACTACAGTCTGCAAAGCAGAAAAATCTTAACATTTTCTCTACCTAGTCAATCTAAGATTTTCCAAACCAGAAACCAATCCATGAATTAAAGCCTACAAAAGTCATTTACAGGCAACTTACTTCAGTGTTAGGAATGAATTTACACTAGAAATTTCATGGGAAAAAATTCAGCAAGTGTATACTTTGACAAATAACAGAATACCAATTGTAACACACAGGTTCTATACCTCAATTCTGAAAGCCACATACTAAACTATGCCATAAAAATTAAACTGCCAGTTCAAATAAAGTATTTACTTGTTTAGCTGTAGACACAATCTGTTTTCTCACTACAAGTAGGTAGCATTAAAGGGTGTCCACTGAAATGCCATTTTCGAATTCCCTGACTTTTCCCTGTTTTCCAGGCAGAATATTACCATTTTCCCTGGCCTATTTTCAGAACTGAAACCTTCCAATATCACATTTTTTGCCACTGACAGAGTAAATATGTTATCAGTGAAGTTGAATTAAATTACACTGCAACAGACCATGCAAGCAGAGCCAACATTTTATTCAGTGCATCAATATCTCTCGTGATACACACTATTGACTTCACGCGAGTGCCCATTACAAACACACAAATATTTTATTTTGTACGTATATGCCCAATGTCACTTGGCAAAGATGTATTGGTACCAGTTCACAAACTTAAAAATTGAAATTTTAAAACAAATATGCTCATAATTATATTATCTTGTAGTCACACAACTAAAACAACTTTTGCAGAGTATCAATTATTTACATTTTTCCTGACACAGAAGAAAATTCTGTGACTTTTCCCTGTCACATGAAATTCCCTGACTTTTCCCAGTTTTCCCTGTGGATGGACACCCTGCATTAACTATAAAAATAATTAAGGAACAACATACTTTCCTATGTCTGTAAGTTATTCTTAGAAAAATTTTATTTTCCCTTGTTTAAATTACGCTACGAAATAAGTTGAATTTCAAACATAAATTTGAGAAGCCTATAGCATGAAAGGACTTATACTGTACTCTATAACAGCAATTCACTTCTATCAACATTTATCCTTTTCTAAAATGTTACTGCTCCTGATCACACAAAAGTAATGCTTCAGTGTAAAAGAGAAAGAGCGAGCAAGAAGTGGAGAGATGGAGGGGGGGGGGGGGGGGAGAGAGAGAGAGAGAGAGAGAGAGAGAGAGAGAGAGATATATATATATATATATATATATATATATATATAGATAGATAGATAGATAGGTCATAACTCCTCAGTCAAAAATAACTCATGAAAGTACAAGTACTACAAGTAAACAATTTCTAAATTCAAGCTTAGTCACTTTAACAATCTACCACATTTACCAATTTCCACAGTTATGACAAATCAAATAAGCAAAATGGAGTAGAGAGCACATGCCAGCTGCACAGTGACCAACGTCTGAGTATCAACACTGAACAGCTTATTTACCAGTAGAATGGGAAGATTTAGGCAATTCTTAACATTGAAGTTGATGAAGGTGAAACATGGTGAGCACTTAGTAGTGTCAGAATGAAGAGGCAGGGAAATGAGAGATACACAGACATACGAATAAGTACGGATTTTACTACAGGTATACCGTATCTTAGCAGAAATCATTCTTTATACCGATTCTAGCAACGTAAAAAATAGCCCTTATGCATTTTACATTATTAAAACAAATTTTACTTATTCAAAACGAAAACTTTGTACTTAATACTGTTCACCATGTAAGTGCAATCAACACAGAACTGTCTTATTTAGCTCCAGCATTCTTCAGGCAGTGTACTCAAAATTTTACATATTAGTAACAAATTGGATAGTTCACAACTGCATTCTTTATCCTTAGATAGTTATTTTGTGAGTATGCTCCATAGGGTTTTCAGTTTTGACATATCTGTACCAATATCGTCATTAATGTCCTTTATAAAACTGAAAAATTCCATGCACACATCATAAACTTTATCCTCACTTACCCTGTCAAACAGTCTATAAAGTTCCATCCACACTTCAAGGGGTTTTGACAATTTCATGACCTTCTCCAATGTGTCTTCAGTCATGTTTGTAGTCAGGATAAGCAATGCATTGCTTTCAGCCTTCACAAACCTTTCTACATTTGAATTATAATGTTCACACTGCTAGAGTAGCATTTATTTTTAATGCTTCTAACTCTTGTAAAGTTCCTTCCAAAATGTCCATGCAACCAGACACTCCATGGAAGAGAGCACTCACTTTGTACTTCCATGTTCTCCAGTTAGACTGGCCTTCCAAGAGACCTAATTGGAATCTTATAACTTCCAAATTTGAAAAAAAACTTGTGTTATCTAGGTCTTCACAGAGTTCACAAAATAGGAAACTTACTGTAACCCATAACCGGATAAAGTTGTATTCATAAACCACAATTACATTAATGCACAAGAACACAAAACAAAAGCTATACACTAGTTTACTGTTTCCAACTAACTCTCAAGACAAAAGACTGCACTATTGTTCATACAGACAATAAGGAAACTACAACATTCTCCCCTCTCAACACGTGAGACTATACCAGGCACAAAACGTCTTGGCCACTCAGTCTCAGCCTATTGGCGAGCATTACCAAGTCCTGTTGTCACATCTATCAAGCATCCATCATGTCATAGTACATGTGTTATGAAATTTGAATTATAGTAATATAAATTGCAATTTTAATGAATAAGGAAACATTTGATAATATTAGAAAGTGAAATCGATAAACCCTATGCGTGATATATTTCGGAGTTTATAACTATTAGAAAACTATTTTCAGCAGAAAAACACCTAAAATTTTAAGTATGTAGTAAAAATTATCTGACAATTATATTTACAGACCAGAAACAACAATAAAATGTAATAACTTTCATTTACTTACAGTTGCATGTAGCATTGAAAAAACAATGCAACTTTATTTATGTAGCTTATAATGACAGTACAAGCTTCTCCTCCATGTCCGTGCATATTATGTCATTCCTTTCCACTACAAGCTTCCTTCCATCATTTAATTTTTTAAAAGAAAAAAATTTAGCCAGTTTGCCATGGACCTTGTTGAGACCATCGAGCATAGCTGCCATAATTTGTCTTGTTGGAATTTCCCCTTTATCATAAAATTCTAACACAGTTCTCTGATGATTGGTAATCATCAAAAACCGTAGCTCATTTCATGACATATTTTTGTGACACAAATATTGCCTTCGACATAGATGTAATGCATATCCATTGCACTGCATGTTCATCGATATCAAAGCACCCTTGCTATCAAACAGCTAATTTCGTTCAAAATTTGTACTTTCGCAAAAGTCGAATAATTTAGTTAAAAATGAACACACACTAAAGATTATAGATTAACATTGTTTATGAACCACTTCCTTTTTGAAACTACTGATAATCGCACAAGGTTTACTTAGCACCATAATTTAAGTGAAAACTTTACATGCAAACTATGCAAAACGTTCAAAGCCCGTCGCGGAACTAAAGCTACAGAAAATACTGGGTGCAGTGAGGCAGCTGTGCTACATATAATCTAGTGTAGAATAAGCATGATTCATATTTTATTATCATCTGCTTTAAAAGCAAGGCCGGTACATTTAGGTATACCTATGAAATATTGTTCCCTGTCAAGGAAAGAACTAAGAATATCCTTGACATTGAAAAATAGTTGTGAGTTTATGCCAACTGTCATGCACTCTCATTACTAACGTAAAACAGGAATGGATTGACGCATGATTCATTTCTGTGTTTCTATGAAACACACACTACCAAACGTCTTCGTCCCATCTTGAAGCGCAATAGTCTTTATGGGACAAGTCAAGCCATTTAACAGTACTTGAAGCGGGACACAAACCTACAGGGTATTTTGATATGGCCCAACAGCTTTACAGACACGTGTACCTAGATTGTACTGTTTGTCCAGACTTGCCAGAAGCTGTCACGTCAACACCCCTCTCCGAAGATTGTACTGTCTACTGAACCGCCGGCACCCTCCAGGAAGATTGTATCAGTTCCACAGTGCGCCGATGGAGGGCAGCACGCATTCTACTGGAGCAGCACAGTCTCCAGAGCATCCCGTCAAGGCAATAAAATATGTCAATGCCTCCATCGCAGGAGATAAGAAAATCAGCACCCCTTCTGAAGCAGGAATTTTCAACCCCCTGAGAAGTAAGACAAGCTTCCCCCCCCTCCCCATTCTGAGGTCCTACAAGCTCTGAAATTTAGAATAAAAGGACCAGCAGAGCAGGCCTCAGGGCAGTCACTGCTGTAATGGCCGAAGGTGTCAGCCACCAGTAAGTGCTTGCAAACTCTTCTCCACCACTTGCCATGGCCAGAGACTATCTGCTGGGTGCGCCAGCCACTAGACCCTTCTTTGCATCAGTAGCCATGGTCAACCAGAGGCCCGCAACCTCTTCAGCAGCCGCCAGCTCTTCAGATCCAGCAGCCCCGGAGGACTGCCGCCATCCAGAGGGTCCCAACCTCTTCGGCTACCTCCAGCTCTTTGGCTCCAGCAGCTCCTATGGATCACCGTCAACCAGAGGGTCCTGCCAACGTCGCTCTCACCACCACCCCTCCTACCTTGGTTTAACACCTTGAGGAAACAGGTCACGACGATGACGTCCCCTCTGGACAACCCCCCTCTTACTCTAGCCAAGCTATCTTCCATCGCCCTTTTGGTAATGACCTCCCTATTTTAAGTTCCTTCAGATCACTGCCTCAATATTCAATTAGGGTTTAATTAATTAAATTGGCTTTTATTAATTAATACATTGCCAGATTGATTACGCCACATAACAATTAGTTTTTCATCCAGGTCACCTTCAACTGGCATTTCAAATTGGGTTAATTTCCTTTAATCTTTTAACATTAACTGTTTTCTTAATTTTTATTAGGAGATTGTGGAACCACATGTTCCAAATACAGTCTTCAATAAACATATTCTTATTTCAAACATAAATTATCTCAAAATTCTCACTTCTAGTTTTGAACCCTACTTTAGACCCTTAAGGTAAAGTAAAAAATTTTTTAAGTTTGTACTGAGCAAAGGCCGGCTAACTCTCGTATTAACAACAAAGGTAAATAAATTCATACAGATTAAGAGGTAAACCGAGTTCTTCCAGCTGGTAGATCTTCGGATGCGGTCGAATCACCCTATGAACTCCTCCACACATGGAATGGTAAGACTAAGGTAGTTTCCTACTGAGACTAAGGTAGTTTCCTACTCTGGCACTGCTGGGTAATGGCTGGATTGGAGAAAGAGCTGCCTTAGCCACTTGACCTGCTGTGGATACCACACCTGAGCATTTCTACATAAAACGACGTGTAACTATCCTAAGCTCTGTTCCACTGCTGTAATGGCCAGAAGTTCCAACCAATGGTTGCCAAGGCTGAATATCATGTCGTAAAGTCTGTGTGTTTAGAAGATCATATTAGTGCTAGTAGAAACCAGCTTAGCCTCTGAACGATTTGTAATTAATTGTTCCTCATGTCGTACTCCACCCAAGGAGCTGCTAAGAAATGGCTAAAAAGAGAACTTAAGGAAGTTATTGAAGAACTAAGTAAAATACCTCCTTCAGAGACTGCTAGTACTACCTCAATGTTTTCACCCCCAATTCAGTTATCCGGGGAGCAACATCCAGCTTATCAATTTATTCTAACGTACACAGACACTATATTAGGCCTAGACAGGCATTGGAAACCCTTTTCAGGAAAACTCTCCTCTAACCAACGGGAGTCACCACAGTCATCACAGCACCCCTTCGCGAATCAGCCTGCAAAGAGGAGCACGCCACATCCCCTCATTCAAAAGGTAACATCACAGCAAATGGTAATGTGTGTGTTACACCAGACTTTGTTCCCGTTAGGAAACCCACATGGTCCACTTTATACATTGGCCGTACACCTAAGCATACTTAAGGCCCCTGCCTTAGTGTTCATCCCCCTCGCGATTCTGGCATTACGTTGGTTGAAGTCAATTAACAAAGTTAAAATAAAAGTGTCCTGTATATAAGGAAACGTATTGTATAAAATTGGTCGTGGAGTTTGATGTCCCTTGTTATCGGCCCTACGCGAACGCAAGTAAGCCCTAAGCATATAAAATCAACCCAACGTGGAGAAACTCCATCCCACCTGGCTTAACAAAATTCTTTAAATTCTTGTGTGCTAAGCCACGTCCCATCCAGGGAATTACAACTCTCTAGTAACTCCAGAACATGCGTTCGACCCCCGACCAGAGTTTGGGCACTTTGTGTAATTATAACACTTATGCCCACAGTCTCACAGGCCCAGTTGAGTCAGCAGGCTTCAATTAAAGGCGCACAATGTGGGGTATAACCAATTCACGGGTGTCTTATGTTGGTAGACTTTCAGTAAACTAAGTAAATAATTAGATACTTTAGATCAGGATGCAATTTAACTTTGGGACAGACCTCAGGATAGAGATACAGCCTTGAGATTTTCATCTGCTTATTAAGATTTCACTATCACTGGCTATAAAAGTAAGGCTGGAACATTTACGTATACCTATGAAATATTTTTCCCTGTCAAGGGAAGAAAGAAGAATATCCTCAATACTGAAAAATAATTGTGAGCTTATGCCAACTGTCATGCACACTCATTACTAATGTAAAACAGGAATGGATAAGAGATACAGGCTTGTGATTTTCATGTACTTATTCAGCAAAATGACCCTCTTGCAAAAAGTAACCCAATTTTAATGAAATATTTCATGTTTTTATGAGCGCATCTGAGAGAAACATGTTGCTCGACTCGCTAAGGCCATCATAACACTGCAAACTAGGCAACAGTGCACAGCTGTGATAGACTACTGGCACCAGCTAGTGTGAGGAGCAAGTCGGATCGCCTGACCTCTAGCAGCCAAGAAGTTCTGTGCTTGGTATAATTACTTTTTTTTTTCCTCCCCGTGCTATTATTTTTGGCAGCCAACTGTTTAAAGCGATCTCACTTTCATCTATATTATATATGTGCATGGTCTAATTATGGAGAGAGAACTCAGTTATTATATTGTCCAGCAATTAAAAATAAGAACCAACAGCTCTTTGTTGACACCAGCTGCGCTTGCCTTACAGACCTTCACGATTTCTCAAACTAAGACCATTTCCCCTGCAAAACCCAAGGCATCAATCCTTCCCTGCCATTTTGTTCTTTTTCCAAAAATGTGGTATCTCAGTGTCCCATTTCAAGGCTTAAGAATATGATGCTAGACATAGTTCTTTCCGAGTCAAGCTAAATCCACGGCTTTCCAAAAGTTTCACACAATCAGTAAGGGACTTCTCAATTTTCTTTGTGAAAACCAAAGGATGGCCTAAAGACGCTCCTTTCCTTGGTGCAAATGCTAAATCTTACAAGCCATGAAGCTCATTTCGTTTTGCCTGAACTTTTGCATACAATTGATACTTTAAATAATTGACTTGTTCCTAGTAATGACATATCCCCCACTACAATAGATGTTACTGCCATTCCATTGCTTCATTCTCCCACTGCAGCCGTAAATTCTTCCTTTTATAATGTCTTACCATTGAAAATTAATACAGACGTATTATTTTCAGTATTTGAGAACAATAATTACAAAACCATGCTGTATCAGAATAGCCCCTTCAATTCCTATCCGAATAGCTCCGCAAGACACGATGTCATGTGGCTGGACATCGTTCTAGGACCAAATGATAGAAAGCGCAGTAACGTAGGTTCAGGTATGGCAAGAAACAAAGAATGCATCCCCCATACGGTACTCAATATATGAAAACACTTAAAGCTGACCTGCTGACACTAAAACATTAAATGCCAATCATAGTGCAGGTAGAGTATTACACACTGACCCACTGCCTGATGAAGCTGGCCTAGCTAATGAAACGTCACAACTGCGCATCCACATAGAAAATGTATTCGTCCAACTTCTGTATGTGTATCTATCCACACGGACCGCCCTGTGATTACTTGTGTATTCTGTCTCCTTTATATAATGTAAATAGTAGCCAAGCAGCCTATCCCTGTCATATCCAAATACATATAAAAATTATTTCATTTCCAGGATTGAATGTTTTCTCTCCTTATAATACCATACCCAAGTCATTCATGAAAGTTTGTAACAAAAAATTCCACACAGTCTAGGAACCTCAACATATGATTTTAAAAAAACTTAAAACTTTAAAACGTGATTTTTTAACTTAGGGTATTTCTCTGCAATTTCTTAGTTCAAATAAAATGCTTACTCCTGTTTATGCAACAGTATAAACGTTAAAAAAATTCTATGCAAATATGATTATAAGGATAGATATTTGTTAACCAATCAACGATTCTTAATAATTTAATTTACATCAAAATTACACAGTAAAATCTTGGCTCTAATAATGCATCACTTTAGCAATTAAATTTCAATTTACGTGTCTCCAATAATAAAACCGATAACACTGAAATCTGGTATTTTTAAAAACAAAATTTGTCTTAGAGTAACACCATAAAATCTTGCCCCTCCTGTATAACATAACTTTGCCTCTTCACCTGGCTTATCAACTGTGCACTCTTGGACAGAAACAACAGAACAAAATAATCCCTGTGAAAATGACAGCTCTTACTCATGGCAAGTCACAGCCTACCAAGGCAGACATAAATCTCCTGATTCATTACTTTTACAGCAATGCATGCTGTACATTTTGCATAAATATTACCCAGCAGTCTGGTCCTCATTTCCTTACTATTACATAGCAAATATTTTACTCTGTGATGCAGATGACGTGTAACATGCTCATACCTGTGATGATGGCACTTGTAGAGCTGCATCCTGCCATCTGGCTCGTACACGCCCATGTTTCTCCAAGGCTGCCACAACCTCCTCTTCTTCCTTCTTCAGCTGCAATATGCAACAGGTAAGAATTAACTAAATATGAAATGTGAACATTTTTAAGTAAATGGAACAAAGAATTTCAAAAGTGTATGACCTCATTTATTCTTACTACTGCCCCACACTAAATGTCCAGATAACTACAACAGGGATTTTCTAAAATATTATTTACCGATAGATGAAAATCCTAGTCCCGAAGATTCACGCAAGAATAAAGATAGCAAAATTCTGTTGCCACAGATCATCAAATACAGAGTATTTTTTTCATTACAAAGAAAAACTTTTAACAGCGCAAACCACAAAAACATGTGTCAAAAAAATTATAGCAGTAAAAAAAAGTAATCTGCTCACTGACAAAGTAATCGGAAAACTAGATATTCCTCTCTAACTAGTGGATTGAGCTCAATTTTGTAACATAGCACACCTATGTAAGTCATTATACAGACCATCCTACGATGCTATAATCACGATGCAATTAACTAGTATTTCGGCATGTATCGACAGCACATTTTTACAAAAAAAATTACTACAACAAGTGGGGTGCTGCTTATATACAAGATATTGGCATAAAAAAAATTTTTTTAATTTTTTTCCCAAAACATGTTTACAAATTTGCTATCATACACTACATTGTAATGTTTTAACCCTTAAAGGAAGGAAGGCAAGGGAAGCAATTTAATGGAGAAGGAGAGGGAAGAGAAGGAAAGAGGGAGTAAGAGGGGGAGGAAGGGGGGGGAGGAGAAAAAAAACCTTGTGCGGTTATTCGTTCACTTGCGTTCATAAAAAAAATAGCCACCATCCCGCATGTGTAAAATGTAAACAAGTTGGAGCTCAGCCATAGATGTATATGAGAAAATAATTCCTCTGCTGTAGTACAAGAGAAAGATATCTTCCGTAGTTTACATGCCTGCTGCAGCTCTACAAGTGCACATTAATAAGACACCATTTTGTGTAACAAATTGCCGTGGTTTTGCTTCCTCAAGTCACGTTACCATCTGTGGAATAGTAACTGCGCGATGCATATTTGTAAACATTGCAACAGACCATAAATTTTCTGTCACAGATGTTTTGTAGGGGAGAAGTTAAGTCGGAATTTACTATGTTTGTACGGAATCGTGACTTCACAGTATTTACATGAATACAAAAATTTGGTGCAGCCTATACTTCAAATATTAATTATCCCTAATTTTTCATCAAAAACTTCTGGTGCGGCCTATACATGCACGTGGCCTATACACGCCAAAATACGATAGATGTAATTCTGAACACAGACATCATTGAGTGTCAAACGGTGAACAAAACCATGTACAGGAAGACAGCAATGTTGAATGTACATAGATAATTAGACAAAGCTACCAAGTCTCATCAGATACATAAAAATATAACAAACTGTGTTATAACCTGAATCTGGAGTTACAAAAGAAAATAAGCATCGTATTATAAACTGTTTATGAAAAGAGGGTTGAAAAATATACAGTGTCAAGAGACATAAGGGCAGTATTAAACAAGAGATTCATCTATGAACTGTTAAATAAACATTTGCAAAGTAATATGCATAAAAAGAACTTGAACAATCTATGAGACACTGGTGTACACAGTACAGGATATGGCTACTACTGTATCAAAAAGGGCTGCACTGTCCAAGTTTAAGACATTAATAATTATTATGGCAATAGTCTAGTTTTCAGACAGGGAAGGCATGTGAAACATTCACTGTATCAAATTTTTCTGAAGGCAGGTTTTTACATTAACAACTGAATGACAGTAATCTGAATAACTATTAATTTTATATGGAATGGAGAGAAAAATATTTTAAGCTCTATGCTAATTGTGAACATTGAAAGTCAACGATATATCTGTAGTAGCAAGAAACTGTTTAATTTCATGAACTTTGTAAATCTCTTCTGTAAACATTTTGATAACATACGTTGTAACTGTGAATTTTCTTTTTGTTTTTGCAAGGGACTGTAATGTTTTTCAGTATTTCAGACATTTTGGCAATGTTAGTATGTGTATTTGTAATCAGTTTGTTTTTTCTAAAGTCAAATTTTGAAGCACTGCACGATGCCCTTATTTGGGTATGTTTGTGGTGCAATGGATGTGAGGGGTGGAAGTGGCGCACTGTGGCATAATGCTACTGTTATCGCACCTCCCAATGGTTACGTAATAAGGGCATCATGCGGTACAAAGTGTCCTTTCGGACACTGGTGTGAAGTCCGCTGCAACCACCTTCCCACGCAAGCTGAAGTACCCTGAAATAACCAACTGAATTTCTAGAACATACTCAAAATTAGAGAACACTATTGAACATTTTAACACCTCTTATTACTGATTCCCGATGGAAATTCAAACTCCTCCTCCACCATTAAATTTCTTCCCGTCCCTTCCTTCCTTTAAGAGTTAAAACATTACAATATACTGAACGATGACTAATTTCTAAACATAATTTGGGGAAAAAATAAATAAAAAATTATGCCAATATCTTGTATATAAGCCACCTTGTAGAAGACAACTGTCCGCTATAGAGTGAACATGACGTAAATCAGCCAGATGTGGGACCATGGTTGCTACATTTGTAACATTTATGTAGCATGTATTTATAATGGATTCTGCAATGCTGTTCTCGCAATCCTTCTGGCTCACTGTATCGCAAACTGTTTTGTGTGTCTGCTGTGTAACGTATGGCATGAACTTCAATAAATCCCAGAGGAAAATTTTTTGACATCTCATTTGTTTTTTATTATGCCTTTATTTACAAACTTTTCTCATACTTCTACCAAGTGAGTGAATAAAGCTGAGTTTCAGTAGTCCCTTGTTTACGATGGTTGCAACATTAGAACGGAAACACATGCATCTAGTGGTATTACAAATTAATGAATTTACACACTCATTTTCACTTCATTGATCTTATATCCACAATAAATTTAAGAACAATTGAACTAAACTCTATCACCTATCCAGCAAGTACACTGACCACATTAAGATTCAAGGAATAAAACCACAAAATATGTTCAGCTTTAAGGACAATTCTTATCAAACAGACTGGCCACACAATACATTATAAAATTATTTTAAATTGTATAGTGTATTGCAGGAACATTCTCAAGTGTTACGCAGCGTAGTACACATTGTAAATGTCCTGTGCAGTACAGTTCAAGTAACAGTAAGTCATAGGACATGCACATTATTGACAGGCAAGATTAAAGTCAGGCGAGTTACTCACCTGCTCGTCAACATGTGGTGTGGTAGAACGAACCATTCTTCGTCGTCGCATGTGAGGTCTACTTTGAGTCTCAGCAAGTGAAATGCCAACTTGCTCCTGTGAAACAAATAAATATTCTTGGTAAAATGTATTGCATCTATGTAGATGATTCTGTCATCAAGCCATTAAATACTTAAATGTTAAACATTATCTGCACAAATCAATCTCTCTCGAGCTAGATCAATAAAATATTTATTTTTTTTGTATGAAATGCAGAAATTTTATAGATTACAGAAATAATGTTTTATGAAGTTTAATTTTAATTGTTACTATAATTATGTGTTTAATTTAATATAATTTTTAAAGGGTTTCCACAGAAGCTTACTGAAATAATATTTAGATAGAACAGCTACTTTTCTGTGCATTAACTAAATAAATGACATAGATTGTTTATCAGATAATCACACAGTACACACCTTGACAGCTAGGAACCTATCTCGTAGTCTGTCACGGTAGGAGCGAGTGTCAGACTGTGATGTACCACTGCGACTCCTGTCTGGAGATGATTCCTCTCCAGACCAGCGACAGCTGCCTACGCTCAATGTTTCCCTGGTTTGCCGCTGGGAATTGTCCCTCAGGGGTGATTCTCCCGTAATGCCGCTTTTTATAGAACCCTGGCGTGCACACACACATACACAAATAGCAGTTAATGATACTGTATCTAATCAGCATTTTTACCACTTTATGCCCTTCGGAAAAGTAGCACCATTTCAAAGGTTGCAAATACTTTATAAAGGCAAGGGAGCAAATAATAAAATGTTGTATCCTGGTGATACATGATTCCTTCATTTTTTACCCTTATGCATCCTAGTACATCAAAAATTCACTAAGGAACTCACACTTTCTTTGACCATGTCTATAATTTTTTTGAAAATAAAAAACAATAAGATGCTAATATTTTTAATATTTTGTTAATTCGCCTTGTACTGTAATGAAACTTATATATAAACAAAAACACTAACAACTATAGGTAAAGTAGCTCACAGTAAAGTGAGCACTTTTTAAGGCCCTCCCAAAAGGATTTAACCACTAATAAATATATGTAATTGCAGCATCAGGCATTAAATTTTGAGAGTGATGAAATGTATACACTGTGTTTATTCGTCACATTACAATGTTTATATTAAAAAGATAGAAATAGGATGAAAGGAAAAATTTAGAAGGGCCTTTAAAAGTGCTCACTTTACCATGAACAGCCCATACTTGCTACTACTCACACAAAAGCATAAACCTCAAAATGTTCAGACAGCCCTCGATTTTTTTTGTAAAATTTTGAATAAAACATCGACTTATACCTATTCAGGACACTACAGTATGTTTGTCCATCTTGGAATGAGAAGGCACAAAGTCTAAAGTTAGGTGATTTAGCTCACCACTCTTGATGCTATGGGCAAGTGGAATTGACTGATCGAGGTACATTGTTTTGGGTCACTAAACTAGCTCAAAAAACACGGATTAAAACTATATTCCTTTAAGGTATTATTTATACCAAATGATACCAGAGATATAAGTATGGGCTGTTGATGGGGGGGGGGGGATGCAGGGGGTACAACTGTAACTCCCCCACCCCCAATTGTACCAAGTCATTAGTAAAATTAATAATAATCTTGCAAATTTCGTATCTTCATTAGACAGTCTGTATGTTTGAAATGACCACTAAAACCAAAATAACTAATTTTAGTGTAGACAATTTGTGAAGCATATATTTAAATGTATCCTCACTTTGCATTTTTAATCTCGTAAAAGTGGATCTTCATTTTGTGATTTGCACCCACCATTACCCAATGCTGCACATGGCTATGATGAGATACCTGTGTCTAAATAATCCAAACCAGATTACAGAAATATCAGTAAGACACCTACATGTGATGGTGTACTCTGACGCCTCATATTTTCATCCACCGTGCTGAGTCTAGAAATGGTTCTCAGAGGTGATCCACCAACTGAAGAAGTTGCAGCTCTAACTCCAGTTCCACGTATTTGGTGTACTGTAGCAACAGTGCCTACTTCTTTGTCCCGCGAATGAGGTCTGCCACTGCTCGACTCAACAGTGGTAGAAGTTACTTCCACAAAAGAAGTTTCAACTTCATCAGAGCTACCTGCAGTCATTTCTCGTCTAGAAGTCAGTGATGTACTAACTTCATCTTCAGTCTGGAAAAAACACATAAGGGCCTATTTGATTTTGTACTTTAAATTACATATGTAACAGATAATATAAAGCCAGTGTCAGTTTGTAGTGGACATAGACAACAAATGTGAGTGGTCTAGCACAGCACTACTTATACACAAAATTTGGGGGCAACCGATTGGTTGACGGAGCCTGCCGACCTGGCACTCGAACTGCATTGCAGTGTGATGCAAATATGTTTGTGTTTTTTCTTTTCAAAATTGTTACATGTGTTGTCAACTTATTGGTGTGATAAGAGAAAACATTTCAGACGAAGGAGGACAAATACTTTAAAGACATCATCCATATTATAAACACAATTTTGGAACCCTTGAACGTAGCCAACGATGGTGTTTTTCAGACTGCTGTATTACAAAATATACTAATCATAAACCCATGAAACTAAACAAGGCTGTTGCACTGGACTTTGCTACATACTTCCCACCAATAAAATAATTGAGTCACTGCTTAAAGTCCCATAGGTATATGCAGTATAAATAAAATGCTGCACACCAGTTGTGTGTAGCAGGGACAGCATACTTGATGCACCTGTCAAGATTGCCCTTATCATCCCTTTGCTTCTGTGTTTCCAAAGGAACAGATAACTCCAGGTAGGTGGACATCTTAAGTAGTAGTTTTTGTAGGATATGACTGCAATGTTTGATAATTAGCGCTTGAAAATGATTTAACATCTTTTGTCCATTGTTTTTTGAATAAGTCTTACAATGGAGGTTAAACCAAATTCCAGCTGCTGCCGTGCTACAGTATCCGGGATTTGGAACACACTGTCCAACAATTGCAGGTATATTTGCTTCAGGACAACATTTGGCATCTGCTGGACTCCATGCCAGATCACGTTGCAGTGTGTAACGCAGTCCGAGGGGATGCATCACACTAATGAAGATGACTGGATGGCGTACACAGATCAATATGTAATTGTTCTGCTGCTCTGTTTCTGTGATTATGTGTATTACTTATCTGTATCACTACATCCAAATTTTTTCAGTACCATCGAATGCATATTTCTGTAACAGTTGCGTGTAGTGAGTTTTTTTACAGGGTAAGCAATATAACAGCCCCACATATTTGAGTGTTTTAGATAACATTTGCTACTGTTGGACTGTGGTTCCATTTTCAATTTCTACTAACAAACGCAACTTCCATCTTTGCTTACCCTCCACATGTATTTACCGTTTTATAATACCTAACATTAGTTATAAAAACGGAAACAAAATGAATGTAATAATAATTAAACTGAATATTATTTAGAGAGCATATTTGAAATTATAAGAAAATTTCCATTTTCCTAAACACTTTCATCCACTTTCCAAAGAAAAATGAGTACTGGAGTACGCAAACCTGCCAAAGGAACGAGGCAGGGTAACTCGCTTGTGAGTTCGATTCATCGCTAGTCGCTCCTGTTTGTGGAAATAATTACTAGATAGCTGCACTATGCATGTACTGTATGGGAGTCATGAAAACTCTGTTTCTCGAATCGGAAACAGGAAACTCAGATTTAAATATGTATGATTGAAAAAATGTTACTTGTATTATTTCCTAAAAGAATGAGGTAGGTAATACATGTCACATAATAAGCAAAAATGGCTATGAAAATCATCTTGCCTCTTTGGATTTATAATGAAGTTTCTTAAGATGTATAATAATACCAGAGTATTAAATTAATGACAACTACGTACTTAGATGCTACTAAATTCTTGGGTATACAGAAAAATAAGACATTTGAATTGAAAAAACCACATCCAATACTTAATCTCAAAACTAAATTCTACTATTTTTTCCTTACGCTGTGTATCTAATATACCGTATGTTATAATATAGTGCTAAAAGTAGCAAATTTCTCATATTTCTACTCACCTATGTGTTATGGTATAATTTTGTAGACACCATATGCACATCTTTCATTTTAAAAAAAAGAATTAGATTCATTTTTGGTGCAAGAAAGAATGAGTCATGTCGATTATTGTTTATGAAATTGAAAATATTTACTTTGGTACGTCTGTATAAATTTGAGATCATAAAATTGTCATAAAGAATACTCTCATTTTTTATTTAAATTGTGATACACATTTTTATAATACTAGACATAAGTAAGATATACATTTACCATGTAATAGACTACATGTATGCCTATACCAAAATGGTGTTTAATATTCTGACACTAAACCACACGGGTCAATCTGAAATTAAGTGGAAATTTTCAGTCTGGGTTTCTAGAAGATTAAAAATATTTCAAAAACACTCCTACATGGTATTATGTATAATCATCTTTAGTAAATTAACAAATAGGCACCTGAAATAGAGGTCAAGAGTTATTATTTTGAGAAAAAAATTTTAATTTCATTTTTGATGTGAACATGGAGATGACACCCAATTCAATGGAGGTGGCATTAACAAAATGAAAGAGACATGTTTCCGGGAGTGAGACTCTGGCTTTGAATTAATACTGTAACAGTCAAACAAGATGGTAAAATAATTAATCTAGCCTTATGAATCTACTGTATTTCAGGATATGTTGATATAAGTTGACGCCATCGGGTGAGACACGAGACGAACGATGACACAAATACTTACTGGTAATTTGGGCACCAGCGGTGCTTCCCAATCACCGCACTATGGAGACTCAGGGTTCTCAGAAATGTTGTGGGTTCTGTGTGTCCGTCTCACCCGTGCGTACTTACAAACACGTTGGCAATACTAATCTTTTAATAAAATCACTGAAATAAACAATTGATAAACAAATGTGGCTAGGACACTGTCACTACTGAATAAAAAATTGAGTTCACTGTAGACTTGCTTTTATTAATATTGTTTATACACATCAACGTGCCAATGAAATGGTTATCTCGGTCATGACTAGCCAATTCCGCTTGGGTGCTCCCCAACCCATAATTAATCTAGCACACGCCTAAATGGATGATTTCACCGAGGTGTATGAAAGCACAGCCTAGAGGGCCGACAGCCGCTAGGGTGGACTGACAGTTTTTCCCTGAAGACAGAACACAGTGAATTACAAATGAATACCCTTAATACACATTAACACGAGTGATTACTCTGCATCACTAACGCAAACTCGTTGGGGCTCGCCCTCCAGCATGTTGTTAGTGTGGTGACAGCCTATACACAGAGCCGGCTAGGACGGGAGTAATTGCACGGTACACTAATTACACAATTACGTAGACCCTTGAATGAGACATGAAATAAGATGGAACACGAGATGAATATTCACAATAAACACACACATGTGTGAAAACAAGTTTAGGTGGTGCGGATGCTGCTGGATGAAGTTCGTAGCGGATCACGTGGTGCAGATGAAATTGCAATATTCCTCAGGCTCGCTTGAAAATAAAATTTATTTCTGGGGTCATGACACCTAGACATAAATTGCATTTGAAATAAATCTAAATCAGGAAGAAACATTTTAAGAATTAGGGTACATATTGCCTCACAGAATTTCTTCCACCAACAAAAAATGCCTAACCTAAAACATTGTGTAACTTTCATTGTTGTATTGATCTTTGTGTTTTGTATACATTTAAAATGTATTTAGCTATAAGATTTAACTCTTAAATTGTGCATTTTTGAGTGCGTAAATCACAATTTGATATTGATATGTTACAATACTCTTGAAGCTTATCAATATTTTATGTATTATGTATATTGACATGTTCTATATCCCGACGCCTGCCAGGTGAACATGGGATCAAAATTACACAAATAAATAAATAAAATAAATAAATAAACATAATCACCCCTCTTAATAGGTACTACAAATATCTTTTCAAGTTTGATCGACTGATTATTCATTGCTGAGAGTATGTGAAAGTCAAATTCAGTGTCACTATCAATATATTACTGAATCCCAGACGTTTAATTCCTTGTCGATTTGGGGTTCCATTTGTTAAAAAAAGTCAAGGAAAATTAATACTACCATGAGGTTGTGACAAAAAGTTTTTTTTTCTCATCACTATCGATTGTAACAGTTTGCTTGAAAACTTTCATGAAATACGATGTAAATAATAGTAGACACTTTTACGGTATCTGGGGATTTAGTTAATTCAGTTAATTTACAACCTGAATCCCCAAATATTTTGTACAATAACTTGGTCACGTGGTCAATTTAGTAACCTAAATAGCGGATTCAGATACGGCTGCAGTTGCATGAGCAGTTGCATTTATGTATTTTTTTGTGAAAACATAATTTTTTTAACTCCAAAAAACTATAGACCCTAAATAATTACTTAGACAATGACATACAGTATGCCTGTGTTATTTACATCAATAGTAAGACTAATATTTATGATAATGCATAATACCCCAACATGCTCCCCTCCCCCTTCCAGGGAGGAGTTAGAGGGACAAGGGGGGTATGTTTTCCATTTTGTGCGATTGGGGGTGTATTTTTCGTCTTCAAATTGGCCTGGAAGGCACATTTTTAGACAGATTTCCTTCAAATTTGGGGGGGGGGGTCCCTTGCCCCCCCTCCTCCATTGACAGTTAGGCCTTTTGTAAGCCTAAGGCCCTAAGTTTTAAATGTTCAGTCTTAAGTGTTAAGTCTTGAGTCTTAAATTTTAAATCTAACTTTCACCATAATTGCAACTGCATGTCGGTATGTGCGAGCGAGCACCGATAGGCATGGGCGAGCACGTGCCAAAGTTCCCAGATGACATTGCACAATAAATACTAATTCGTATGGTTACCTGCTTCACCTATGGTGGCTCAGCGCGCGGATTACACCGGCCAGTCCCCTGGTTGGTTTTCAATGGAAAATACTCATATTACATTTATCAATACTGTTAACTAATTAATAGGGACCTGCAAAATTTGCATTATTTTGTGGTTGCACACTAAACTCCAACACATAGTATGCTCATTTGACAACTGCCAGGGCAGACAACTTTTGTGGCATGCCCCGAGGATGCTTTCAGCCAATAGTTCAAGCTGAGCGGGCGGTTGAGCAACCTATCTCCGATGTGATCACATTCCTTAATGACAACGAAAAGTAGGCAGTAGCCAATGAAATGACGAATTGTGCTTAAGTAGGTATACGACAGTGAAGTTTAACATGTTAACACATAATGATGCAAATTTTACACCTCTCTACTAATCAAACAAATCAACATTATTAATTTTAAGAGATCATGGAGTTTACCCACAATTAAAATACTCATGAGTTTCTAACACCAAATCTGTTTTAAAACTTAGCAATAAATCTTACCTGCAAACAACAAAGGTACTGTACTGCACTGAAGATGGCTAGTGAGCATCCTCTAAAACATATAATAAGCTTGTGGTGCTATCTGTTGGATTTTTGTTGAACTTTAAGTCTTTCAAGTTAATTTGAACAAAATTAGAGTATCTTCAAAGTTAACTCATTTTACACCCATAATAATTATTATTATATTCACCAACCTAGACCTATATCTTTATCATATAAGGTGAATTGGAGCAAGTGCACAGTAGTTTTTGAAAAGTTTAACTTTGGATGTTCATAAGAAACTTATAATTGGGATAAAAATTTTGGATTGGTTGCAAAATATTGTTTGGGTATTTCCGTTGAAATATATACAATCAAGAGCTCCAGTGGAATTTATTTTGCAGGAAAAGAAATTAAAAGTCTTAAAAGCTGTCCCTGGTATACTCTTGCCCCAACAAAGTGGGGCAAGTGCATAACCGGGGTCCATCTTCTAAATAGTTTTGCTTTGTGTCGTCTTGGGGCAAGAGCAGAAAAGACCAGTTTTTAAACTTTATTGTGGTGGTTGAAATTCTAAAATTCAATGAAAATTTGCTAAGGTATAATCTTTGTTATAAACAATATGAGGTTGTGAGAAATGTAAGGGTGGCATTAAAAAGCAGAAATGACAACAGTAAAATATGTTTTCTAATGTTTTCAATGAAAAATACAATACACAGTCTATATATAACTACATAACTGATTAACATAACTTAACATAAATTAAGTTACTTAATTTTAATTAAAAACTCATGTCAGAGATCATTTAAGAAAGGGCTCATATCCTAATTAACAAAATATTATGCAAATAATTATAATAATATTGCAGAATAAAACTACCAGTAACTTACTTATTTATTCAAATTGAACAATGAAAAGGAATCACTCTTTCAGTAAATAGAAAATTTGACACACTCCTCTTTTTCAACAGTATGTTGAAAAAAAATTTGTACCCTTTATCATAAACACAAAAAAAAAAAAAAACATTTTTTTGCAAGCTGTAGGTATGAACACATAAACTTAACAAATAAAAATCTAAGAATTACTGTTTATCAGTTATTAACTGGATTCAAAGTCAGAATGTTATTGCACATTGAATGTAGTTAATTCAACAGAAAAAAAAAGCTTCTCCTCTCCTTCCAATTTTGGGAGGGGAAAGGACTCTTATGATGTCGGTGATGTCAATAGAGCTGATATTGTCTCTATCC
This sequence comes from Dryococelus australis, assembly GCA_029891345.1. Classification (NCBI taxonomy): domain Eukaryota; kingdom Metazoa; phylum Arthropoda; class Insecta; order Phasmatodea; family Phasmatidae; genus Dryococelus; species Dryococelus australis. The sequence continues at coordinate 107,777,593 of CM056993.1, read as the reverse complement.
AGAAACTTGAATGCTGCTGCATTTTCTTTTGCCAAAGCTTTTCGAGCATTCTTCACAACTGGAGCGCCAAACACAAAGCTAATCACTTGACCAATGTAATGCTTAATGTGATTTTTTGATAAAAATTTCACTAAAACCCAGTCTCCTGCCCTCAGATTGGTTGAATCTGTATTGGCCACGCTAGGTTCTTCATCTTCCTCTTCATCTTGGACATCTTCTTCCTGTTGGTCCTTCATTCTTTCCACGTAGTACTCCCAGTTTTCGTCTTCCTTATCTGTCTCCCTCAAACTAAAATTGTCTGAGGAAGTTTCTGAGGAGCTTTCTTCCATCCCTGGCCTCTGTTTCCTCGCTTTTCAGGCCAGATGTGTGTTCATTTTCATTTCCTCTCTCTTCCTTTTCATTGTCTTTTTTTATGAATTCTTCTTATTTTTGAGTTTTCTCTTCTCTGCTTCTGCTTTTTTCTTATCTTGGTCTCGAATTCTTGCATAAACATTGTCTGAAGTTATGACTTCTGCTCCTTTTGCAAGGCTTGTTTTCTTTTTCTTTTCTGCAGATTGGTGATTCTCAATGGTTTCCGAAACTAACTCTTCAGACTTCCTTGCTCTTGCTCGTGAAACAGATTGATGAGATCCAACTACTGAAGACTGGAGTTTGCGCAGGAGATGAAGTGCTCTCCCTTTTTCGACAGGTGGATTTGAATCGCATTGCGACACAACTTCTGAACAAACCACTGACCCCTCATAACTTGATCCAGCTTGGACAACTTCTGATTCATGAACCACTGACCCCTCATTACTTGATCCAGCTTGCAAATGTGGCCGATTAATATGGTTCCACAACTGCAGACATAGCTTGTCAAACCTTTCCTCTGGAATCATATCCTGGTTGAAGGGATAAATGCCTCCTTTGAGAAAACCAGATTTTATTATGTTGGGAACAAGTTCTTGCCACAATGTGCTTAACAATTTGACAAATTCCTTTTTTGGCAACTTCTGCCCTATGCGGTGTTTCTACCACTTAACTAGTTCAGCATCATAACGTGTTTTTAATTATTATCACAGAGCGATCAAGTGGCTGGAGAATGTGTGAAGAGTGAGGGGGCAAAATAAGGATGGCTACATTCTCTTCTTGAGCAATTTCTATCAGTCTTAAGGAGACGTGGGTCTTGTGGCCATCACACATCACAAGAACTGGCCTCTATGTGCCAACGTGTGCCAAGAATGTAATCTTAAAGAAGTTAATGAAAACCTCAGTCTCCATCCATCCATTCTCAGTAGAAACATATGAAGTGCCTGGGAAAGTTTCCTCTTTGGTTGGCTGCCAATCGTCCCACATATTTATGCCCTTGAAAATTACTAGAGGAGGTAACTTCTCCCCACTGGCAGCCACAGTAAGAAGAACTAAATGTTGTGTCTTCCAGGTGCGTTAGTGGTTTTAGTGGAAGGAAGGCCCCTCCCTCCCACTACATTGGTTTTGGATGGTCCCTAACAAAACTAGTTTCATCTAGTTTAAATATCAGGTGTGGCCTTTCTTCCAATCCAAGCTGTAAAATAGTTTTCTCCAGCTCTTCGAAATAATTGTATATTATGAAAGGATTAATACAATTTCTCCTTGCGATTTCCACACGCTGGGGTTTCTTTACAGTCAGAGTATGACACCTCATAAATGAGATTAGCCAGTCACTACGAGGTTTTGAATAAGTACTCACCCACCAGTGACACAATGTCCTTTCTCGAAAGTCCAAATCCGTATTGCTCCATGGTGATGAGACAGGCTGCAATTTTCTTCTCCACGTCCAGTGGAAGAGCTGTAGGTCGACCATGTGACGTTGACTTACGTCGTCTCCTTCCTTTCACATGATCAATCACTGTGTTAAGGGGGATGTTGAAACCCTTTGCAGCCTTGTATGCTGACATTTGCCCAGATTGTACTTCAAGCACAGCCTCTGCCAAGATTTCTTGAAAATATTGCTTTCCCCTGTTCATCTTCCTGACATAGTTACGAATCATTTTCGTAATCAGAGCAGACTACCTAAAACACTAACAAAACAATATGCTTATTGATAACTTACTTAATGCAAATTTGTTAAAACACATATTTTTTGTAGGCCTAAATAAAAGAGATTAACGTTAGGCCTACAGTCAGTTGTGATCAACTACCTGATATAAAATGTGTTTGATATTAAAGAAGCCAACAAATAAATGAAATAACATATGAGAAAATGTAAGTTAAATAACAGTGCCACAAAAAGGGACAAATAAAGATCACGACCAAGAATGACCAAGAACAAGCGGAGATGCTGCAAGGACAGTACTTGTCAGTGTTTGAGGCAAAGGAGAGGTGGAATTAGGGGGGGGGCAAACAGGGTTCGGGGGGGGGGGGGGTGTTTAGTGAGTTAAGCTAAGGGAGTGGGAGATATAAAATTTAATTAGGGGTTTGGAGAGCAGTAAGACAGGGGGTCCAGATGGGATAGGAAATGCAGCACTAAAGTTTGGTGGCAGGGAGTTGGCGAAATATTTAGAAGTGCTGTTTAAAAATCCTTAAGAGAGGGTAAGTTACCACAAGATTGGAAGGATGCTATGGTGGTACCTATACACAAGCAGGGAGAGGATAAGCAGGGAGAGGATAGGGAGAGGCCTGGCAGCTACAGACCGGTGAGTCTCACATCAAGTACAGGAAAAGTAATGGAGAGGCTGGTGGTGCAGTATGTGGTGAGGGTAATGAACAATAGGAATTGGTTAGAGCAGTCCCAGCATGGTTTCAGGAGGGGATACTCATGTGAGACTCAGCTGGCTGGGTTATTAGAGCATCTGGTGCAGGTAGTTGATGAGGGGAAGCTGGTGGATGCCTGCTTCATTGATTTTCAGAAGGTGTTTGATAAGGTGCCCCATGGGACATTGATGAGGAAAGTGGAGGCGCTGATACCAGACAGGAGAGTAGTGGAATGTATAGGGGACTTTCTCAGGGGGCGAAGGTAGAGGGTGAAAGTGGGGCAGGCAATTTCGGAGGAAGAGGAGGTTGCATCAGGGGTACCACAGGGAAGCGTGCTGGGTCCTTTGTTATTTACCATAATGGTTAATGACATGGGTTTGGGGATTAGAGGAAAAATCAGATTGTTTGCAGGGGATTGTGTTGTATATGCTGTGGTGGGAGAGGTGGGCGGAAATTTGCAGGCGGACATTGATAAGATATGGTTGTGGACCAGGAGAAATAAAATGAAGATAAATGTAAGAAAAACTAAGGTAGTGAGGTTCTCAAAGAAGAAGATGGTAAGCAGGGACATGTACAGATGGGAGGGACAAGAGATAGAAGAAGCAGCAGAATATAAGTATCTACGGATTATACTTCAGGGAGACCTCAGGTGGAAAAAACAGGTAGAGAGGGTGGTAGCAAAGTGAAGAAGGGCTCTGGGAAGGGTGCTGAATGGAGTCAGCTGTGAGGTGAAGGAGAAGGCGTATGGCACAGTGGTACGGCCACTGTTAGAATATGCTGCAGCAGTATGGGACCCGTATGTGGAGGTGGAGGTGCGAGAACTGGAAAAGGTGCAGAGAAAGGCAGCAAGATGGGTGAAGGGTAGGTGGAAAAGGCAGGGGCAAGATGGTGAGGAAGAAGGGAACTATAGGCCATCAGTGATGATGAAAGAAATGGGGTGGAGCTCATTGAAGGACAGGAGGAAAGTTGAGTGGTTAGTCAGGATGTACAGGGTAGTGAATGAAGAGGGAGGATGGGGAGGTCTACACTGCAAGCTAAGTAAGGGGGGGTTTAGAGGAAGAGGAAACAACAGTGAGAAGCTTCAGAGGGTGTGAAGGAGAACGGAGCGGGGTAGGCAGTCCATGCTTGTGAGGTCTGTGAGGGAGTGGAATATGTTGAGGGAGGAATTGGTATCGGTGAGAGGGGTTGGTAAATTCAGGAAGGGAGTGGAAAAGGAGTTGGTTGGGTGAAGGAGAGGTGAGAGAGCTTGCCACCAGGCGGTGGCCTAATTGCGAGTGTATGTATGTATGTATGTATGTATGTAAGACTCGTGATGAGGGGTAAGTACGTAATGGTCTGCAGTTACCCCGAACATAAATTTTCTTGCACTTTTTTTTTCTATCATTGCCGAAGCTAAGAGCAGGGGTGTGCTCAGGCCCTTATACCACACAGGCGGTTGCAGTATTTGTATCTCTCTGCGGGCTACAGGAAGTTTCCCTCCCCAGACCGCAGGGAACACATAGCCCAGAGGTCAGGACAACCTGCACATTCCAGCGCAACAAATTTTCTAGCGGTTAGTGCAGACCAGGGTCTTATTATTTGTAAACTTCTACTTAAACACAAAAACTAGAGGACTCATGAAAAAAAAAAAAAAAACATTTAAATTATACACTTACCATTGAAAATGTTTTTTATCATCTCCCAGGGGATATTTGCACCTTGAAGAAAACTGGATGACAAACTTAACTTGCAGAGTCAAAACCAATTGTCTGTTTCAAAACATTCTCTCATGTTTACATCCGATACCAGTGTACCCTAATGACAGTAGTGTGAAACCCACAGTAGTATGCTTCATAGGCCACTAGGTAGCAGGCCTCTATATATTTTTAAACAAAATATATGGGGCACGAATGCACTTGCCCCGATTCACCTTACAGTATATATAAAGGTTTTGTTTTACAATACTTTCTGTAGTTTCTATTGTATCCTATGTGTTTTTGTGCACAGTAGGCCTTATTATCAAGAACAGAGGCTTTTCTTGAAAAAGGTAGTTGTTATAATCTTGACATGTTCTACATCTTACAACAAATGTGTTGATAAATAATTGTGCAGTTTTGGGGAAATAATTCTGTACCAATAAATCCTAAAAAGGTGACATCAATATTTTTTTCTTGAGAGCTACCTGAACTCTGCAATTACCTTAATACATTGTTCATTTTAAAGAATTTTCCTGTTTGCACATCCAGCCCTTAATCACAAAAATACAGAATTGGGTAAGATTTGTGAGACTGTAGTTGACTGTAGTAACTGCTACGTACAATCGGCCACTAGCAGTTATATGATAATCACAGTAAAGTGAGCCCTGTCATTCGGAATGATAATCTATAAATTCAATGATATTTTAGCCTTAGACGTAAACTTCATGGTGTGGTGGAATATACACACTGTGCTTATTGCTTACTTGGCAATTTTTTTTTTTTGAAAGGTAGTTACGGAATACGAAACGGCTGGAAGAAAAAATAACTAGGGCCTCAAAAGTGCTCACTTTACGGTGAACAGCTGACACATAAGCTCCACTGACATCATAATTTAATACACAAGGGATTAATATTTTTCTTTTACCCAAGCTGTTTGTTTCAAAACATTCCGATGTGGTAACCGTATCGCTGGACTTGAAACGTCTTTAACAACTTGAGAAACTTGCCCACTTTGAAGCGGGATATGCGACATCACAGACAAATAGGCAAACGCAAACAATTTCAAGATATCATTTCTCACTGAAAACCCCGACACACCGAACGTCCCGCAAAATATAACCTCCAATCGTAAACATAGACTCAGTTTGTTTAATTCAAGTTGACCAACATACGCTCAATGCTAACAACAACGTAATGTTAAAATGGGAAATGTCTGGATTTCTCAAAAGTTTGCACTTTGATCTTGTAAAAGAACATTTTTCATTGGTTGTTTGATTTCATCACATTATTATAGGTTACATCTGAAAAGACGTTTGTTTTACCAAAAGTATTGACATGTGCTACGTCCCACTCCCTAAGACCGTTTGTCCGGCCGAGATAATGCTTTTCAGCAGCGAGTATCCAGACTCTACTTGTGTGCACAAGATTAAACTCGAACGGTGCAAACCAAAGATGTTATTTTAGGTACATACATACATACACTCGCAATTAGGCTACCGCCCGGTGGCGAGCTCTCTCAACTCTCCTTCACCCAACAAATTCCTTTTCCACTCCCTTCCTGAATTTATCAACCACTCTCACAGATACTAATTCCTCCCTGAACACATTCCACTCCCTCACAGACATCACAAGCATGGACTGCCTACCCCGCTCCGTTCTCCTCCACACCCTCTGAAGCTTCTCACTGTTGTTACCTCTTCCTCTAAACACACCCCCTTTCCAAGCTTGCAGTGTAGCCACCCAATCCTCCCTCTTCATTCTCTACCCTGTACATCCTGACTAACCGCTCAACTTTCCTCCTGTCCTTCAATGAGCTCCACCCCATTTCTTTCATCATCACTGATGGCCTACAGTTCCCTTCTTCCTCATCATCCTGCCCATGCCTTTTCCACCTACCCTTCACCCATCTTGCTGGTTTTCTCTGCACTTTTTCCAGTTCTCGCACCTCCACCTCCACATACGGGTCCCATACTGCGGCAGAATATTCTAACATTGGCCATACCATTGTGCCATACGCCTTCTCCTTCACCTCACAGCTGACTCCATTCAGCACCCTTCCCAGCATACCCAGAGCCCTTCTTCACTTTGCTACCACCCTCTCTACCTGTTTTTTCCACCTGAGGTCTCCCTGCAGTATAATCCATAGATACTTATATTCTGCTGCTTCTTCTATCTCTTGTCCCTCCCATCTGTACATGCCCCTGCTTATCTTCTTCCTTGTAAACCTCACTACCTTAGTTTTTCTTACATTTATCTTCATTTTATTTCTCCTTTTCCACAACCATATCTTATCAATGTCCGCCTTCAATTTTCCGCCCACCTCTCCCACCACAGCATATACAACACAATCCCCTGCAAACAATCTGATTTTTCCTCTAATCCCCAAACCCATGTCATTAACCATTATGGTAAATAACAAAGGACCCAGCACGCTTCCCTGTGGTACCCCTGATGTAACCTCCTCTTCCTCCGATATTGCCTCCCCCACTTTCACCCTCTACCTTCGCCCCCTGAGAAAGTCCCCTATACATTCCTATACCCTCCTGTCGGATATCAGCACCTCCACTTTCCTCATCACTGTCCCATGGGGCACCTTATCAAACACCTTCTGAAAATCAATGAAGCAGGCATCCACCAGCTTCCCCTCATCAACTACCTGCACCAGATGCTCTAATAACCCAGCCAGCTGAGTCTCACATGAGTATCCCCTCCTGAAACCATGCTGGGACTCCTCCAACCAATTCCTATTGTTCATTACCCTCACCACATACCGCACCACCAGCCTCTCCATTACTTTTCCTGTACTTGATGTGAGACTCATCGGTCTGTAGCTGCCAGGCCTCCCTCTATCGTCTCCCTGCTTGTGTATAGGTACCACCATAGCATCCTTCCAATCTTGTGGTAATGTACCCTCTCCTAAGGACTTTTTAAACAGCACTTCTTAATATTTCGCCAACTCCTTGCCTCCAAACTTTAGTGCTTAATTTCCTATCCCATCCGGTCCCCCTGTCCTACTGATCTCCAAACCCCTAATTACCTTTTCTATCCCCCACTCCCTCATCTTAAACTCACTATAAACCCCCCGAACCCTGTTTGTCCCCCTATTCCAACCATACTTTGCCTCAAACACTGACAAGTACTGTCCTTGCAGCATCTCCGATTTTTCTTTGTCATTTGTCACATGCATACCATCTCTTCCTGTTAGCAGAGGGATCCCTTCCTCTCCTCCCGTTAACCGCCTAACATACCTAAACAATTTCCCCCATTCCTTGCCTTTTCCTTCTTCCACCATGTTCCCCAGAAATACATTCTTTGCCTGTTTGATCTTCCTTTCAAGCTCCCTACCCATATTTTCATCATTTCTTTAGATCTTATCATCCCTTCATTTCTCAACTTGGCCTGTAATTTTCTGCACTTCTTCTTCATTTTCAAAATCTCCTGTCCATGATATGGCGGATCTCCCCTAGTCTGTAACCTTTTCATTCACAAATTTCTCCAACTTAACCTCTATTAATCCTCTAAACTCTCTCCACAACTCTTCTTCATCCTCCTCCATAGACCATTTTTTAGACCTGTCTCTCAGGAATATTTCTGCCCCATTCTTGTCTCCTCTCCCATACTGCCACACCAACGTTTCTGCCATTTGCACTTCCCTCGTCCTGCCAATCCCAGTTTCCACAACCGGGATATGATGGTCTCTTATACCATCCAATACTATTGTACCAACTACAGCATTCCTAGGTTTGACCAACACCACATCCAGCACTGACCCAACACCCTCCTCATTCCATCTCGTAGGTGTTTCTATACTACTGGACTAATCCTCTGTTGACTAACTGTGCTGCCATTCTCTGCATTATGGTACCCATTACTTCTGCACCCTCTACCCATTTCACCACTGGCTTAATCAAATCCCCTGATACAACAACCCACTGCCTGTCCTTTAGACTATCGACCCTCTCCTTGATCATCTCAATTGCCTGCCATCCCTGTCCTGGTGGTCTATACGCTGCCAGTAAAGTAATACTCCTTTTACTACTACCACTCCATTTAATTTTCATTACCTCGACATCCTCACTAACCCATTCTCCTGCTCCTTTTAGCCCATTCCTTACACACACCATTATTCCTCCTCCTCTCCCATCCCTCTCTCTCTTCTGAAGATGGTGAACTTATCCTACCTACACTTAATGTCCAGTACTTTCTCATTTAACGAAGTCTCCACAGCTACCACTATATCCGCCCCATATCCTTCAACCTTTCCCCAGAATCCCTCCAGATTGTTGTACACACTCCTACAGTTCACCACCATTATCTTTATACTAGTAATCTGCTTTACCATCCTACATTGCTTACCTCCTATCTCCACCCTGCGGCCTCATCAAAGCTATCCTCTCCATTTCTCTCCCCTTCCGTTTCCTTGCTTCTAACTGATTGCTATTTCAACAACTGCTGCTCTGTCCTGGCCCTCTCCATGCAGCCAGCTACTTCTCTACCTAGCAGATCACCTAGAATCCTCTTTCCCTGTTATGTCAGGTGAACCTGGTCCCTCCCTACACTTTCCCAGCTTACCCATTTCCTACTATCTATAAATGTAGCCCCCAAATCCCTACACACCCTCTCATATACCTCACTCGCAGCCACTGCCTTCCTATAGGATACTCCTTTCCTAAACAGCACGCCACTGACTACTGCCCTAGCTCCATGAAACTTCTCCCGTACTTACCTCAGCAATTCCCTGAGGTCCCGCTCTACCTCCTGCCCCACCTCCCTATGAGCCAGGTAATTTCCCCTACATGAATGAGAACGACCTTTGCCACCCTGCTACCTTTCATACCACTAACCCTTTCCTCCAAATCCCTTGTATTTGACCCCCAAAAGCTGCTTTGTATGTAATTTCCTTCCTGATATTACTCAGCTCCACCCCTTTTACAATAGTGCTGCCTAGAAAAAACTACCTCTAGCTCCCTTCCTACAACCTGTTCCTGCTTTGTGCCTCTGCCAACCACCTGCCTACCCTTGTCTCCGGCCTCCTGCAGCACCCTTTTTCCCTCCCTTTGGCCAGCCCTCCTCTCTCCTCTCTGGCCCTGATCTGTCCACTTTCTCCTGCTGGGTGGAGCTGAGTAATATCAGGAAGGAAATTACATACAAAGCAGCTTTTGGGGGTCAAATACAAGGGATTTGGAGGAAAGGGTTAGTGGTATGAAAGGTAGCAGGGTGGCAAAGGTCGTTCTCATTCATGTAGGGGGAAATTACCTGGCTCATAGGGAGGTGGGGCAGGAGGTAGAGCGGGACCTCAGGGAATTGCTGAGGTAAGTACGGGAGAAGTTTCATGGAGCTAGGGCAGTAGTCAGTGGCGTGCTGTTTAGGAAAGGAGTATCCTATAGGAAGGCAGTGGCTGCGAGTGAGGTATATGAGAGGGTGTGTAGGGATTTGGGGGCTACATTTATAGATAGTAGGAAATGGGTAAGCTGGGAAAGTGTAGGGAGGGACCAGGTTCACCTGACATAACAGGGAAAGAGGATTCTAGGTGATCTGCTAGGTAGAGAAGTAGCTGGCTGCATGGAGAGGGCCAGGACAGAGCAGCAGTTGTTGAAATAGCAATCAGTTAGAAGCAAGGAAACGGAAGGGGAGAGAAATGGAGAGGATAGCTTTGATGAGGCCGCAGGGGTGGAGATAGGAGGTAAGCAATGTAGGATGGTAAAGCAGATTACTAGTATAAAGATAATGGTGGTGAACTGTAGGAGTGTGTACAACAATCTGGAGGGATTCTGGGGAAAGGTTGAAGGATATGGGGCGGATATAGTGGTAGCTGTGGAGACTTCGTTAAATGAGAAAGTACTGGACATTAAGTGTAGGTAGGATAAGTTCACCATCTTCAGAAGAGAGAGAGGGATGGGAGAGGAGGAGGAATAATGGTGTGTGTAAGGAATGGGCTAAAAGGAGCAGGAGAATGGGTTAGTGAGGATGTCGAGGTAATGAAAATTAAATGGAGTGGTAGTAGTAAAAGGAGTATTACTTTACTGGCAGCGTATAGACCACCAGGACAGGGATGGCAGGCAATTGAGATGATCAAGGAGAGGGTCGATAGTCTAAAGGACAGGCAGTGGGTTGTTGTATCAGGGGATTTGATTAAGCCAGTGGTGAAATGGGTAGAGGGTGCAGAAGTAATGGGTACCATAATGCAGAGAATGGCAGCACAGTTAGTCAACAGAGGATTAGTCCAGGTAGTAGAAACACCTACGAGATGGAATGAGGAGGGTGTTGGGTCAGTGCTGGATGTGGTGTTGGTCAAACCTAGGAATGCTGTAGTTGGTACAATAGTATTGGATGGTATAAGAGACCATCATATCCCGGTTGTGGAAACTGGGATTGGCAGGACGAGGGAAGTGCAAATGGCAGAAACGTTGGTGTGGCAGTATGGGAGAGGAGACAAGAATGGGGCAGAAATATTCCTGAGAGACAGGTCTAAAAAATGGTCTATGGAGGAGGATGAAGAAGAGTTGTGGAGAGAGTTTAGAGGATTAATAGAGGTTAAGTTGGAGAAATTTGTGAATGAAAAGGTTACAGACTAGGGGAGATCCGCCATATCATGGACAGGAGATTTTGAAAATGAAGAAGAAGTGCAGAAAATTACAGGCCAAGTTGAGAAATGAAGGGATGATAAGATCTAAAGAAATGATGAAAATATGGGTAGGGAGCTTGAAAGGAAGATCAAACAGGCAAAGAATGTATTTCTGGGGAACATGGTGGAAGAAGGAAAAGGCAAGGAATGGGGGAAATTGTTTAGGTATGTTAGGCGGTTAACGGGAGGAGAGGAAGGGATCCCTCTGCTAACAGGAAGAGATGGTATGCATGTGACAAATGACAAAGAAAAATCGGAGATGCTGCAAGGACAGTACTTGTCAGTGTTTGAGGCAAAGTATGGTTGGAATAGGGGGACAAACAGGGTTCGGGGGGTTTATAGTGAGTTTAAGATGAGGGAGTGGGGGATAGAAAAGGTAATTAGGGGTTTGGAGATCAGTAGGACAGGGGGACCGGATGGGATAGGAAATTAAGCACTAAAGTTTGGAGGCAAGGAGTTGGCGAAATATTAAGAAGTGCTGTTTAAAAAGTCCTTAGGAGAGGGTACGTTACCACAAGATTGGAAGGATGCTATGGTGGTACCTATACACAAGCAGGGAGACGATAGAGGGAGGCCTGGCAGCTACAGACCGATGAGTCTCACATCAAGTACAGGAAAAGTAATGGAGAGGCTGGTGGTGCGGTATGTGGTGAGGGTAATGAACAATAGGAATTGGTTGGAGGAGTCCCAGCATGGTTTCAGGAGGGGATACTCATGTGAGACTCAACTGGCTGGGTTATTAGAGCATCTGGTGCAGGTAGTTGATGAGGGGAAGCTGGTGGATGCCTGCTTCATTGATTTTCAGAAGGTGTTTGATAAGGTGCCCCATGGGACAGTGATGAGGAAAGTGGAGGTGCTGATATCCGACAGGAGGGTATAGGAATGTATAGGGGACTTTCTCAGGGGGCGAAGGTAGAGGGTGAAAGTGGGGGAGGCAATATCGGAGAAAGAGGAGGTTGCATCAGGGGTACCACAAGGAAGCGTGCTGGGTCCTTTGTTATTTACCATAATGGTTAATGACATGGGTTTGGGGATTAGAGGAAAAATCAGATTGTTTGCAGGGGATTGTGTTGTATATGCTGTGGTGGGAGAGGTGGGCGGAAATTTGAAGTCGGGCATTGATAAGATATGGTTGTGGACCAGGAGAAATAAAATGAAGATAAATGTAAGAAAAACTAAGGTAGTGAGGTTTACAAGGAAGAAGATAAGCAGGGACATGTACAGATGTGAGGGACAAGAGATAGAAGAAGCAGCAGAATATAAGTATCTATGGATTATACTGCAGGGAGACCTCAGGTGAAAAAAACAGGTAGAGAGGGTGGTAGCAAAGTGAAGAAGGGCTCTGGGTATGCTGGGAAGGGTGCTGAATGGAGCCAGCTGTGAGGAGAAGGAGAATGTGAATGGCACAATGGTATGGCCAATGTTAGAATATTCTGCAGCAGTATGGGACCCGTATGCGGAGGTGGAGGTGCGAGAACTGGAAAAGGTGCAGAGAAAGGCAGCAAAATGGGTGAAGGGTAGGTGGAAAAGGCAGGGGCATGATGGTGAGGAAGAAGGGAACTATAGGCCATCAGTGATGATGAATGAAATGGGGTGGAGCTCATTGAAGGACAGGAGGAAAGTTGAGCGGTTAGTCAGGATGTACAGGGTAGTGAATGAAGAGGGAGGATGGGGAGGGCTATACTGCTAGCTAAGTAAGGTGGTGTTTAGAGAAAGAGGAAACAACAATGAGAAGCTTCAGAGGGTGTGGAGGAGAACGGAGTGGGGTAGGCAGTCCATGGTTGTGAGGGCTGTGATGGAGTGGAATAAGTTGAGGGAGGATTTGGTATCTGTGAGAGGGGTTAGTAAATTCTGGAAGGGTGTGGAAAAGGAGTTGGTTGGGTGAAGGAGAGTTGAGAGCTCGCCACCGAGTGGTAGCCTAATTGCAAGTTTATGTATGTATGACACTAATGTGTTGCGTAGGTGTAGTCTTTGGGTAACGTAGCCTACTTCTACACATCAGTGTGAATAAATAATCTAAAACAGGGTAGAACATAATTTTCAGTGTCGGAATATATTTTATTTCGCTTGAGGTTTTTCTGAGTGCAGTTTTCTGAACGCTATTTTACACTTGTAGCAGTAGAACGAACAGTTTCAAGTTTGATATATTACTATTGGTCATTTATTTGAAATTACAGAAACAGGCAATTAACAGTGCTATCATTATACATTGTTTCAATTACATTGTTATGTGGAAGAATGGGGGGGGGGGGAGCGATGTTCGTTCTTGTATGTCTTGACTAGTTATGTGAACTATCAACTCTGTAAGGAAGTTCCAAACCACGGACTTTTCGTGGGACTGCTTCGATTGGTCAGGCTGGTTATTTTTTGTTCTAAGTGAGTTGTTTATTAGGAGTCCTTAGCATCATTTAAGAAGCAATGCTAGACTAGGGGACAAGTGAATATTGTGCAACACGAACCCGAGCATGTCGAGGCTGATTAACCTTGAGTTGGCCCAGGACTCGAACCACGACCCGAGATAATACAAGGGCATCTTAATCGTAAGAAATGAGGTACGCTATCTGAGCGTCGGTGATGTTTGGTAGTGTATTTAGAAGAAATGGTTAAGTGCAAATTGAACTGGCGCAGTATTAATTTTGAAAGTGCAGCTTTCTCGATAAAATGCAAAAGACTGGCAAGTTACGATTTCGGAATTCTCTATGAATAATCACCAGTAAAATTAAAGAACTGATTTTGCCCGAACATGATTTTATCCAGTGTTGCTGCAGAAAGTCTGATTACTAAAAGTTTCAACTTAATTTATTGAAATTTTTTTGCTCATTCATAAGATCACACAGCCAGTCCAAATCTAAATTGCATACATGTTGTTTAATCTTAATTACAAGGTGATAAGTTGTGAGGTTCAAAAGTACACGATAATTGTTCGTATTTGATTAGGGTATTCTGTTTTTCGTATTTTCTAGTGCTTGAGTGTGACAAGGGTATAATTTAAGTTGTTCAATGTTCTATTATTATGTGTGTCGCCTATATTAAATTTTAAGTAAATCCTGTTAAATATGGAATATGAGTTGTGTGTCTATGATTAGTTTAATTATGTCTTTGCATGCCTATCCTGAATCAAAATTAAAGGAATTGTTAACCACAAATTCTCTCTGATTGAAAGTATTTCGGATGTGCTAAACACTCCTCAGTTGGATGATACCGATGTTGTGGCATACTGACATCACCTGGCTTTTATCTTTATCACACACTGCTAAGCACTTGGCGCCTAACCATTGAGCTGAATGATCTATATTTTTGAGCATGTGTATCGTTGTATGTTTTCTGTGCCAACCCAGCAAGGCTGCTTTGTTTTTTATTTTATTTAATGTTGCTGAGAGTACTGTGGTATTGGGAATGTAAAATATTTCATCCAAAAAACCCACGAGTCCTTAGATATTACAAAGGAATATTTTCTCACTGATATGTAGAAGTAGGCTATGTTAGCCAAAGACAACACCTACACCACACATTGCACTAGCCCCATTTGGAGTTAAGGACTCGCCAATAAACTGGAAGAAAAGTCAACTATTTTTGTTTACTCAGTCCTCCAATTTTCTCTCTCAGTTTAAACATTAAAGGGCGTTTGGTTAGCCCGAATAGTTCACATCATATTGTGTAAAAATTCAGTAAATAATTTTGCTATCACAATTATTGTAACCTCAGAGGTGTGTAACCAGTCGATAGGTTACCGTTTAGAAAACTGCAAGTAACAGTATAATAATCATAACTACAGCAGCGCAGGGTCAGAGGTCACCAAAGACGGAGAATTAAGCCCGGGCGATTGGTCTGCAGCACCCCGAGGACCCCCAGGAGTCATCATGCTACTTCACCACATCATTGATGCCGCCCTTGAGCGATGTTTGGCGCCTAGTCAAGTAAAGTCCAATCTCCAAAACCTCACCTCACACCGCCCCTAAAAAGCAAACCTAACTTCTTACACCAAGAATTCCTACCGCCTTTCACACGACAACCTAACCTCATTCACTCCAACCACACGGCGTCAGAGTGTACGACGAGTGAGAGTGTAGTTCAGGGCAGCCAGTGCAGTGCAACACATAGCATGCCCCGCCGACTGGCCAGAACTCCATCATGCAGAGTGATACACGAATATAAATAGGGAATAAATGCATTCAGAAAGGTTTGTATCACACGCCGTGCCACTTAGTGTTATGTGTTGAATAAAGATGGTGGTTACATACCCTCTTTTTTGTGCCCAGTGCCCACTTTTGCACCATGTTGTATCTTTATTAAGTGTGTAGTATCAGAGAGGGTGGGGTGAATGTGACAGTGTTCCGCGTTTTTCAGCACCCAGGCGGCATACAATAATTTTGACTTAATCACTTAGCTTGCAATAGACCAATTATTTGGACCCTTTTTCGCATCGCTGCCTGGGACACCACTCTCACCTCCCCAGGTCTTGCATTGCCTGGGGAAGTATAACAATTGCCGCAATAAGTATTGTTGGATTGATACCACTTTAACAGTGCAACCACAGACGACTGGTAAAGTCGCCAACCGCATGTAAGTTGCTTCGACTGAAGCATTAGAGTGAACCGAATAAACAACAGAGAACTGTTCTGAGGGTATTTAACCACTGTAGTTGCAAGGCATGTCATGGCATGGGGGTCCCCATAATACCCACCAGTTCATTGCAAGTGTTTTAAAGGTTTTGCACAATCGATGTCATGTTATTTAATTTTTGAGATGTAAGTACATGTATGGGTGTGTGGTTAGCCCTAATAGTCCACAATGTGGCGCATGTTAAAGTCTTAAATCATTTTTCCACCAAAAGTGTTCTGAACAGAAGGGCATGTAACCAGCCGATAGGTTACCGTTTAGCAAACTGCAATCATCAATAGTATAATCACTACAGCAGGATAGGGGCAGAAGTCATCATCGATGGAGAATTACGCCCGGGCGTTTCCAAAAAAGTCATACCTCACTGCCCTGATAACCAAACCTAACCCTATTGTACCTAGCCACGCAGCATCAGTATATTTATTTATATTTAGTTGCCACAGGTTTGAAATGTTATTAATTTACATTTTATTAATTTTATTACTGGAAATAGCGTGTATTAGAATCGGTATTTTATTTAGTTCATTATTTCAGTGTTTGATTTGGAAACCACTGATAATTATAGCTACTGTATTCTCTTTGTCTTTAGATCAGTGTCGCCAATGTGCAGTAATTACCCGAATTTCGTTTCCTTCACATGTGGTAAAAATGTGGGTATTTACCAGTTTCGGGTGAAATGTGCGTATTCTGCTCTCAGAGACATAAAAAGTTTCGAAAACAGGGATAAATATGAATTAAAAATTATTTTACCCATTTAAATTTCTTAGTGTTTCTAATCTATTCTTGTTCCATGCATTGCAAGTCAGTGCAATGCATGTTAGTGCATACGCAGTTTTTTATATTAAATATATTCACATGTATAAATTGAAATGGCAGTTCAGAAAACTATTATTTAATGTAAACTGGTGTTCCTACATTTTACAAGTAGGGAAATATACTCGGTGTATTTTGTGATCTTTGCAAGGTGATTTTGCTGAAATTAAAATTCTTGTGTGAAAATATCAATATGATTTTTTGGACAAAATTTTATCAGTACACTAAACGAACAAAAAAAAAGTTATCTTATATGAAATCTTATTGCAAGACTTTATGCCATATTATGAATACATTGAACATAGTATACCATGGGGTTCAATTTTAGGTCCCCTGCTATTCTTAATTTTTATTAATTATCTTACAGAGTACACAGACTTCTAATTAGGATATTGTGCCATTTGCAGATGACACTGCTGTAAAAATAGGATATAATGAGGTAAATCATACAGTTATACTAATAACAAGATTTCTTGGTTTGCAGTTAGATGAAATCTGATGTGTTGCTGACAAACCCATCACTGCTTGCTTTTCACTTAGATATATTTCTCCTCTGATGGCCAGGGCTTCACTTAAAAAAATATATATATACTTCTCAAATTTTCATTGTGTTCTTTCTTATGGAATACTGTTTTGGGGAGATGAGGCTAACAGTGGTTAAGTATTCTTGCATCAAAAAAAGAAAGGAGTTCACTTCTCTACTATAAAGATATTTAGCTCCCTTCCACCTCAGTATATAGATCTTCATTTCGATGACACAAAATCATTTAAATTGTTTATGGTTTTACACATAGCAGGTAACGAAAGGAGATAGGATAGTAGGATGCTGGGTTATCATTGGACAGACAGGGTGTAAACCAGTGACAAAAACCTAATAAAATATAAACTCAGTATATATGGACAGAATTCAAGCTACAAATGGATCAGCACAAGGTAGGGAACGCAGAGTGTTTATATGTATTTGCAGTGTTGATAAAGTAGTTCCATGCGGGCCACCGGCCCGCCAAGAGCGGCCAGCATACCGCACCATGCAAGTCAGTCTTCTACGAGCATATCAGGTGTGTGGTTGTGTGTTACCGCAGCTTGGATTTCGTGTGTTCGGGCAGCATTCAACTTTTGTTTTCAATCATTTAATCTCCATAGCAACTTTAACTAACCGAAAACGTAGTTCATTAGCTTTCCCAGAAACAACACCCCTCATTCCCAGTGCTTGCATCACCTGGGAAAACATAAAATTTGAACTAAACTTTCATAGACTTCATGCAATTTTCGCAGCATTTCGTAACCGGCAGGTTTGAACCTGTGTAGTGTTATTTTGTATGTAAAGTGTAGACTGCAGAGTCTTGGTAATAAAATTGCTTGATTACGCATTGAGAACTGATCATGTGGATATTATTTTGTGGCCTTTGGGCACTTCAGGGCGCAGGCCCTTAGAATACCCGCACCTTTTACCTAGTGTACCAGTATGTATCTTGCGTTTATTCGCAAGGGTTAATGTGCAAGTATCGTGTGTGTAAAATGTAGGCATGTGACTAGCCAATAAGATACTGCACCAAATGCAACTTGAGACTATTCGGCGAGCTTTTGTAAGCAATAGTACTACATAACATGGGTGTGTGAGCTGACCCGAACAGGCCACTGCGCCCTGCACATTTGGAGTACTTTTCATGGTGCAACAGTCCAGGATTGCATTGGTTATTGGCCGACCTCACACGACATCGTCCAGCGATGTCTGGCATTCCTAGTAAAATCGTTCCTAAAAATTCACCGCTCCTCAAATTCCGCCACTACCCACTGAGGCACCATGGCGCTATGTCAAAATGGCTCCCAACTTAGTTGTAGAACCTGGAAAACCCGCCATTCCAAAAAATTTCTTTTCCAAACTTTCTCCACAAATTTTTCTGCAGTTAAATTCCTAATTTACCCACAACGAGGGAGCTGCATAATCAACTTGGTGACCTGTACAGCAAGGGGCAACAGAGCGACGCCATCCAAACGCCTACACGATGCCAGGAAAGTTGCGCTTGGTCGGCAGGAAAAAGTTCGCCAGAATCACAAGGCATCGCCATTACTTCAGCGAGGGCTGTCAAGGGCTATAAGGCGAACATCTTGGGTCAGCAGAAGTGACGTCACCAGTGCGACACCCTGTCGCCGACCAGCAGAGACAAGATCAGGGGAGCGTACCTGCGCTACCCCTCCTCCACCTGATGTCAATGCCCACATGCCGCCATGTGCCAAGGAGGACAGGTACAAACTATGATAAAGGGAACGAAAACAAGTTCCTCTCTCCTGTGCTATCCGTTCACTGCACACCAGTGGGTCCGCTGTCCATTGACCCCTGCATCGCACTGCACCGTGTGCAGGCTGCGGTGACACATGCTCAAATTCCACACTCAGCTTCTGCCCTGCGCTTCTGCACCCCGTGCTTCTGCATCCACACTCCATGCTCTGGTGTGTGTGGACATTAACACATGATAGCTGGCCGGTCAGATGAGAGTGCATCGGCGCTTCTCTGCCCACATTCTCTGCGAGAAATGCCGACAAATTTAATGGCAAAATACGAGGTAGGCACAACCTATTGCAGGTGTAAACGAAAGACCAGTCCATCGATCAACCACACCGCGATCAACCACAATGAAGTGCAACCAGAGGAGAACTTTAATGAACATTCGGAACAACTTACCAAAATTAAAGAACCTCAGCAAAATTTAGAGCAAACCATTTGATGTCTAAGTCTTTTATGCGCAGGTCAGGGAACATCATTACTTAAGTGTGGACAGTGCCACACGAGTTTTCATCGGGAATGTCTCTTCGAGACCGAAGCGAACACTGGGGCAGAAATGCTATTTCTTTGCGATAGTTGCAATCAAAATTTTGGTCCCTGACCAACCACGTATAATTGGAACAAGTTTGTGACGGACTTACGATACAGTGTTTTGGAGCAACCGAACGAGGAGAACAACATGCAGAACAGTAGCAAAGAGGAAACACTGGAACGGCATCCAGCAACCAGCAGAGAAGTGGAAACACCGGGAGGGCAGGAGCACAGTAACTGCACAAGCAAGGAGGGTGTTCAGAGTGGCACATCACACGTCACACCAACGCATGTGGCCACCAATGTAAACAATGCAACGGAGATGCAGTCTGCTATGCCTGCCCCAGCATTGTCAACAGTTCCACTACAGATGCAACTACTCACACCATACCTACACCCGCTATCCAACTATTATACACTGCTCCTGTATCCGCAAGCACTAGTTTCAACACCTTTTCCGACAGTAACTCTAATAAATTTTCCCACGCACAATAACGGACAGAATGTAACTCAAAATTGGGACGCACATAGCAGAAAGACAACCAGAAGTAGCAGTCAAGCAGTAACCCACCCAGGAAAACCGGCAAATCAGACCATCAAAGAAATTTCAAAATTTGCTGACATTTTCCGGAACAGCAAACGAAGATCCAAAGGCATTATTGGACGAATGCAGAGAAAGACTAAAATGGTACAGCGTTTGCGAGGATGAATGGGCGAGCTGCAGCGGCAATTAGCTAGCAGGAAGAGCTGGGAAATGGTACATTGCCATTAACCACTGCGGCCTCAGCCGGGGCGAGTTCATATAGTCGTTCAAGTGCAGATATGGCAGCACTTTCACGTCACTGCAGGCCAAGACGAAATTGTTGTGGCAGGAACAGCAGCCCGATCAACAACTGCCGGTGTGCATAACACAGAAAGTTCAGCGAGTGTGCCGGTTCCAACCGCAGTTACCAGAGAGAGAAATCTTAGAAATTGTCACCGAAACCGTACTTCCAGAGTACCGTGTCTCATTACTACCCTTCATGAACAGCAACGTCGAAGAAGTTCTGAAAGTCGCAGTGATTTTATAAAGAAATTCACGTAAATCGCGCCGCGAATCAGGTTGTGCACGAAGCAGGCACAAGTTGGCAGTCAACGCCTGTGTTCAACAACATGACCAATTCAACAGGCAAGTGAGGCCAGGAGGTGAACAGCAACAAGACAGTGCAACAGAACCGATGTACAACAGCAGGGAAAATGCACGCCGCCACGATAACTCCTTTAATTGGGTAAGCAGCATGCGACCTGGTGAGGGGAGATCTAACGGCAGAGAGGGAGAGGACTGCCTTCCCCGAACGCTTTGCCGTTATTGTAGACCAGCTGAAGTGTACCACTGGAAGAGCAGATGTCCGAACAACCCGCACCTGAATAGTTATCGCAGCCCGGCAAGACACAACCAGGGAAACAGCCCACGGGGATACACGGGGATAAGGCGACCAGATGCCACCGATGCTCCAGTAAGGAAGGAGCACCCAGATACAACCCTACAGCAAAAATTCTTACATCAATCAGCGGCAACATGGCACAGTCCATCCAAATTCAAATCCACCTGAATGGACTGCCGTGTCACGCACTCATTGACACGGCTGCTTCACATAATTTTTTAAAGAAAAGGTTTTTTAATGTGAAGGACGTCACACCCACCAATCACGTCATCTGATTAGCCACAGAGCAACAAATCAGCAGTGTTGAAATACAAGGGTCTGTGACAGTGTTTGTATGTGACCTGGAAACGATCACAACTGCTATGATCACCGACAAAATCAAAGAGGATGCAATACTAGGTGTGCCATGGATACAGGAGCAAAACACCATTGTGGAGCCAGCCGCCAGGAGGATCCATTTTTGTTCCACAGAGCGACGTACGGTATATAAAATTGATCGAAAGAACCTGGAGAATTTACCGCATGTCAAACTAAGTGACTTCAACCACAACACCAGGCGGCATTTCAGCTGCTGCTGGACAAGGGTCACAAAGTATTCACAGAACATGGCGCACTTAGGCGCATGACAGCGGTGGAGCATGAAATCAAACTAACACAAGAGGAGCCGATTTATGATGTACCGAGAAGCTATCTACCCCACCAAGCAAAAATAATACGAGGGTAAGTAAAAGAAATGTTGGCGAACTGCATCATTGAACCACTTAGAAATCGCTACAACTCCACGATCACACTCGCGCCGAAGAAAGATGGCAGCTGCAGGTTCTGTGTGGACTTCTACCACATAAACGAGGTAATCTGCAGTGCTTTACCACCATATGTGAGTGTGGGAGACATGTAGAGTTCTCTAAGAGATGTGAAAATTATGACGTCGTTGGACCTGTGCAGCGGGTACTGGCAGGTGCCCGTCAAAGCGGGAGGACAGAGAGAAGACAACGCAATGCCATTCGGGCTGAAATGTGCACTTCCTACATTTCAGTCTATGATGGTTCGAGTCCTGGACGGGCTGATTGGTGAGTCCACACTACCATACTTGAACAACGAAGTGGTCTGGTCAAACAGCTGGGAAGACCACGTCCACCACCTGTACATGGTACCCGAACGACTCGCAATGAATGGGCTCACCTGCACAGCGAATAGGTGTCACCTAGGTAACAGCAGCCTGTAATTCCTAGGGCACATCGTGCATGAGAACAGGAACCAGTCCAATCAAGAACAACTGCAGGTGATAGAGCGCTACCCCGTACCAAAAACCCGCAAACAATTCCGCAAGTTCTTCGAACTTGTGAATTGGTTGCGTGATTTTGTTGAGGGGATTGCCGCAGTTACAGTACCGCTAACCGGTCTTCTCCACCACTATGCAGGTTTGTGTGGGGCGAGAATGAAGAGCGAGCTTTCCAGGAGACGAAGACAGTTTCCGCGCTTGTCCGATGTTGGCATGGTATAATGCGAGCCGGCAATTATACCTGCAAACCAATGCGAGTCAAGAGGGGCTTGGAGCCGTACTCTACCAGTTTGGAGACGACAACACGCGGCAAATAATCAATTTTGCAAGTGCCAAATTAGGAGCGACTGAAAATAAATACAATGTGAACGAGTGTGACAGCCTCGCGGTAGTGCGGGCGGTGAAAAATTACTGCACCTACCTCGAGTACAGGCACTTTGTGCTCCCACCGACAACCACTCTTTTGTCTGATTCCTCAACACCAAGAAGGCAAGAAATCAAACTGACCCAGTGGGCGCTGCCCCTCCAATCTTATCACTGCATGGTGGAGCACATCCCCGGGAAAGAGAATCAGCTGGCAGACTGTCACGAGACAACCGGAGCTGCACGATCATGAACGACGATGCAGAATGGGACGATGTCCTACCTCCAGACAGCAAAAAACTCCTACATGAGGTATATGTTAATGTGATGAGCGCAGTAGAGAGCGATGTATTTCTGTGTGACGTGTGGAGGAAGGTAGTGACAGCGTACCACGAGTGTTTGTTTACGAACGAGGTGAAAGCAAAGCATGAAACACAGTGAGTGGAGCATTGGCGTGTGATTGACGGCTGTTTGGAAACGTGCTCGTCACAAGAACTGGCGGAATGGAAACTGTTTGTACCGGTTAACAAGAGAGCACTAATGCTAATACACGCACACGTGAGTGAGACTGTGGGACATCCAGATACAGTGCAGACCGTGCGGAAAATTCGCGAGAGGTTTTACTGGCAGGGAGTATCACGTGATGCAACAATTCAAGTCATGCAGGACTGATGGGAGGTAACAACGGCAGCCATGATTTCCCACACAGTCATTCGAAACTGTAAGTCTGGATTTGATGGGACCTTATCCACGAACACCGAGTTGCAAGAAGTTGATATTGGTCGTCACTGACAATTAGTTGCGCTGGGTAGATGCGGATGAACTCAGTGGTGCGTGTGTGAAAAACATTGCAGGAGTATTGGAGCAGGAGTATTCTGTGCACTGGGGGTATACGCAACAGCTGCTTACAATAATGGTACCCAGTTCACAGACAGGAAGTGACAGGAGAAGTGCATCCAGTGAGGGGTGTACCACTTGAAGATGGCAGTGTACTATCCCCACGCGAACCCCACAGAGCGCTGTAACCAGGAGTTAAAGGTGCAACTGTGGCTCTGTGTGTTTGAGCAACACAACACATGGGCTGAACATCTGCCCGCCACCCTCTTCACCCTTCGACGACATGTCAACGAAGCCATGGGACGAACATCAGCCCAGATAATGCTAGGCCATAACTTGGCTTTACCAGGAGAGAAATAATGCCAGCAAGCACACACGACCAGAAGTCCAGAGAGCAGCGAAGGACAGCGAGAGAGGAGATGCCGAGAGCGGCGTGAACAGCTCCATCACCAACAACAGTATGCAGCGGTGTGGGTCCCGACAACCACGAGACCATCACCGTAACTACTAGCAGGGCAGAAAGTATATCTCCACATGCACCTGCAATCTACGGCAAAACAAAACTTTTATGCAGGGCTAGCAGCGAGGTGGAGCGGCCCGCACAAAGTTGTGCGAAGTATTGAACCAACCACTTACCTGGTATGAGTGGGAAGGAGACTGGTACAGGCCCACTAGGATGACGTATAAAGAGCACAAGGTGACGTCCCCGGCAAAAATGGACCCATTGACCAGAACTCCCATGACAGCGCAAGAGCTGCCGAGTAGGAGGAGCAAGCGAGAGGAGAGGAAGGTGGGTTAGCACCTCTGCCGGAGGGGTCCTGTCTGAGGTGCGGGCATGGAAACGGAACAGGAAGCAGGAGAAGTGCAGGCCAGCACTACTGCCCCAGAACAGTTGTGAGTTCTGTATAAGTCAGTGAGAAATAAAGATGTCTGATGAGTGTTAGCAAATCTGTGAGATGCTGCACTTTATTTCAAATTTATCGGTAATGAATTCGTCTTGCGGCCGGCTCTACTATCGTGTTTTGTTCCATCAGCCATGGTATCCCCAAAATAGCTTCCTCATGGATGTCCGGTGTAACAATAACTGTGGTACTAGTTTCTATGTCACACACTTGAAATGTTACTGCTGCCTGTCCTATGGTGGTATTACAATGCTCGTTCGTTGCCAGCCGAATTACGTGGCCTTTAGGTGTAATGTCTTGCTTGTGTACAAAGTGCGTTCATATGAAATTATGTGATTCTGCAGTATCAATTAAAGCATGACATAACTGACCATTAATGGAAACCAATATGCCAATAAATGGTGTTTGACTGCTGCTAATCTATTTTACCAAGGTTTGCTGTGGAGTTAATTTTGCATCTGATGTCTGAATTCCAGTGGGTGGGGTGTCGGAAGCGTCCGTCCCCTTCGCCCCTGCAACCCGTTTCCCTGCTGTTTACGTTCTGCCGTTTCTTTAATCTGGTCCATGTGCAGATTATTTGGACACTTGTTGTACCAGTGGTATTGTTGGTTCGGGCAGTAGCTGCGCAGATTTCGTGGCGAATAATCCGGATTCCATGCTTGGTGTACATTGTTGGTATTACATGCTGAGTTCCAGTATTGTGGTTTCTGGCCACTTGACCCCCTGTCCACTATACAATTTCTCAGGCGATTGTCCGCTATAAGTACGTGATTGTTGTGAAAAATTTTGTGACGTGTTGTGGTGATGATGTTTGTTTACATTATTTTCCCAATGCTCGTACCACCATTTTATTGCACTTGCATCATGGCGTGGTGGTTCATGTGCACCATTAAGCAGTGGCACTAAAGCTGCTCTAAATTAAGATCTGGCTGTTTCTGCAATTACTCCGAGCACTTCTCGCTCAATCAAATGTGGATGGAAAGGCTTAATGAGATGATTTTTACGTGTGATGAAGGCTGTGACTCACCCAATTGTTGGCCTTCCAGAGTCAGCCTGCTGTGCTCCTGTAAAGAGGTAAAGACCCCTCTAAACCTGCACTGGAATAAGCGACGAAACTCCTCCCACTGAAGTCCATAATGGTTAAGAGATATCCACCAAGAGTGCGCGTCTCCGTGGAGTTGTGGTCCAACACAATTGGCCCATTCATCTCTGCTTACCCCATACATGGTAAGGCGGGATATGCAATTTTCTAAGAACGGTGCCGGATCCTCTGTTGGCATCCCGGCGAGCATGGACAAAGTCTGAAATTTTGACTCTTTTTTGGTCGTGATCAGTGCTGGTGGATGTTGAGGTGTGTTGGACTCTTTGGTTCCACTTCGTGTCGCATTCTCAGTTTCTGCTGTTTGCGGTGCTATTGTTCCCATGCAGTTTTCATGTATGGCTTTATGGGTGGGAAATTCGGAAAAGTCTGTGGCAATGTAGGCAATATTGACGGGTAAACAGTGTAGAAGACATATGCGGAAGTAGTGGGAAAAATGATGTGAGTGGTTGGAATGGGTACGGTACTTGTGTTGAAGTAGTTTCGGGTGGCGGGGGTTTGTTGACATTTGCCACCTGTGTTGTGGGAGCGTGCAGTATCTCAGCTTCATGCTGCATCTCTTCCCTTCTCTGCTGCCACTCCCCTCCTTTGGCTTGCATCGCTCCGCATGACACATTGTTACTGTCCCGTGCCTCTACACTAGTAAAAGATTGCTATTTACATTTACTGCCACGTCCTAACAAGTCCAACGCCTTATCATGTGGGGTGTCTGCGGCTACGGATTATGTTCGGTTTACACCCTGCATGAATTGTGTTGATGTCGCATGACATGATAAACAAATGAATGTAAGTCCCATGGATGATTTACATTCCGTGTCAGTAAGACATCTCTGATGATATTTCGTCTTACACTACACACATTTTTGTACAATGGCACCCTGGCGATTATATGACAGATTGTCACAATACCTGGGAAATGTGTAATTTGGAAATTGTTCTGCATCAATTTTTACTTGTACTGGGGAATACTGATTTTCTGTGTTATTTGACTTCTACTGTCTTTTACTACTCTGCGGATGTCACCGACGTGGTTTTTCACAAGGCTGGTTTATGGCGGTATTGACAAAATGCAATGTTCTCATTCGCTGATTGGTCATTACACGGTGGTCTTTTTGCAACTAAATGATTCCTTCTACAGAATGCTGTGTTCCTGTACTTGTTGAGAACTATTCCTGTTTTGTTTTGTGTGTTTGTATGTGTAATTCTAGTTTTCCGCAACATAAGCTCTACTACAACAGTATATATCAAAAGCAATTTATTATTTGTTTCATATGTCACTACTGCAGACCTGATGAATGGTCGAAACTGTGGGTGAAGGTGATTTTACTATTGTAAACATTATCATTAACTTGTCAAAATACTTACCAAAGGTTTTAAAACCGAGTACCTAGGTCTACTGCGAAAGTTTTCAAATACCCCTTCCAGGAATACATGACATCTCTATAATTTAATTTAATTTTCTGTAAATCCCACTTTTTAATGCTGTACATATACTTGTAGGTCGGTACATTGGAACCAATTTATTATATATTTGATAACTTCCAGTAAGTACTGGTACCTAAGAAAGCAACACGTAAATATAATTATAAAAAAAATTCAGATGTGCAAAATACTGTCCCTCTCATTCAGAAACCAGATCAATGATATGCTGGTAGATGATTATATTAATTTTAGAATATTTTTTAAATTCAACTTTGTAATTGACTTTACCCAGATATAATTGAAGATCTCCTCCATTCCTGGGGGGTGGAGGGCTGCGGTGGGTGTAGTGGTAGGGTGCTTTCTTTCCACCAATGCAATCCAATTTTTGTTTCCCTGTGAGGTTACTCACAGATTTTCACATATAGGAACTGTGCTGATTGATGCTGCTGGCTGGCATGTTTTCTCGAGGTTTTGCAGTTTTCCCCACCCTTGCATTTCAGTACTGCTCCATATCTGTCATATTTCACCCTCATTGGCTATCAACACTTTGGTTGCTACAAACCACCTAAACATCTCTCAACACTTCCCTTCTTAAGATGATTGGAGGCCATGGTGGTGAAACTGCTAGAGTTGTTGCTGTTTCACAATGCACACTTAATTTTAAATGCCAATGATTCATCATCAAAATTAAAATAAGCTTATGTCCAATTAGTTGCCCTCAAAAATTTGAATTTCAAAAATTCTGAAGGGTGCAATAGCATTTAAAGAAAATCACATGAAGTTTTTCAATTTTCAGATGGTGTAGTTACAGGAAAAGATTGGCTTTAACTAAGTTTTCTTTATTTTAACTACATTTGGAAAACGATAAAATGTATAAACATTTGTCATTTACTGTAATGATTACAGTCTACCGTTCAATACATCACCAACTAAACACACGAGTAAGCTTTATTTATTTAGCTTAACATCTTGTCGACAGCAGGTTCATTATAGAATGGTACACCAAGATCACAACGAAGGGAATACACGGAAGGAATTGGTCATTGTCTTTATTAATGAGTCACCCTAGAAATAGCCTGGAGTGAGTTCCAGAAACCATGGAAATTGTAAATCAAGAAGGCTACATTCATTAGCTAATAAAAATATGAGAACTGGTTTGGTTATTATTCTGTGTTGATAAACGTGCAATGAAGTTTCGGTGTGCAGGCTCGGTACATGAGTACGGGTAGGTCATGAAGGCAAGAGTATGGCCGCCTGTAAGAAAGTGTGGGTTTAAATTAAAATCAGCATTGGCAACGCTGCTTTAGATGTATTAATGTTATTGAGATTGTCTTGGTGACCGATACAAAATTTCGTTTATTATTATTATTAGTGTAATATGATATATTATTATCTAATAATTTTGGTCGGCTTCGCTTAGTTCAAGATGTCTTTCAGCCCTTCCATGTATGACCATGTATGAAACAAATTATATATCTCTCACATACACTGTTGGAAACACTTACCGGTTCGACAATAGAGATTCTAAGATATATCTTAGGAGCACTTCACCTCTACTACTACTGCTGCTGTATGAACACACACACATGAAAACAAAATTATATGTATCTCTCACACAGCTGCTAGGAACACTTACATGTTCGATAGTAGTGATTAAGAAAGCAGTCGAAGTAGTACCTCACATTCTTCATGTGTGAGGTGTCGGACGTCCGGCAGTTTTGTAGATGCAGAATGCAGGCGATGGGAGGAAGCTGCATGTCTGGTGGTGATGGCAGGGACGGTGTAGGTGTACACTTTCACTGGATGCTTGCACCTCGACGGCTCGACAGCTGCAGCCAGTCTCTTGCTCTTCAGTGATGGCTGGCTGGTGGCGATATTGTCCCCCAACTCTGTCATCATCTTCTGGGAGTTGATCCGTTTAGACCGCTTATTATGCCTCAACTGGCTGGTCTGCCTGCTGGCGACTTCCACACTTCCCCGGTGGCATGCACTCTACCTGCATATTGGAGAGTCACATTCTGTCAACGAATGGTCGACACCATTACATTTTTCCACGAATGTCTCCTTTTCCCCGGCATTGTCCAGAATGGTGTATGTGACATCTCCCCACCCTGGGGTCATGTTGACATACCTGTCCTCCGACACGAACAATAGACTCATGGTGCTGTACTGTTTGCAGTGAGCTGGACACACCAATCATAAATAGTTCACATGTAACGTCACAGGCATTCGGATACTCGCAGCAGGAGATGTACAACAAGAGCACAAACAACTTCCCAGCACCTGTGACATGCCAGGTAGCCACTGTGGTCACAGCTTCGACGTCCATACTGTTCACAATTACTCACTTATAGATGGTACATACTCTTTCTGAGCAGGGTAGAATCCACGTGCCGTCTTCCATCGTTGTGGAATGTATATGACCAGTATATTCCTCAGTCCATCGTCAGATAGTACAGATATGTGATGGTGCAAATCATATGTGAACCTATCAGGATGCCTGGAACGATTTCTACAGTGAGGTGCGGTCATGTAGCATGTATGATCGATGTTCTGTCGTCAATTGGCGCCCCAACAGTCAACTACCGTCCAATGGACACATTCTTTAAGTGCATGCAGACTTCAAAGGTATTAGCGAGTTTCTTTTCATGGACAGGCAAGTGGACTTTGCCCTCCGTGTTGATGACAGCAGTAAGATCTGGCCTTAAAACTACTATGTGTGTTTGTTTTATTTAGCGATGAACGAAAACCAATATTAATGAATAAACATAACTGTGTCCAGTTCCAATATGTCACACTGGGATGTCACAAAAGTGACCAGCAGGACGTCGTGTTTCCTAATCCAAACTTCAACTTAAGATGACCAAGGTTCTCTCAAGATACTAACCTGCTGCCTCGTTCCTTTGCAAAACTTGTCATTTCCCCTCAGTCCTTCAAAGTTAGTTTTATATTCAAATTTTAATTTAAATGATTTAAAGTTTTTTAAGTCAAGAAGATTACATCTTCTTCATTAAAGCAAGCAAAAAGTTATTAAATTTGAACTTAAATACAAGTCATCAGCTTACCAATACTGATAGACACCCACTCATAGCATTGCAACAAATGATTATTTTCTCATCACTCATTATACATAAGTTATTATTGAAAAAAGTTAGTAACCTGTGGAATTAACAAATAAATAACAAGTCACGCTACTATTTTTAACATGAAAGAAAATGATTTATCTAAAAATTCATAATCACTTTCAAGACAGAATAAATTATAAATCTTAGCAATAAACATGGTACATCACATACCTTACATGAGATACAAACATTGTTTACCACTGACTTCTGAAAAAAGTCACATACCTAAATCGTTAATATATATATATATATTATATGACAAATTATAAAATAAATAAATACAATAATTTGTTTTTGTTCATCATGTAAATATTTACATCTACAAGCCACACAGGCATTTTAACTATAAGAAAAGTACCCTGTTCACCATTACGCTGTCAAATGTACTTAGAGTGAAAAAAATTACATCGTCATATGATTGAAATAGTAATAAAGTTTATTAAGAAATTTTTATCAAACTGAATGAATTTTCTTTAAAAATTGTTACGCCCGAATGAAATTTCTTTAAATACTGTTACACCCGAATGAATTTTCCTTAAAAACCATTACAACTTTATACTTTCAAACATTAAACTGTAAATACTTTTCACTTTATTACAAGTAAAAAAAAATTATTACAATTTTTTTAATAATGAAAAAATTTGTGAAAAATGTGTGAAGTTATACAGCAGAACAATCATTCATCACTGAAATAGTGAATTTTCAATACAAGTTACTCCTAGAGTTAAAACCTATGCTTAATTTGCATTTCTTAGCTGGAATAAGAACTAGTGGTGAAGGATGTGATAGAGGTAAAGGAGTTTGAGAAATTAATTTATATCGAGCTATTTCAGGTGACAATATTTCAATAGGTATCTGACTTGGAGCAGGTGACACAACAAATTAAATTCTAAAAATTTGTCTAATTCCTGCAACAAATTGTTATTAGTAAATGCAGCTTTCTGAGAGACATTTAGAAAGGGAGACATTAAATCTAATGGTTTACAACAAGAGCAAATCTTGGGTATTGGCAGTCGTTGCTTACTGGTTTTTCTTCTTCTTAAGTCTAAAGCTCCAAACTCTGTAGGTGGGAGCACCATGGTGGACGATACTACAAACTTTGAAGAATTGTACGCAGTGGCTGACAGCGCTGTGAAAACTCTCTTAGACATGGGCACCGTGGTGGACGATACTAACAAACTTTGAAGAATTGTACGCAGTGGCTGACGGCGCTGTGAACACTCTCTTAGACATGGGCACCGTGGTGGACGGTGCTACAAACTTTGAAGATGTGGACGCAGTGGCTAACGGCGCTGTGGACACTCTCTTAGACATAGGCACCGTGGTGGACGATGCTACAAACTTTGAAGATATGGACGCAGGGGCTGACGATGCTGTGGACACTCTCATAGACATGGGTACCATGGCGGACAGTGCTGCAAACTTGGAAGATGAGGACACCATGGCTGACTGCATTGTGGAAGCTCGCATAGATGTAGATAATGACGCCATCACTGGTTGAAATGTGAAGGTAAACTCTGCTTCCTCTAAAGAAGTTAAGAAGCCGGTTACTAAATCATCCGAAACATTGATTAGTATATTGAAATACTCCCAATCAAAATCATCAAACTCTTTCTTAAAATTTTGTGTAGATAAGCCAAGAAAGTAATCTTAATATGAGCGCAACATCGCCAAGCGAACCAAACTAACAAACAACTGGATAAAATAGAAGGGGCGTAGAGGCTGAAGCCCTATTTATAAAAATTTCAAATTTCCAGGTTAAATTCTCGAGAAGCCTGATTTCTCCTCTCCAACCAGAAGTCAGAAGTTCAAACACCCATTCCCCTATCTTCCCACACCCCAGACATTCAAATATCCTCAAGTCAGCATCCCCAACCTCGGAAAGAAACCTCTCTGCTAAGTTCCTTGCTCAAAGAAATCAATAACAGTTATTTATCAGTAAAATAACTTCTGGATCATAACAAATAAATAAAGTTTAATTAATAATCCATTAAAATGATTAGCAATGTATTAGAGATCAACATATTTTATAAAATTATATATAATTTATAGTAAAAAAATAATATTATTCATAAAAACCATGTTATAATCCCCTTTTAATCTTCTCTGAATTCACTTTAATCTTTTAAAGGAAATATTTTTCTTATTCACAATATATCTTATCTAAATCAAGAGGCGAGATACGATATAATTTTAGTATGTTTGTGCTCGTTTTCTTAATCTGTTTATTGATAATCATATTTACACTAAACATATACAGATATTTTTTCCCATTAATGTCTCCGAACATGTTTCCAATTTGGTTCAAATTCTATTTTATAAGATTTTTTTTTTTTTTTTTTTTGGCAGCAGTTAGTGTGTGAGGGAAAGTAAAAACTTGTTTAATACATATTTGTTCATTTTTAATATACAGCTTGTGTATGTTTTTTCCCCTGCTTAATGGAGTTTGCAAAGTAAATGTTAATTTTATCAAGTAGAAGACACAATATTTTTTCTCAAGAGTTTTCAAACAGCTAGTAATACGTTTTGACCTTGCTATTCTTAACAGTTAAAATCGTTGACCTGAACTGCCCTCCCCACCAGGGATGGGGATGCCCTTGGCAACTTCCTTCATGAAAAGCTAGGCACCTGGGTTGTCTCCAGGTTATAATAAAACCAAAATGTGTTCTGCAGGGGTTTGTTGATCTCAGGCTGGCAACCTCTGAAATCTCCGTTTCTGCAGTTGTTACTACTGGAAAAAATGTTGAAATTTAAACTTGAAGGTTTATGAGCCTGAACAGGGAGTGGTCACACTGCTAAAACCTCAGATCTCTAAATGTAGCGGTTTTTCATGCTTTGAGATATTGGAAAATATTGCAATTTTAAGATTTCGAAGTGAGTATAAAGTACTAAGTTAATAATGTTTAATCTGAAAAAGTTAATTCTATTCATTTAAGTTTAAACATCTATAACATTGAGCATATCTACCTTATTCACGGGCACAGACAAATTTATATTTGTTTAATTTACAGTGATTAATTTGTTATTATTTTTATGTTTATAAGCTTACAATCATACATAACTGAGACTCAAACCCAGTTTATATAAACCAAGCATTCTCTGGGATGGTATATATTATTTTGTATGTTATGGATATGGCTAGAGTGCTTGCTTTCAGAAGTTTTCTCTCAAAAGTATCCTTGGAGAAAATATTATTCTTAGTAAAATGAGTTCACTTTTAATAAGGAATAGGTTAAATAAGTTTCAAGAAAGGGAATTATTTTACATCATATTTACTTACAAAATATATACAAATATAGAGTTATCAAAAAAATCATTTTAACACAAGCGCATGCAGATTGCTCCAAAACATACACAAGTAACTACAGAATGATACAGAACATATTAAACAATTATTTCAAAAATATATACAAACACAAGCTGTTTCAAAAAGTTGGTAAAACTATTTCTTCCCTAAACAAAGTCGAAATGGTATACTCCAACATGCTAATAACTAGCTAATATTCAATTTACATTTTGACTTCTGTATACACGAGCATGTGATTTTGTTGTCTTGTTGATCCATCTTTACGAAGTAGTGGATTACATACAAGCAAATAATTTTTATACTAAATTGCACTCATTACTTCTCTCATCCCAAATAATGGCATATGACTCAGCTAATATCCACAGGTGATTCGGGAGGAGAATCATCAGAGTCTGTTTCACCCCAGTCAGTCATCATTGTCCACGTTAAAATTAATTTTGAGTTTTCCTCTGCAGCGAAAAACATTGAATTAGATCCTTATGTTTCATGTAATTGTTTGAACAAGAGGCAATTGTATTCTTTTTTAATATCTATTATTTTCCCGTTATACGCACTTTCGAAAATATGTTTTTGCTCAACTCCACCTCCAAATATTTCACAATTATTTAGGTCATGTTTGCAAATAGCTTCAAGATTCTCATAGTCTATACATCCATTTTCCCATTTTAAAGTGTGGTGATGGTTAGCAACCCATCTATTTGTTTTCTTGTATTTGGGAGTTAGATATTTCCATTCAAATGGTGATTTGAAGATTAATACAATTGTATGTTCTTCCATGTTAGAGATAGCTATTTCTTTAATGATAATTTTTTTTCTGCAGGCTGAAATCCTTGCACATTGCAAAACATCCCGTCATAGCCGTGGTTCGGCGTCTACTCACTCAATTCATTATTTTCACCAGCTTATCTCTTACATTGTAACTCACTAATCTATCATGATTTATAAGAGTGTAAGCTTGCATATTTACTGGAATTGGTGTAATTACAATAATTTCAATCGTGAATCAATTATGCCATTGGTAATTCTGTCGTCCTGTTTGCTTACTTCAAACACTAATAACGTTCCTCTGGTTTTAAATTATTTGGGTTCTAGGATCGGTTAACTGATTTTGAAATAATACATTTCCTGAAGCTTTGAGTACATATCATATGAAATAAGGAATTCCCCATTGACAAAGTTCATATGTAAATCCGCATAGGGATAATGTAAGCTTGACTGTTTAGATATAGTTTAAAATTTTTCATATCACAATTATCGAATACTGATCGATCCGCTTTTAAATACTTCTATCGATTTGTTTGAAAACAAATGACAACATATCTCAGTTTTTCTGACGAAAAAATTGATTTCACATTCCAAATTACTTTTCGTGATGTTGGCAGTAATGGAAAAACCTCTAAAGCCCACAATCTGAATGGAATGTCTATATTATTCCCTTTTTCGATAAATTTTAAAAACTTAACACATTCGCGATTGTTAATTTCAATATGCAGCATCAACCATTCCATACTGTTTAATTCAAATGTTACACCTTTCTCGTTATTAGCTGTGTGATATACATTGCACTAGTTAATGTATTTGGATTTACATGTAAACGGAAATGTACATCTTCAGGTAATATCACTTTAATGAATGTTTCAAGGTCATCCAGCTCATAAGATCCTGCCGATATCACAATCTTGTATATTTTTTTCACCAATATTAGCAGTAAATAATTGGTTATGCATATCAATTTCTGGTATTCTGTTGTAAGTAACGAATTCTATTAGACTTATTTGCAATTCTCTATGTTACTCTAACACAGGGAAATATACAGCACGCAAATGCGGCGAATTTCCACTTAATATCAACGTAATTGACATATTACTAATATATTTTACAACTACAATTACTTATATACCCTATTTATAGCCAAAAAACATAAGCATAAATGTCCGCAATTGATTGTATTTGGTAATTGCTAAATTT
Organism: Dryococelus australis; assembly: GCA_029891345.1. Lineage (NCBI taxonomy): Eukaryota > Metazoa > Arthropoda > Insecta > Phasmatodea > Phasmatidae > Dryococelus > Dryococelus australis. Next base: position 107,742,603 of record CM056993.1, on the reverse strand, counting down.
TGTAATTATATCATAATTGTGTGTTTTTTAAATAAGTGTGTATTTCAATTGGAGGATGTAAATTGCCGAAACTGTCGTAAATCAATGATTGATTTACATTTTTAATTAATGCAACCCAATGTGTTCCTTCATTTTGTTTCGATCTAAATTAACAATTATGCATTCGCGAAGATCTGGTTTCTTTGGTAAATCATCTCTCATATACACATCTCGGAAATAACCAATATCCAGTTTCTTTACTAATCCATTAATATCTTTGTCTGTTAATGCATGTTTTGGAAGACTTTTTAGGACTTCCTGCGTTTGTTTCCACATTTGGGGTTTTTTCGTCCTTGTCTAACTTTATAGGGTTTCAAATACATTCCTTTACCTTTTGATTTAAATGTTTTACTAATTGCAAAACCCCTCCGAGGATTGATCCAAGAGCAGTTAATGCAAATATGAACAGACTGATTCCTCCTTTCTTTATTTTTCTTTCAGTTTTATGTTTTAGGCCCACACCTCTCTTCACCTTCACACGCATAACTTTATCAACAACCCAAGCTCCAAGCTTTTCACCCGTAAATGTAGATAGATCCTTCCTCATATTTTCAGCTTTATCGGCTATAATCGTATCTGCTACATATCTTTCTTTCAAATTGTTTGTTCGAACTTAAACTATATTGTGTTCTTTACACACATTATCGAAAGAGTGTATTCCTTTATTTTTCCGTGCCAAACGTTTTGCAAGTTTAGTACCTGGTCCATAATAATTGTATTTCAGTAAAGGTAATTCAAATGATAATTTATTAATCAATGTATTCAATACACCGCATCCTTTTTTTGATATGTTAAGTATGGGCCATTGTTTACAATCGAACACTAACCTATATATAGACCTGTATTTATAGTTTTACGTTAGTACATTATGTAATAACTGTGCAATTGAAAAAAAATTAAGGTTATAAAGCAAAAATACGAAAGAAAACATTATTGAACAGAAACATGGTATTATTTTACCTTCAAATATACGTTGTATAATAAGCAGTCCTTCTTCATGTGGAAAAACTTGTGTTATTATGTGGTTGTTGCAGCATCAGAATGGACTTAAATTTGAAATCGTTTATGTGTTTATAAAACAATACAAGAGAAATATCAACAATTAGCGACCATTTTGTCGTTAATCGAAGGAATGCGATATTTCCATTTTATAAATGAAGAAGATATAGTGTCTCCGAATGAAGCATTACCCAATTCCGTATTTATTTTGACGATGTTTGGTGGGAACTGCAGGGTGGCAAAATACAGCAATATTTCAGTTTTGATCGACATTCAAAGATTGATTGTTTTATCTATCGCAAAATTGCCAAAACATAATTTACACAATAAAGCTAATATGGTAATTGTGTTTAAAATGGATAATATGAACCTGCAACATATTTTCAATGATCATGTTTTAGGCGATATGATATTTACAAAGTTTAAAGATATGTGTTTTTACTGTTTGAATGAAAAATGTGTTTTTTTTGGTGATTATACTAACACTTCCCCTATATAAAGGCAGATATAAGACTGGTTTTGGCAGTTTTTTTACTTCCAGGTGAAGAACAATGAGTATTTCAAATTTTGGACATAGCGGTATAAAACACAATCAATACAATAGCTGTTTAACCAAAAATTAGATTGCTGTGGTATTTTGTGGTTTTTATTTGATTGTGACATAATTCATTATTAGTTTATCGGAATACTTTTATGGGTTTAATAATTGCTTGTGTTGGGTTATATTTCTTTGCTTGTATCGATATAGTTCTTGGAGATTGATAGTTTTAAGAGAGCAAAATAGTATTCTGCACACTAAAAACTTTTTATACGAAAATTGTTATTAATATATTTTTTAGTGCATTTAAGATGTAAAATTTTGTGTTATTAAACAAATGGTTTACAAAACTGGTCTTAAAATTCAATGCAATACTGCAAAAGTAATCCACTTGCTTTAAACTTGTGAAAGAAGGCAAGAAGAGGCAGGTCAAGGATAATCATTGTGTAAAATGTAAGCGAGCTGCAGTCAGGGCAATGCGCGTCGTGGAGTGAAGTTTGTTGGAGGGGTGGGGTAGGAGGGCATATGTTCAGTCTCCCTCCTGCTGTCGTGCAAGTGTGGAGGCGACCACCAGGTTCTGAGCATGAAGGGAATGTTGTCGGGCGGGCGCAGGAGGGTGAGATCGACCGTATGGTGGCGTACCTGAGCAATAGCGACAGCTTAGTGAACTAGATTTCCCATTCTCTTGTCCGTTTTGCACCATGCAATTCTCCCGTGCGCAGTCCAACTTCGCTTGTTCTGCACGCGAGAGGGGGAGAGTAGCCGGGTATCGATAGTGACATACAACATGGACCATGACGTCTTTCTGAAGCATTCTCTCGCTTGCTTTGCACTGTGCACTTCTCCCCTCCCCCCCCCCCCCCCAGTCTCTACCAGGCCCACCACTTCTCCAACTCCGAACGTTTCCCCCTTATCCACTCTTGAGATCAAAGTTTCGCCCGCTCCCACACACACACTATCCTCGGCTATCCATTACCTGGTATTGTCCATGAGGTTTTAGAATGACTCGTTGCCGTGTCTTTTGTAAAAACACGTTGCTGTAGTCGACTCCCTTTCCCAAATAAACTTTAGTGAGATTATATTATATTCTCCTATATGATAGTACTCTAAAAATTCTGGGCTACCAAAAACTACCTGTGAAATGTGGATTTTTTGTCTGCTAGACAAATGAATATATGGTTTGTTTCAATACTTGTAAAAAAAATAAGTCATGTATTTCTGTGTGATTTTACAAATCATACTTTGCTTGATTCAAATATACACTTGTTGGAGTGTTAAATCTGGGGATTATCTCGGGGATTAAAAAACCTTTATTTCAAGGATTTAAATTTCAATGGTGGAGTTGTGAAAATTTTAATTCATATGTCAGGCTCTTGTGTGGCCTTGGATCAGCAGCGAGTGCAGGCTGCTTGGACCAAGGAGTTCTCCAGTCAGCAGAATGCACACTCTGGCTTCATGGTGAAGGGTGGGGGTTGGAGAGCATAGCCGTGGGCTTGGAAAAGAAACTCGCTTTTCGCACAAAGACACCTTCTGGAGTAGGGGTGGGAGGGGTTATTGACCTCAGGACCTCGCAGAGACGACTTGGTGGGGAGGGGGTGTAGGGTGTGGTTGGTATCCTGTACTCGGGCCAGTTCTAAGGGGTGGAGGTGGGAGGGGTGGCTACAAGCAGGCAGCCCCCCGATCTGAATGCAACTAGGCAGTTGACACCATCTTGCTACATTGCCGAAAAAATCGACAATCGAGAGCAGTGTGGGATAGCTGTCTGGCGAGTGGTGGGCGGTGGGAGGTGGTGGGAGTGCAGAGACCTCGGGAGCCCTCTGCACCTCTGTATCCAGTCGCACCATCTTCAGTTGTTCATGAACGCTTGGACTAGACAGACGTGTACCTCACCAGCTCTCTCTCTCTCTCTCTCTCTCTCTCTCTCTCTCTCTCTCTCTCTCTCTCTCTCTCTCTCTCTCTCTCTCTCGTCTTCACTGCACCTCTAGAAACTTGGCGGCTGATGAGGTTACGATCGAAGGTTAGCGCAACTATGGACCGGCGACCATCCCTACCGCTAACCACGATTTTCGTTAAGCGATATTATTTGCTCTGGGGTTCAGATCTCGTTCACAGTGTTGGAAACTATAGTGTGAAGTTTTTTTTTTTTTTTTAATTTATCGGAAAATATAACTTTTCGTGTTTAAGTCAATATTGCGGTAAGATTTTCAAATCATGTTTCTGTGTTTGCTAGACAGAACTTTGTAGCAGTTTGAAAATACAGTTTGTGTTAACAACTTCAGTGACTTTCATAAACCGTAATTTAAACACAGTTGTCTATCAGCCGCGTTAGACATATCTACTCACGGCTCCATGTAAGTTCTACTCATTCATACAACAAATGGACTTATTTTAATATCGTTTGGGATAAAATTTTCTAGTGTTAGTTACTTTCTTGTAAATCGTTATATATGTTACTTATCAGAATAGACGTATGTTATTTTGTCTGGTTTAAATCGTATCCAGAGTTTTTTGCCATAAGATATCATTCACTAGGCTGAATCGTGTAAGGCATGTGTAATTTGTATGTGTAAACTTGTTAATGTGTTATTTATTCATACTGACGAGCTGGATTTCATTTAAAGACAGTAAAATGTATTTGTTCGTTATACTTGTGTCTCATGTTTTTCAGTCATACGTAGAACTCGTTTGAAATATATTTCGTTTAAAGACCCTGCCTTGTGTAATTTCATACTGGTTAGTTGGATTTCGTTTAGTGAGTTTGCACTTGTTGACATCACATGTTATTCGCGTAGTTAAAATTCTCTCTGGAGTAAATTATATTTCTAAGCTCTAGACTCACGTTACGTTTAAGCCTCATGTAATTGCACTTATTATTCACATAGTCGTTTGAAATTTGCGATTCGATGCGTATAATTTATTACATAGAACACTCTGAATTTCTCTCATGTGTTAAATATATTCGTAGAAAAACCGTCTATCTACAGTCTACGAGCAGTATCCCACTCCAAACTCCATAAAACATAAAACACCTATACAACACATTACAATCCACCACTCTGATCAATAGCCTCTAGGACACCATAACGTCAACATCGTACAGAGCTCCTGCTACGCCCTTCCCCCATCCAAAAATAAATAAATAAAATAAAGTATACCCATACACAAAATCCAGAAAAAAAATTGACCGGATTAAGATCGGATTAAGACATTTTTCATCGGATTAAGGATTTTTAATTGGATTAAAATCGGATTAAAATTTAACTCATTTTACTAACCCTTTCAATTAATTTTATATCAAAGAGTTAATCCGATTAATCAATAGGCGGCATTCTTTGGATTTAGAACCGGCCCGCCCCTCTTACTCCTGCTGGAGAATCCTCATTACATACGGAAACCTACAAATAAAGCACGATTTTTTGGGCCTTATTATTTATATTATAAATAAGGAGGTGATTGTTGCGAGATGTTGTATATTTGTTAACATATAGCATTTTGGGGCAATTATACATGTCATGTATTAGAATCTATTTACTAATTGGAAGGAAATAATATATTTTAGGTGTACACAGACATGTGAACTACAGTTGTTCATAACAAAATGCAAAACGCATTAGAAACAGCAGGTCATATTTGCAACAGATGACTTCAGAAATACCAATGCCATCGAGTAGTATGTCTATCGCTATTGCAAAATATGATCACGCAATTAATATATCCTCATTAACTACAAAGATGCTTAAGTCACTCGTTATCTTATACAATGTTTCTTTACAGATCCCACAATATGAAAATGACTGTAAGTGTGTGCAAGAAGAGTTCGAACGAAAATGGAATTTCCCAGCTGCATTGAGTAGTTAGATGGGAAACATGTTCACAGACGGAAGCCACCAGGAACAGGATCGTATTACTATATCTATAAAATTTAATTTAGTATTATATTAGTGGGAATCGTCAATGCTAACTACGAATTTATATTTGTCGATGGTGGCACAAATGGTCGCGTATCGGACGGAGGGGTATTTGTGAACACATTGCTTTATGAAAAGCTTTCTCAAAAGCAACTGCGCATCCCCTGAGCCCAGTAATTTACCAGGCACTAATGTGAAAATGCCGAATGTGTTTGTGGGGGATGGAAAATTTAATGAAGCCTTTTTGTCACAGAAATTTAACTAAGGAACAAGCAATTTCAACTAGAGGCTCTCCCACGCTCATCGCGCTGTTGAGAACACTTTGACAATATTAGCATCCGGATTCATGATTGTTCTCAAGGAAATAACGTATCGTCGAATAAAGCTGTCACTATAACACTAGCATGCAGCCACTTAAACAATTATTTAAGACAAAAGCAAGTGGAACATTACTATAGGCTGTTCACGGTAAAGTGAGCACTTTTTAAGGCCCTCTCAAAAGGCATTAAGCCCTAATAAATATATTTTATTGCAGTCTCAGACATTAACTTTTGAGAGTGATGGAGAGTATACACTGTGTTTATTAGTCATATTGCAATGTTTACATTAAGAAGTGGCAGAAAAGAAGAAATTAATTGAAAGGAAATTTAGCAGGGCCTTAAAAAGTGCTCACTTTACCGTGAATGGCCTATACCAAGGGGGCGTCAATACCGAAGATGAACTAACTGAACATTGTAAACGGGGAATTGAGAACGGGAGACAACATATTGGCTCCACTGCAATCACTTCAAGGACAGAACAGCACCGTAGCGGCCAAGGAAGTGAGAAAAAAGTTCTGTAATTATTTCAACTCTACTGGAGCTGTTCCGTGGTAGGAAGAGCGGGTTATGGCGTCATAACACGGTAATTGGTGTTAAAAAGGAAGTTTTGTGGAAATGAAACAATAACGATATAGTGCGTGATATATAGAATAAAGTTTTTTGAAATAACTGTTAATACACAGAGTAAAAGATAGTGCACCTTGTAACAGCAACATTATATTAGCTTTCTACCATAATTTAATGTTGCTATAGATACACGAATGTGGAATAAATTCCTCATTAAACTAGAAATCGAAACTTACTATGTTGCTTTCTTCATCCTGACCTTCATCCACCACTTCTATGATGCTGCTTCCCTTTACTTGTACTTCGTGATCTCGCAAAAAAATCAATCTCATCAAAGTACCATAGGGAAGGTACGTAAACATCATCACTTCCGCAGCCTGGTTTCGTACTGCCCTAACCTTTCCCAACTCCCTACGGTAAGCTGATCTTAGTCCATTGATTTTTTTTTCGAACCATTTCTATATTATCATCCTTGACAATTTCTTTTAATTTCTCCACAAGCAAATCGTAACCAGCTAGCGTTTTTTTTTTAAGTTGCCATTCTTATAGACGTCACTTTTCACTTGCAATAACGCCTGAAGATATTGATACACTTGAATGGAATCTCTCCAGAATCCTCTTTTCTCTATTGGATGTAGTGGTTGCAATGATGTTAGCTGATGAGAGCTCTACCTCGACTGTGGATGTTTGTGCAACACTGCCAAACACGCCCATACACGCTGCCCTCGGTTGCACAAAATATTTCAAACGCGTTTGATTTTACACCACAACTTTATAATAGTTGCGCAACACTTCATACTCCTCCACACACGATCAATCTGTTTGCACAACTGTCTCTGTTGCACAAATTGTTTGATTGTGTATGGGCCGCTTGTTTGTTTCCTTTAAAGGAAGAGAGGTTTGGGGAAAAATCGTAAGTACAATACTCTTACCTTCAATAACTCATACACACCGTTTATGCTCATGACAGTGTTTTTTTTTTTTTTTTTTGTAACCTATTTTGAGTGACCTAGTGAGGTGGCGCAGTGGTAACTCACTGGATTCACATTCGGGAGGACCCGGGTTCGATTCCCGGTCCGGCCATCCTGATTCGGTTTCCCGAAATCACTCCAGGCTGGGACGGGTCCCAAACAAAGGCCATGGCCGATTCCTCCCCAAGCCCTCCTCCCTATGCAACTTGCGCCGTCCTTAATGACCTCGTTGTCGACGAGACGTTAAGCATCCTTACCTGTTATTAGTGTACATTTGCCATCTACCCAATGAACATCTCACGCATTTTTTTCACAGGCTATTTGATAGTCCGCTTCTGATTGTAGTACAACGATGGTCGCTTCAGTGTCTGTCGGCACAGTACGCCTGGCCGAGTTCTACATTATGCACCGTCATACCGGCCCAGCACCTGCAGTTATGGCATAGAATATAATCGGAATTCCAGTCCCACTCGCTCCTGGTCCGCATTGCTGGACCACTCGTCAGTGACCGTCACATCGAGGAGGTGTTGTCCCCTATATTCAGGGCCAGCTGGGGCTCTGTACCAACAGGACAGCATGTGGCACACATCGTGCGATAGTTCTTGAATAACCACCCTATTACGTTACTTTCCTGACCTCGCGTGTTCACTGGATCTCTGGCCCATCGGAAATGTGTGGTCCATGCCACAGGACACCTGCGGACACAACGGGTGAACTTTGGGCACGCTTCGTAGCGACGTGGGCAGACACCTCACACGGACACACGAAGACTCTTCCTCTCAACGCCGCATCGTGAGGGAGTGAGTGAAGAGATTTGGGCGGCTCTTAACAGCGAGGTCTTGAGAGTCGATGAGGGTGATTGAGGTGAGTATGGAGCGGCGCCCAGATGAAGGGGCGGGGGAAACAGGAGATCCAAGAGAAAACCCTCCGACCAGTGGCGTCGTCCGGCACGATTTACACATGCGAAAATCCGGGAGCGACACCGACGGGAATCGAACCAGGTTCTCCCCGGCGGGAGGCGAGTAGTCTGACCACTACACATCGCGGCCCCCAATATGATCGATATTTGCGATGTATCGCCATCGATTTTCACAGCTCTCTGGGAGCCCGATACGTTTCGAAATGATATAGAGAAGTGTATACATATGTGACAGTCGTAGCGGTCGGTCATAGGAGAGCGCAGCGCGGAGGCCGCCTGGCAGCAGGGGAACAATGCGAGGGGCGCCCCGAGAATAAACACGGCTCGGCTCGCGCCGGCCAGCCGCGTGTCAACCGCTCGCGACAGGTGCGGCGGAACGGCGCTTCCAAAATATCCCGCCACATTCCTCCGCGCCCTCGCCGGCCCCCTCGTCAAACACACACCCTCACTCACACTCTGTCGTCCTTTACTGCGCAGCGCCCCCGCGGACGGCAAGGAACTTAGATTAATTCCAAAAACGTCGTTTGAATTATACAGAGTTGTGAACGCCAGCATATATTGAAGACGACTGCCCTAGATAGCTGGTTCCCCTAACTCTATGAGCAAATATTTTGCAATATCAGTGTATACAGTTTGTTCGGAAATTAAACGCCCAAACTGCGGGAGGCAATTCCTTATGAAAAATAAATGCGAAAATATATTAGGGCACCGCATACCTATAGGCCGTTCACGGTAAAATGAGCACTTTTGAAAGCCTTGCTTAAGATATATTTATATGCACGTTGTATGTCCTTCCGCCTTGTGTTAAATTATCATTGCCATGGGCCTCATCGCTTTCTTCACGCGTCGATCAGGTGAAACTGTCAAATTATTAGAAAAGCAAGTATTTTAAAAATATGCTAATTTTTACGCTTATACGGATTAAAAAAACAGAAAGCGATAGAAATAATATAAGTTGTCACAAATTGTTATCTAACACTTTTTATTCGATGTTAAGATATGGAACTACTTTCCTCTCCATCGTTACCAACTTTGTTGGGCGCCTGTCACTCAGTGCGCCTGGTAAAATATATGCAGGTAAGAGCAGCGACTTTTTTCTAAGGTTGATTTTAAAAGTGCTCAGTTTATGGTGAACAGCCTTTGAACGGAATATTAAAGGTTACATGAGCCTATGAAAATTGAGTTTAGAAAACGTATTTATGCCTAATGTCTTGTACAACACCTACAAAGTCCGCAGCACAAAAGTGACTTGTGATTCCCATGTTGCAGAAACACATGCGTAATGCTGTCCGTCCTTGGTCTGCGCGCACTGCTCGGCTTGAGGAAGTGATACGTCAGCACATCAACGACATTCCCTCCACTAGTACACGCCAAATGGGCGTGTCCCATTCAACCGTGTGGGACGTACTGTGGGTAAATCTCCGCCATTCCTATCGCTGGCAAGAAGCACATGGCATTCAGCGAATATACGTTTTTAAAACCCAATTTTCACAGCCTCATATCTCATTTAATATTCGGTTTAGATATATGGTGACCTGTAAATTTACGACTTTATTTTTCATTAGGAATCGCCTCCCGCAGTTTGGGCGTTTAATTTCCGAACAACCTGTATATTTCGCGTATTATCTTTCGCCGCCATAACTTATATAAATTTACGGCGTCAGAAATATCTTCAACGAAATTCGCCACCCTTGCAAAATATTTACTCTGTTGGTAAAAGCAATTCTGTATGATTGTCTTTTCTTCGTCTTTCGTTATTGGCTTTCAGAAAATTGTAAAATGTGATTAACCTATATAGGGTTCATTTATGTCCCAGGCTTCCATAAGGACAGAAATCATTGCAATGTTGCCAGTTTTTGAGTCATAAAATGAATGTAGCATTCATTATTGGTATTTCTGCTTCGACGAAGCATAATACACATCACTCATTGGAGTACTTTTAATAGTTTACGATGTGAAATAAATACGAATTAATTATGAAATACCTCACGAGAATGACTACAGGAAATATAGCAGTACAAGTATTCAAACAACTGTCTCTAAAATATAATTAAACATGCCCGCGCCCTAAAATTCACATTTACAAAATTAAAACTCAAACTAAAGTACAGGCTGTTCACAGTAAACTGGCCACTTTTGAAAGCCCTGCTTAATATCTACTTTAGTAGTAGGGAATAGCCGACTTGGGCATAAGGGCATCGGGCTCAGGAACCAGGAGCCGGCCGGCCGCCATGGTGGAATTTCCTTTTCTCCCTCAAAATTTCCCTTTTTATTCTCAAAATCGATCAAAATACCCTAACAGTTTCCCTTTTTCACCTTAAAATGTTCCTTTTTACTAACTTTTATTTTGCGCAGTATAGAGTGCGCTCCGAACATTAAAGACTTTGTGCTAGGCCGCTCCGCCTTTGGGCTGTCTTGGCAACATACCTGCTTCCTTTTCCTTCCCATATCTAAGGATCTCCTCCTACCACGCATGCGTGTCGAGCTTCTCTCTCATTGGTCACTGGCTACAGTTTGAAGTTTGGCCCTTCTGCTCATGTTGATGGCTCGTCCACTTCTACGCCAGCAAGCATTTGAGTAACTTCGCTTATATTTCTGTCCCTGGCCCTGATGGGTTTTCATGCGATATCAGGTTGCTACGCATTACAACTTGGTAGCTGACGACAGTTAGAATATCGTCATGGTTGACGGCGAGAAGCATAGGCATGTTTTCCGTATAATGCATTGAGCTAGAATTAAGGTTTTGTGTGGGATAGTCAAGGAATTCTAGGGTTGCGCATATAGCTTTTATTATAAATTCATTTTGTGCCCTCAGTGTTTAAATTCTGGTTTTGGCTTAACTTATTAGTTGCTTGTGGCCCGTAGAGTTTTCTGTTGTGTGTAGCCTTGCACTAAGATTATGGTTGAAAGTAGTTTTGGATATTCACATTTTGCCACCCGCCTGGATCGTGATGGCTTGTTGAATGGGTCCGCAGTGGCTTGGGCAACACCGTGATACAGTAGAGGTAACCCACCAGTGTGAAATAATCTAAAATGCTACGGCCCGAGGATGGTTCGTTGTTTTTTAATTCACGTTTTTAAATCGTGCTTGTCAGAACACTTTTTTAATGGTCACTAGACTTTGGCAGGCCGTCACGGCGCTCTAGTGAATCTCAGTAATAATTTTCATTATTAATACGAAAAGGGCAGTTAAATATTTTGAGCTTCTTTTAACTTAATTATTTAAAATCCAGTACCGCATTTGTATTTTCTCTATTGAGTATATATTCTGTGTAATGTTTAGTACTGGTTGGTTGAAAGGAGCTCTAAATTACTTGAAATGTTTTACAGCACTCAAAGTGTGGAACATTTGTGTTCGCCTAAGGGTTTATATATTTTTTAAGCAAAGTAAATTTTATATTGTATGCTTAAATCAATTTTATGATCAATTGTATTTTGATTGAAGAGTTGTGTGAAGCCCAAATAAAATTGTTGAACTTGGATTTTTGTGAGAATTCTTGTGGCAGACGTCACAATTTAACTTGCCTTAGTTTGTTTGTACGTTCGGGTGAAATCTTGCAAGTCGATATTAAACCACTTTCCGTTATCCAATTGGGCTGAAATTTCGCATACATGTGTAGTTCCGATGACAATACAATGCGAAGGTACCACTGAGCTGATCTGATGATGGAGCCGGAAGTTTCAATCTCTTATATAACTTCACGTGTATGTATATTAAACCACTTCCCATTATCCAATTGGAATGAAATAGTGCATAGTGTACATGTGTAGTTCTGATTAAAATACAATGTGAAACCACTGAGCTGATCTGATGATGGATCCGAAAGTTACAAGCTTTCATGTAACTTCACGTGTATGTATGTTAAGCCACTTCCAGTTATCCAATTGAGCTGAAATTTTGTATACAGTAGTAGTTCCGATGGTAATACAATGTGAAGAAACCACTGAGCTGATCTGATGACGGAGCTGGAAGGTGGCCATAGGAACTGTAAAACTACATGCAGTAAACGTCGTATCGAGTTTGTTTGACAGAATCGAGTAACAGTAAAATGGAGATAAAAAGTGTCACTGCTGTTGTGCGCATGCCCTTTTTTTGTAGCGGCAAATGGTTCTAAAAATTTTATAGTTTGCTCCTACAGTATATCCTGTATCGGAATGAAAGCAAGCTACTGGTCGATCACGATACATCATGGGGATCTTTCTTAGCAAGGGAAAATCATATTAGTGATACAAACACATGGTTGGAGGCTAAAAAGTGAAAAATAAAATAAATGTAAAAAAACTTTTAAAACCAATCTTTTATTTATAAATGCACTAAAAAGATAAAAATAAATATTATATAGTTACACAATTTGTATAACATGTAAGATGTGGTCGAACAGCCGTAATAAACTTTACTACAAATTAATATGTTTGTATCAATTTAAATTTAATATATAAAAACTTGGGGCAATATAGAACGTAAACCTCATTTGCGTAATCGTAGTAAGCATATATCTTGCGTAAGGCTCTTAACTTTTCACAATATAGAAAGTATATCACATTTGTGTAAGCATTGGAAGCACATATCGTGCGAACTAAAGGTAGTGTTAGCTTAGTTGGTTGGAATGTTTTGGAAAATAAGTCTGTTGGTTTGATGTTAGTATTATAAGCTGAAATGGTCTCATAATATGATATTGTTTGTTTTGGTTAATTTTAGATGTAGGGTAAGTTGATATATTTTTGTAAAGTTATTTTTTTTCAGTTGGCTGTTAAGTGTAGTTGCGTTGTGTGATTGTATGTATATGTATGTTTGTGTGTGTGTGTTTGTGTGTGTTTGTGGTGTTGGCAAAAGAGGTGGTGCTGCTTGTAGTGCTGCCTTGGGTTGTGGAGCATGTGGAGTCTGTGGAGTCTTTGCATAAGTGTGAACTCGCCTCACAAGCGAAGCTGTTCCCTGAGCAATGTTCGCGAGGTGCGATTACTTGCTATGCATTTTGTATCGAAACGTAAAGTATGGGTCTCGAAGCAATATTAAAATTCTATTTTGTATAGTTATCCATTGCTTACTACACCAATCTATTTACCTTTATGGGTTTCGCTCGTCATTCACTGTTTAAAGTACAAACTTATGAAACTTAATATAATGTAAGTATCCTGAGTGGGAATCGAATTCAGTAGCATTCAGCTCACTAGTCGTTGAAGTCCGAGTTTAATGACTATAGCTTTGGTAGATGGAAAATTATGAGTTAGTATGCTTATAGAAGGGATTTTTGTGTGTGTTTGCTCTTGTAGTCTTGTTTGATGTTGGGTTTGATGTGCATGTTATGAATTTGATGTTTGTAGGTTTGGTAGATGAGAAATTATTAGTTAATATGCTTATAAAAGGGCTTTAGGAAAGTTTGAGATTTCGTTCTTGTTAGTTGTTGGACTTGATGTGTATATTATGAATTCTATGTTTGTGGCTTTGGTATATTGGAAATTAGGAGTTAGTATGCTTATAAAAGGGCTTTAGGTGTGTTTGACCTTGTAGTCTTGTTTGATGTTGGGGTTGATGTGCGTGTTATGAATTTGATGTTTGTAGGTTTGGTAGATGAGAAATTATTAGTTAATATGCTTACAAAAGGGCTTTAGGAAAGTTTGAGATTTCGTTCTTGTTAGTTGTTGGACTTGATGTGTATATTATGAATTCTATGTTTGTGGCTTTGGTATATTGGAAATTAGGAGTTAGTATGCTTATAAAAGGGCTTTAGGTGTGTTTTGACCTTGTAGTCTTGTTTGATGTTGGGGTTGATGTGCGTGTTATGAATTTGATGATTGTAGCATTAGTAGATGGGAAATTATGAGTTACTATGCTTATAAAACGGCTTTAGGCGGGTTTGACTTTGTAGTCTTGTTTGTTGTTGGGATTTATGTGTATGTTGTGAACTTGATGTTTGAGGCTTTGGTAGATGAGTATTATGAGTTAGTATGCTTATAAAAGGGATTAAAGCATAATTTACCTTGTCAGAAAGGGCTTAAGGCCTAAGTGTTGGATATCGGATACAATGCCTACGTTAAGAACTTTATCACTACATCTTCAACGGTTCTGAAATTATGAGTATGATCATAAAAGAGCGTAAATGCATAACTGACCTTGTCAGAAAGTTCTTATGGCTTAAATAACCTTCGCATCTTGATGGATGTTAGATATGATGCCTACGTTATGAATTTGATCACTATATCTTCAATGGTTCGGAAATTATGACTACATTTTACAAAAGGGCTTAAATGCATAATCGGCCTTGTCAGAAATGTCTTAGGGCTTAAATGACGTTAGCACCGTGATGGAAATAGAGTACGATACCTATGTGATGAATTTGATTAATATATTTTCTACAGTTCGGAAATTGTGACTATATTTTACATAAGGGCTTTACTGAAATTAAACCTTTGCTAGAAAGGGTTTAGGGCCTAAATGACCTTACCATTATGTTGTATGTCGGGTACGGTGTCTATGATATATATTTGATTAGCATAGTATCAATGCTTCGGAAATTATGACTATATTTACAAAAGGGCTTAAACTCATAATTGATATTCTGCCACAACCAACGACCAATCACAGCACAGGATTAGCACCGCAATTGGCACCGTAATTGACACCGCCTCCTAAGGAAACACCACAAACAACACCAGTTTTGTATCCTCCTGTTTGAGACCCTTCCCAGGTTAATCTTATGGCACTACGCCTGCCGATGACCAATCAAATCTACTACTGTCGTGACACTGAAGGTAAAGTCGGAATAAAGACCTAGTCGAGTCCAACGTTTTTATATACTTTCGCCAATATACAATTAACACAACTTGTACAAATTAATTATTTACTCGGGGGAGTTAAATAATATATTTAATTAACCATTAAATAAAGCCACGGATATCAAATACTATTTAGTCTCTGACTGGAAGGTGGTCACCTGAATATAGCCGAAGGCTGCTGTACACAAGTCTCGAGTCGGCTGCAACGGAACGCCCTCTTGCGGGTCAGTCTTCAGGTGGCAGCTGTCTAGAGGTTCGCCAGCGGCAGGCGGCGGGCTGGCAACAGGCATCGCTTCGATCCCCCGCGCGCATTAGCTAGCGCCGCGGATTTATTAAACAATCCGCTGCTCAAGGCTTCGTCCCGGATTCCATCGTGGTATTGGGGTCCTCCAGCCAAGCGTCGGATACTATCTTGGTAGATCACATCAATGTAGATAATCGCTTAAACTGAAAATCTCATACTGGGCAAATGTTACCAAAACTCAGTTCTGCCTGTATTGCTCGGCGCAATATTGTGGGGATTCATACTAGAGAGACTGCTATAAAGGTTTACTTTGCATATTTTCACTCCATCATGACATATGGAGTAATTTTTGGGGAAATTCATCTGAAAATAAATAAAGTTTCCTTTGTGCAAAAAAAAAGAGCTTTAAGGATAATACTAGGCAAAAAAAAACTTCAGATTCTTGTAGGCCTTTGTTCAAAATAACTTAATAATAATAATTTCATTATTAAAAAGAATTAATCTTTTCATAACCATAACACGCGAAGCAAATAACTCATACACTAACCTCTTGTTAATATAAAAATACTTCACAAAGGGCCTTCTTACTCATCAAGTCAGCTTTTTAACAACTTAACCCAATATTTTCAAAAACCATGTTTTTCAAATTCAACAATTTTAATAAGGAACTAAAAGAATTTTTGATGTATAAATAATTTTATTCTATCAATGAATATTTATGTCAGACAAGCAAATAGATTGACTACTACATATATCCAAATATTTGCAATTTTGATGTATCCCAATGACAAGTACCTACCTCACGGATGTTGGGTGTAAGGATTCATGTGAAAAGCACACAAATTGTATGCCAGTGAGTTTTTTCTCTCGATTTTCACAGGTCGCGGTGTTTTTGGACGAGATACTTAATGTCAGAAGATGTGAAGCACCATTGTAGAAGAAGAAGCTTTAATTCTATGTTCTATTCCCATGTTACAGTGTATTAACCATGTATCATATACGAGTGCACTTCGTTTACCCTAAATGCGTTTAGTCTAACTTCGTTTAACCTAATTTCATTTGACCTAACTTCGTTTATCCTAATTTCGTTTAGCCTAACTACGTTTGTCCTAACTGCGTTTAACCTAACTTCGTCCACCCTAAAATGTCAATTTTTGAATATTCTTGACAGGAACTGCGTTTGTCCTAATGGCGTTTGGCCTAATTTCGTTTCGCCTAACTTTGATTAGCCTAACTGCGTTCATCTTAAAATCTGAAACTTTCATTTCGCCTAACTGAGTTTGTCCAGACTTCATTCGGCCTTATTGCGAATAGCCTAACTGCGATTATCCTGATTTAACCTAATTTCGTTTAGCCTAACTTTAGGGTAAACGAAATTAGGATAAACGCAACGCCACATGTACAACTTGACTTGTCCTATATCTCTGTACATTAATATACTTCTAGCAGATCTATTGGATGCAATAAAATATAACTAAAACTGCACTTCCTGAAGCAAGAGCAATAGCGAGCACATAGGGCCACATCAATTTAACTGCTTCATATTGTTTTCCCGGATCGTTACATAAATTTTTTCTTACGAAATTGGCAAAAAAAAAAAAAACAAGAAGGAAGTAAATCAATGCTGCTCTACACACACTATTGCTTGCACTATGGGAAGTAGAGTTACGCTGATTTGGTGTGAAATCACAATTCTGGGTCCATTTGTGTAGTTTTGTGGCCTTTTTTCTACATATTTAATAAATTACTTGTATTTGTTTTGCTTTTTAATGTATTTTACCCGACGATTTCCCTGGTTTTCGTTGCTCTCCTCTCTGTCGTGTGTCTTAGCTTGTATATGGCATGTACCAATGCGACTACACTTTTGTTATAAATAGTACTATCAGTACATATTTTTATTAAGTGGCCAGGCTTTAGCTGGACGGCCTGCCTGATCACACCTTCAAACATTGAACTAGGGCACGAGCGTGATTACAGTAACACCTTGCGAAAGCCAATCGCGGAAACCATTTCCGCCCGGTAGTAAACGGGGCCGAAAATATTAAACAACGCACGCGATATAGGCCAACATAACACTGGGAACGGCGTCTTTTGTCGTCAGGCCATTGGATCGAAGACCTCTGAAGATGGGTACGCCCGACCGCCTCCTATGATCAGCCTCCGGCAACATGAACAAGGTGCGGACTTTCCAGTTAGAATGTGGCGTGCGGTAATGAACCGTAATATAATTAAATAGCTTTTTGGTATTCCATTTAAGCTCCTCCGATCAATAGTCACGTAAATAGTTACTGTGTAATCCTTATGTTCAATAAGTCCCATTTCATACTGTTGTGCTCTACCTAACCATGACTCAGTATTTAGCTACGCCCGTAACATCTTTCAAGTATGAATTGACTTAAAAGCTAATTCGTAATAATATGTACCAATTTCTGGTATTGTGCACATTTCCTTCAGATGAGCATATTCTTAAGTCAAATCGTGTTTTCAGAATTTTCAGAGCAGAGTGGAGAAAAAAAAAGCAACCATTACAAGTCAGGTAATGATCAGGCTGTGTCAGAACAATTATAAATTCAGTAGCACGAGGAAAAGGATCGACATTCCTGTCTTCTTACTCCGTAGACCTCAGATGAGATTCTTCTTTGGCAAACAGAGGTCACAAATACGTAAAGGCTATTCACGATAAAGTGAGCACTTTTGGAATCAACCTTAGAAAAGAGTCGCTGCCCCTACCTGCATACATTTTAACGGACGCCCTGAGTGACATGCGCCCAGTAAAGTTGGTAACGATATATGGGAAATAGTTTCGTACCTTAAAGCCGAACAAAAAGTATTAGATAATCATTTATGACAGTTAAAATTATTTCATTAGCTTTCTGTTTTGTTTAATACATCGAAGTGTAAGAATGAACAGGTTTGTAAAATATTTACTTTTGTAATAATTTTACAGTTTCACTTGACCGCCGCATGAATAAAGTGATGAGGCCCATGACAATGTTAATGTTACATATGGCGGAAGAATACGCAACGTGTATACACGTAGATCTAAAGCAGGATTTTCAAAAGTGCTCATTTTACCATGAATAGCATATATCTTATTTTTATAATCGTCCCATCCTATCACTGAAAATCGGCTGTGGCATTTATTCGACAGTTTCAATTACACATGATCAGTTGGTTGTTGGTACATTTGTCAAATTTGGAAAATATGTGAGGATTCGGCCGAGTTACTGGTGCTGGTACATTACGCTGGGAAGAACACTGTGGCATGCTTACAAATGCTGACATTATAACACAATGACACAATTAACATATACGTATATTCTTTAAAATTAAACACGTGACAAGGAGACTGAAATTTTAGTGCTCCTGGAAACCCCACAATACGTTAAGGCGACGCATTTACACCCCTCTCCCCCTCCCATACACACACAAATAAGGAACATTGAAATTATTCATTGTGCAAAACCAAATTCTACCCACGCGCTCACATAACCCCAACGAACATGCACTAGGCGTACAAAAAACAACAGCAAAAGTATTCGCATTCTACTAGCTCCGCTAGTAGCATGCGAATACAGGGTGGTTTACTGTAGCAACTACCAAAAAAAAATAAGCGACCTGGAATTCCTATACCAGTTTATCCCCCACCCTCCCCCGGCATAAGGCTCTACGTAGCATAAATTGTCAGGAAAAGTTTACGTTAGTTGTGAAAAAAAAAACTACCATTTTTCTGACTAAAAACTGACAACCTTAATTTAGATACAACCTGTATATAAACGAGCACAACATTTAGACCTCACTAGAACACTACGTATATAATTGTCACTGTGTTATACCCCAGACGCCCAAAATGTCCATCGCTATAGTGCTACTTTCTGGAGGCGTCGAAATCTCAAATTGCAGATGTGACATTCTGGATTATCATTAAATGCACACGTAGTTATAGAGGTTGGTTTTATTTTCTTTTTTAAAAGTACTAATTAAATATATTTAAAGTTATTAGTGAATAACCTGTAGTTGAGACTGAAACCTGATCGTCGGATATGTAAGGTTTGGTGAAGAACGACGAGAAAAGAGCAAGGGATATAATAGGAAACCGCGCGTAATATTTTCGGAGGTGTAAAAGTGAACACGTGGCCGGCAAATTATTTTGGAAAAGCGAGCGGGAGGGCGTCCTGGCGTCGAAAGGTAGGCGAAGGGGGGGAGCGGGAACTGAGATGAGGCCAGGGGAACGCTTTATACCAACTCGTGACTGAGCCTCCCGCTGTGGTCCACCTGTTCGCGACTGCAGGGACGAACGAACAAGCGTACCCGCCCGCGGTGTCTGCCAGCAGTCGTGAGTGCTGGCTTGGCACCACCCGCCAGTGCTGCCATCAAGTCTGCAGGTGCATTGCTACATAAAGGTTGTTCACGATAAAGTGAGCACTTTTGAAATCAACCTTGTGGGGGGGGGGGGGAGGGGGGAGGAAGTCACTGCCCATGCCTGCATATACTTCAACGGACGCACTGAGTGACATTCGCTCGGTAGTTTTGGTAACGGCAGATGGAAAGTAGTTCCATATCATTACGTCGAATAAAAAGTGTTAGGTAACCATTTCTGACAATTTAATTTATTTATTTCGGTTTCTGTTTTGTTAATGCACCTAAGCGTAAAAATTAGCAGATTTATAAAGTGTTTAATTTTCTAATAATTTCGCAATTTCATTTGACCGACGCGTTAATTAAGTGGTGAGGCCTCATGTCAATGTTAATTTTACATAGGGCGGAAGAATACACAACGTGCATACAAGTAGATCTTAAGCAGGGCTTTCAAAAGTGCTCATTTAACTATGAACAGCCTTTACCTCCCAAAATTATACCAATTTTAAAGGTTTTTGAAAACTTAAATGTATAACATTTCGGAAACACATTACATTAAGCCCCTGTCACAACGTCAAATTTTCCCCTTCAACTATATCTGACAAGAAAATTTGAAGACAAAAAACGGCCATCAAATTTTTCCTTCCAACAAATGTTATCAAATAATCTTGAATGCATGCGTTTGAAAATGTGCCACACTGTCAAATGTTTTACTGGGAGAATTCAATTTTAATTACTATCTAAAAATTATTTCCATAGTGAAATATTGCTTTTGTGTTTCAATGTAGTCCATTACAGGAATAAATGTAAGGAATATTGTTATGTTATGTATCAAAGATGTTTCCTGCGCAATAAAATTTAATGCCTCTGAGTTTGTAACATTATTTGCAATATTCACCTAAAATAGCATTCATGCCCAGACAGATTCTAAATAAATTAATAATCTTCATAACCAACTTCGTTTCTAGCAACTGTTCGTTATTTTAAAGTTTCTTGACGTCCATTTTTGTCGTGCACGATTCTGACTGGCTGAGACCGTCAAACATCAAATAAATTTCAGAACCGGTCCAATCTTCAAATGTTTGACGGTAACTGAAGCCATCTGGCTATCTCAGACAAATATGATGGCGTTAGTGACGTTTCGAAGACGTCATAATTGTCCAACTTTATTTGACCAAACTTATTGGAAGCAGTTTGACGGGAAATTTTGACTGCGTGACAGGGGATTTGAACATCTCAGTTATACAGTAGTCTGACGGTAATATAAACATATGAACACAATATACTTAAAACACAGAGACTTGATAATACAGAGGTGAAGCAACCTCCGCGAACTCCAGTTTCACACGCCAGCAAAATGGCGCCACCGGCCAGGAAAATGTTGGGACGCCGTTCGCCAATCATCACCTGGTACCCTACTTGATAGCCTGTAGCCCAGCCATTAGAGAACGTTTTGCGGCATGCAGTGCCGAATCACACGCAGGGCCCGTTCCCAAAGCCTCGCCGAGCCAATCAGAGAATGACTACGTCCCCATCAAAGGAACCGCACCGCCATCTCGGATCTGTGGAGTTGCTTGCTTACAGGCTGTTCACGGTAAAATGAGCACTTTTGAGACCCTAGTTACTTTTTCATTTACCCATATTTTATCCTTTAACCACATTTTTAAATAAATATTGCCATGTAAATAATAAACACAAAGTGTATATTTCACTGCACTTGGAAGTTAACAACTAAGTTTCGAATAAAACATATTTATTTACAATTATTCAAAATGAGAGGACTTTCAAAAGTGCTCACTTTACCGTGAATATCCTATAGCTACTCTGTACGCTTAGTTTACTATTTTTATGACAGCCTTCTCCTTCTGTGGTCAACGCCCCAACGTCTCTCTGATATTAGGCGAAGACACCGTTAATGGATTAACTGCAGAAAAAAATAAAAATAAAATATTGTAACAGAAAATGTTCTGTGGAAATTCATCTTGCCAAATGTTTTGTGGTGGACACAAAACCGTTCAATTGTCTCAAATAAACTTTCGTGCCTAACTTTGTCTTCTTTTTTTTTTTTTCGTTTGCAAAACAGGTACCTACGTTGATTGGAGATACCTCGATTTTTCCATCCAGTTCACAGTATTTCCACCCTGTGGTTTTATATTAAACTATTTCTCGGCCAATTACGACCAATATCTGATAGTGACCAGACTGTGTGTCTTCGACCTATCTTGAGACCGGAATTTTTAATATCCCTTCTCGGCTTTTGTTAGTTTGAGTAAGCCTTTCCCTTGACATACTTAACTGCACTACTACATTAAGCGGATATTGTAAAATATTAACAACATTCCTAATCACCAGTTTCGTGGTTCATTAAACACTTTTAAAACCAACCTTTGAAAATATCCACTTAAATAACGCCATTTATTTAAAATTCAACACGGATAGGCATATTTACAGTAATTATGACGGAAAATTAGTAAAAGTACTTCTACACCTTACCATCGCACAAAAATGCATTATTTAAATTTTTTACCCACGAAGTCGCTTCTTTTTTTACTTCCCCCCCCCCCCTTTTTTTTTTTACATTAGAACACCAAACTGTCAATTAAAGAGGTGTGTTTCTAGCAGTTTCACTGTGTCACTTGATCTCATCATAGACTAAAGAGAGGTAGGCATAGTTTTGTCTTCTGCGCATGTCCCGAACATTAAATCGTCCATCACCTGAACAACTAGAGGCCGAAGTGGCTGATCGGTTAGCCTGCTCACCTCCCACCAAGGCGAACCGGGTTCAATCCCCGGCCGGTTCACTCCGGGATTTTCGCAAGTCGGAATCGTGCTGGACGATGCCGCTTGCCGGTGGGTTTTTTCGGGGTCCTTCCGTTTCCCGCGCCATCCTAGAGTCTCATTTCATGTCAGGTCCGGGGATGACGGGCACCTACGGGCCCCAGCTGGAAAGTCCGTCACTCGGAGAGGGTTGCCTCGCCCTGGGTTCACTCCCCACTCGAGTTTTTATTGATTGAATATGTGACAGTCATCTGCATGTGGCGAATTAAATACTGTTTCTATTGAATATAACTAAATCATCACGAGAAATAAACATATAGTCGCTGTTCGTGATAAGCAAATTAAAGTAATATTAAAAAAGTAAAATAAAATTGTGATGTTTAGGATTTGAACACACATTACACTCGCTTTCAGACGCGTCACGTTATCAACTGAGCTACGAAAGCAACGTTTGCTTATAGAGGAAAATACATGTAAAAAATTTAATTAATGGAAAATGTGTAGCTTCAAATTATATGCAGTTTCTTTTCGTTTTTGTTCAATTAGTAATGTTAGGACTGTTAACTCAACCATTGCGTATGAATTTACTGATTTCAACAAATTTAATGCAGTTTAAACCTCCGAACCGAGATCTATGACGAAAACGGAATAATGATTGAATGTTCATGTTACCTTGTAAAATGCTATTATAAAAGACAAAACCCACACATTGGGCAGAAAAGCAATCTAATGTTGTGGCACGGAAGTAGTAGGCATATAGGCATTCGTGAACAAGGGCTGGGGCCTGAGGATCGAGGATCGAGGAACCATCTGAGAAATATTTCCGTTTTTCTCTCAAAATAGCTTGTTTTACCACAAAAACAGTCTTTTTCACCTTGAAATTGGTTTTTTCATTTAGAATTTCCCTTTTTCCTTAAAAAAAAAAATCCAGTTTTTCCTTAAAATTTTCCGTTTTTCCCTCAAAACGCCCCGAACCACTCTTGAGCCCCGTTTTGGCTAAACAAATAGCCAATTCAGGTGATTTGCGGTGCTCGTTATTGCTTCTAGACTAAACAATGAGGTATCTGAGAAGCCGACAAAATTAAATTATTTTTATATTATTTTTTAATTTAAATATATTTTTATAATATAAAAATCTAAAAGCATAAGTTTTAAGTCATATATATCACCGGACTAGTATTTTCAAGGTGCATATGATCGTGATGTCATACCGTCATTCTGTCTTATTTTTTCATGCTCTATTATTCTGTGTTGTGTCTCTCATTCCATCTCTTTCTGTGTTTCTCTCTCTTTCTCTCTTTCCTTTCTCTCATTCCGTCTCTTTCTCCCTTTAATTTCTCTTTCTCTCTCTCTCTCTTCCTCTCTTGCTTCCCAATTACTCAAACTACATTTCTCTCTTTCATTTCTCTCTTTCATTTCTCTCTTGTCTCTCTCATTCAATCTCATTTCTTTCTCTCTTGCCTCTCACATTCCATAGGTTTTCTCCAAGTCTTCCCATTTTATTCGCTCTCTTTCATTCCATTATGTCTTTCTCTCTCATTCCATATCTTTCTCTCTTGTCTCTCATATTCGTTCGACACCACCGTCTACGTAGTTCCTTCATCGCCTGCTAGAGTGTGCAAATCGCCAGTGTGTATATTTTGTTACCATATTAACTGGGCTGGCTGCTCATGAGAAGGTTGCCAGGTTATGACAGGCGACCTGCATCCTGACATACTGCATTGAAATTTACGGTATAGGCGGCTGTTTCACCAGTGTATTAAGTGCCTGGGTAATGTTCAAATCTGCACATTTGCGTCAGAATACAGAATGGGCAAAAAGAAAAAAACAAAAGCCACAGAACGGGTAAGTATACAGAGGTGAAACAGCCGTTTAATCCACGAAGAGGAAAATGGTGTCACTAACGAACAATATGGCGGAACTCTGCACCGTTCACCGATTAGCGCCTTACTTGCCAGCCGTGAACCCAGGCATTAGGGAACCTTTCGCAGCACTCTGTAGCCAATCAGACACCAGGTCAGTTCCCACAGTCTCGCGCAGCCAATCAGACAATGGGCACATCTGTATCAAAGAAATCGTCAAGCCATTTCGCTAATGTGTGCTTACCTGTTCTGTGGCAAGTTCAGTTGAGAGATTTGGGCGGCTGTAAACAACAAGGTCTTGAGAGCCGATGAGAGTGAAGCGAGGGGAGTTTGGAGCAGAGCCGGAATGCAAGGGCGGCGGATACGGGAGATCCCCGAGAGAATCCGCCAACCAGCGGCATCGTCCGGCACGATTCCCACTTGCGAATATCCGGGAGTGACCCGGCCGGGGACTGGACCCGACTCGCCTTGGTGGGAGGCGAGCAGGCTAACCGCCCAGCCACCGCGGCCCCTTCTGTGGCAAGGCTTTGTGAACCCAGCGAACCCCCGGACGCCACAGCAGTCGTGATTTAGACCCGAGTTGGGAAATAAAAAAAATGAGACACGAGACATTGTAATTGGATATACTGTGGTCATGACCATATTGGTAAAGCTGCCTGGGACGTGATGAGAATGTGGAGGGGGGCAGGGGCGCGCTTGTTCGGCGCAGGTGATGTACGCGTGACACGAGCCGGCGTCTCGCCTTGTAGAGACGCGACAGGCATGTGGGCGGGGTCGGGCCGCTCGCTGCGGGAAGCACTTAGTCCCCGTCCACAGGCTACAAGCCGCACGTGACCTGTGCACGTTGTGCCACCGAGTAGAGAAGTATAAGTATGGGGAAGACCTGTCCCTTCAGAGACGCTATGCCGCACTAAATGGTGCACGCCAGGGCGTTTATTCAAAGTTTATGGGAATTCTATTGGCAGATCTCGATGTCGATCTCGACAGTCAGCTTCCTGTTGATCGAGACAAGCCGTTTGAAACGATGGGGACCAAAATGTGCCCAAATAGCTATTCTAAGCGTACTATCTGTTCGAGACCTCCCTACCTCGGCAATCCTCGGGTTTTACCGACCACCCCACCACAACTCGCTTCCCCTCCCTTCTGGTGTTCAGGCAGGTAACGTGACGAATGCGAACACACACTGTGCCTGCAATAATGTATGGTTAAAGCAAAGGTATTCTTATAAACGGTGTGTTTTAAGTGGTTAGCTGACGCATAAAAATGCACATACATGTATATATTATTTATACATTGTTTTATTTAAAACAAATACTATTCCATTTATTAAAGCGTAACGCGGGATATTTAGAGTGAAATTTCTCGATATGGCTACGATCTCACCTTAGACGCTTGGCTGAGGAAAATGGTAACACGGTCAATGGTTATTTGTTATACACACAGGTTGGCTGTTGAAAATATTACTCGTTTTAAAGGAACATACTGTTTCAAGTATAAAAACGACTGTTGAAAGATGAGATAATTCGTTACATAGTATTCTCTCTTCCCTCTAACAGTACTTTTAAATAATGTTCACTGTGATGTATGTAACGAAATGTATAGAAGGCGATACGTAAAATGTCATTTTAATAAATACAACTGTAAAGTTTGCTTATAAAATTACGTTAGGCCTAAACAACAAATCTTACATAATACAGTGTGTAATTGATTTGTTGTAGGAACGCAGGAATTCCTATTACTAGTGAAGTGACGTGCTTTGTACACAAAGATTGCAGCCTATATAGTTATTAATTTAATTAGTTTTATTATTGCACGTAGGTATGAGGAAATTCGGGGGGGGGGGGGTGCTTTAGTTTATCACGTATTTTATGAGACGGTATTATTTTGATGCTCTTACGAGTGTGTGGCATTTTGAGTTGCATATTGCTTCAATGAAACAGTGGTAAATTTTGCTCGTATGGAAATAACATTTACATTATTATAACTGTAATGAAAAACAAAATGCGATGCATATTATGTCGCTGTTCGAATTCGTACAGATGCAGCAGTATACACACGCACACTATCCTAAGTTAACCTTACACTCGTTACATTTAGACAAATAAATATTATTCACGCACTACAAAAGTGTGGAAAGTGTGGTCTTTCAGGCCACGTGCATTGCAATAATTATAGTGATGTTTTACAAATACGTTATTTACAAAACACGGAAACTTAATGTTTGTAAACACAACAACCTCTTGAACACGTGTTTTTCTAAGTTAATCCTTGCACGTGTACTTCACTAAAATTACGTGTGTTCGTCGCTAGCATTAAGTTAATTATTTGCAGAATTATTCAGTAAAATCAACACTGTGCACGTTTCCTGAAACTAACAAACTTAACTACGTAAATTATATTCTTCAATTCATTACAGACGGCGTTTAAGAAAAAGAACTAGCATTTTTACGAAGGGGGAGAGATAGCAATAATTGTGGTGTTTCCAGAGTTTGAGCCATAAAATGTATTTGGCACTCATTATTGAAATTTCTTCTTCGACAAGGCATATTATATCACTCAGATAATTATTTAGCTGCAATAATCAAGAAGTAATTTTATTTGCTTACCTTGTGGAATAAGTGGGAATTAATTATTGATTACCTTTTGAAAATGACTATAGAAGCGGTAGTAATGCAAGAAGTCAAATGATAATTATCCATGAAATATAATTAAATTACGTCCTATGCCCTAACAAAGTCACATTAAGTTTAATCTGAAACACAAGCAGGCCTAATAGTAAAAAATATGAAAGTCCAATATGTCGTTTAATTCTCCCGCTTAACCATTCATAAATGAGGGCTGCAGGAACTGCAACAAATCAGATTACTCTGAAATAAAATGCTCAAAACACCGGCCACTGATTTCTTTCTGTGTACAGGGCTGACCATAAAAAATTCTTCATGTGCAGCGTGTCCTCGGATCATGGACCCGGGAACTGAACGGGTCAACGCAGATAACGACTGGATTAATTGTAGTAATGCTGGCGGTAAATTAGGTAAGGAAGTTCCACTTCTTAAGGGGCCATTGAAAGCGTAATTTTTACATTAGCGTATTAGAGTCTAATATAATCAGTTTATTTTTGCATTAATCCCTGCACCCTCGGGACTAAACGTTTGCAAATTTTTGTTTAGCTTTACATAGCAAGTTATTATCCGTATGTAACATTTAATGACAAAACAATTTAGGGTCCGACGGAGGTTTGAACTTAATCATAAAATCTATAATATTATGGCTAACTAGCAAAGCGACTTAACACTGCAATACCAGTTTACACAAGAAGTAAGTTGTTCATATAGTGTAGATAAGTCAACCACTCGAATTAATTTTATAGCGTGGGTAATGTTTTATGAATTTAGAACGGTTTTAAACAGTAATTAAAAGTTATCCTCGCCAATATTACTCATCACTGCCGTATTTTAAATCTATTTGAAAGAGTTTCGACCTCACGGATGTATAACCAAGATGGAGGCGTCCTTTTCGGTTTCTTCATCAACTCGTTTCAAGTAGTAGCCACGGAGATCACCCTATGCTCTGAAACTGCGATGTGATTGGACAGGTACGAAACCTCGTATGGCACATGCCACGAAAAATAGGACGTGTCCATTTATCAAACCTGGTACGAAATCTGGCCGTACAAGGCGGAAAATACCATGACGGGTGCCTCACTAGCCCGTATACCATCCGCTATGGCGGACCTTGCACAAGCTTTCTCGGAATCTGGTATCGTGTAATACCGCCTTTAGCCGAGAAAAGACTACTCGTCACTAGATCCGTGGCATGGCTGTAATATACACGTTTGGCAGAAAGTAGACCTTTCTGTAGTGCGATCAGTGACGTAGTCAGAAATTTCTCAAGGGGGTGATTACTCTATTGGGAGATGAGGTTACACCGGTATTAGCGGTGCTGACGCAAGTCTTAATTATTACAATACTATGAGTAGAATAAATTCAGAATGTACATTTTTTAATTGGCATCAAGGCAGCTGAATATTTTTAACTCAATTACAACCTCAGAAGCAAAGAAAGGGTGGTCACATATACCACTCTGGATACGCCCCTGCGCACAGTTGGACATGAACAAAACTGTAAGGTGTACAAGTCATTTAAAGCCCGTTCTTAAAGCCGTCTTGGTTTCTGGAGTGAGTGAGTGAAGAGATTTAGGCGGCTCTTAATAACGATGTTTTGAGAGTCGATGAAGGTGATTGAGGTGAGTAGGCTGTGGAGCAGCGCCGGAGTAAAAAAAAAGGACGGGGAAACGCGAGATCCCAGAGAAAACCCGCCGACCAGCGGCATCGTCCGGCACGATTCCCACATACGAAAATCCGGGAGTGACCCGACCGGAGATTGAACCCGGTTTTCCTTTGTGGGAGGCGAGCAGACTAACCGCTCAACCACCGCGTTCCCATTGTCCCTGGAATAACCCTTTTCTGGTTACCATATATTAACAAGTATCTGCCAAAACCCAGTAACCTCATCTGCCAGTCTCATCGTTCATTTCATGTCTAACAATTTTATACAGCATGGTGACACAGATAAAAATTTCCTTTACTCCATAACTTGTTGGCCATATAGACAGTCTTGTGTCATTTTGTGACGAAAGGTGTCAAATGATCCTGACAATTTTGATAGGCCTGTATATACTGAGCTATGCGCAACCTAAATGAACTCAGTTGTAGCCAACTGTTTCCCGTGTGTATTGCCAATCATTTTAGGTTCCGATCCTACTTAAACTATTGCAAAACTAAATATGGACTTGGACGTACAGTAATATTTAACCCTCTTAATAACTCGTTTACACTCCGCTAAAAATCCCAGGACCGAATCTTTGATTTAATTAGCAATATCATCATAAGCGACAGTAATTATGCATTCCTTGATAACACGGTTTGTTGCTCTACTGAAAATTATCACAGGGGGTTTAGTGACCATTTGAAACGAGATATAGACTTGGAATGCGTTTTTTTTGTACCCCATCGGGCATTTAAAATTTTAGTATGTTTAGTGAAAGCCATGATCTACGAGTAAACTAGGAAGTTGAGATCCACGTGCAGTGGAATTCGAAACAGACGACTTTGGTGTTAAGGTTCCGAGTGTAGGAAGATACTGTAGTCAAAAGATACGCTCGCAGACATCGGCAGACAGTGGGAATATCGCGGCGTGGAATCAGCAGCTACGTCAACGCTGTTCATTTTTAAACGTCTCGCGTAACGTGTATTTCTGCAACATACCTGGCACCTCTGTCGGTATTATTTAATTGCTTTATTATTATACTCATTTTGATAATTTTGGTACTGTATAAGCAACTTAGATGATAAAATAAAATAACATATTATCGAGTTACTATTAAGGACCCCGCCTACCTGGAACTATTTCCGCGTTTGAGGACGAGAAGGATGGGAGCGATAAAGGCGACACTGCCACGCGCATGAAGTGCTCCATCGCCGCTAAGTGCAAGCCTCTGAACTGGTGCGCAGTGTTCTCGTCGCGCTGCGTGTACTTACGGGACTTTCAGTGACGACTGTATTATTTAATTGATGGGAAGTCTGCACAGAGGTTCAATGCAGGACCCGCGAGTAGTTCTGTATGCAACTGACGTGTATATTCTGAGATACAGCGCTGTGAAAAATCGTGTTTAGCCTTTTTGGAGCACTGCGAAATGGTGTTTCTAATGTGCGTAACGCTTTGAAAGTACTCAACAGCCACCGTCTAAAGTGCGTGTTCTTTAGTAGATCAGCGAATTGGACGCGCGTTTAATAGTTTCGTTGAGAAACGTGTATTTTAAACACACTGCAACGCAGTTCAAGCACCAGGCAGGCAGGCAGAAGTCTTAAGGGTGAAGTAAAGTAACTACCAATGGAGCACTGCCGTAACACTTCAATATTTATGACTTTATTATGATTATTCTAAGTCTTTAAATTTGATTTAAATGCCAAACATTAATACAGTCTATAATTTGTTTAACGTATGTTCAATGTGATATGTGTAAACGTATTTATTTTGACAGTTGTGTTGAGTGTGCTATGTAAGTTTTATGATTATCTATCGTTTCTTTGCATAAATATTTGTCTTTGTAACAAGCACTAACTTTTTGTTTTCTCAAAAGAATCAGGCCACACTAACCGGCCTATCACATTTTATTGATTTTTCGGACAATGGTCTGATAGAACAAAAAAATTATTCATTCTAATTTGGAATCAGTGAGAGGCCAGCCCAGAAAAGACGTCAGTCCTGAGTATGAAATATAATCTATAATATTTGATTTATGACGGCGATCCAGAGTTATTCGCGCAATATTGAAATGCTGAGCCTATATAGTCTATGTTTAAAAGAAGAAGTAATTCGACATAAACTGTTTGATGAGCCCGGAAGGAAGGACGGCCCAGTAAAGGAGGACTTCGGGGCTTTCGACTTCGAGCCAGGGACGACGTGGTGTCTGGTGTTCGGAGAGCCAATTCTGCGAGAGGAGAATACTGGGTGCGGATTCTGGCGAGGTTCCGATTCTGCACCCACCTCCGCTGTTCCGACCGGCAGAGGACGAGTTCACTGAGCACCACCCGGAGATGTGCTGTCTGTGGTGAGTGGGAGAGCTGTTCCTGGGTTCTACACCAGTGAAGGATGACTCCACGTCATCGGCAGAATTGCGGTTATTTTCCGCTATCGACACAGCTAATCGCATTTTTCCCCAGGCAAAAGTAAACCTATTTATGACACCAGGACTGGCAAATCTTAATATTGGTAGATATAGTGATGTGCAATGTGCAGGCCGGTGTATCTTTAATAACATTTTGAAAAATTAGGATAGCATAATACATTTTAACTAAAGTTATGCAAAAGTAATTTTTTTTTCTCTTCTATTGATTTACTCGAATTAAGACTTCTCTGGTTGCTCACTGTAATAAATTAATGTTCCAATTGTTTTGAAATGCCCATAAAAATTTAAATCTGGTTGAACATACTCATTTCTTCAGTAGCAGCATATATTTAAGACGAGGCATATCATTAGTTTAACCTATCAGACTCACTCACATATACAACGATATTTTATAATTGCATTACACATTCATTTCTTATATTATGCTTCACAGAAGTAATATTTTATAGCTGCAATATTGTAATACATCTCAATAGTGTTACAGTACTAAAATTTGTCTCCCCATACGTGTGGCAAATTTAATAATGATATATAACTGTATGGGTGTTAACACAACACATTACACTGCACCTGACTATACAACGTGAAAAACTCATAAAATGTAGTACATACACTATAAAAAATGTTAGAAAAGTGTGATTTATTCTGTATATGAAAGAAGATTGTATATATTTAGCAAGATTATAAAATATTTTACTAAAATGTACTATTTAAATGTAAAAAAATATTATATTAAAATAGTCCGCAATTTTAACAAAACTTAAGCGTATTTCCATTATGGACTCTTCGGAAATCAGAATTTGCAAAGAAAATCTTCTTCAAGAACTATCTTTGTAATATTTACTTTGATCATAGTAAAAACGTATCATATCAATTTTATAATTAACTTTATTTACGTCCGTTTCAGCAATAAATTTTTGTGACAAATGGACGCACAAAAAAATTATAAAAATTATTTCCTACAATATTGTTGCAATTTTGTTACGCACAATTATAGAAAATATTATGACAATATACCATGACGAAGATTTTCTTGCAAATTTTACTTTCTGAAGGATCCAGAATGGAAATGCCCTTAAATTTGGTTAGGAATACAAACAATTTTTTTAATCGATTAATTTTCCATCTAAAAAGTATATTTTTAAAATATTTAATAATATTGCAAAATATGTTCATTGTTCTCTCATACACAGCATAAATCGCACTTCTCTTACAATTTTATGGTGTCTGTGCTACTTTTTTTATGAGTTCTTCACATTGTATAGTCGGTTGCAGTGCTCCATAGGCAACAATCTCATGGTAACAATCTCATGTGTGATGGCACTTTCATGCAGGCTGCCGAATTAAGGCCTGCCCAAGTCACCTTAACATCGAGCCTCTCAATTGTGGAGAGTATTTGCGACGCCCCTGTGTCAGCAGCGGTGGAAATAGTTTATCGAGAGACTGATTAATTTCAATTTTGTCTAGGGGCGAGTTCAATTTAATTCGTGTAATTTTAAGTTTATTGGAGAAAGTCACAGGCTATTTTTAAATTCATTGCAGCAAATGTAGTATCTATTACTTTGACTAAATTAGCGAATTATATATACAGGTTGTCCCACAAAAAGGTTGTATAACTGGATAGGGGAAATGATATTGCCGTGTAGTCAGCCTTGTGACATTATTTATTAGTGAAATAAGAGTACTAATATTAGTATTTTAATTGGCACCATTCTATTTGTCAAACGTTCAATGAAGCTCGTGAAGACCTAATCAAAAATGTATCACAATATACCAGTCTAATAAACAGATCGTTAAAAACCGCCACAGACATTGGGAATTATAAGGGTTCATAAAGACCCGTTATGTGAAGCTTTGCGGCACTATTGCTCTGCGTTGTACAGTACAGTATGATGTTGATGCGTTGCGTTTGATGTAGAGGTGATGTAAACAGTGCAGGTACCCAGAGTTGCGTACACCATTCTACAGTGCTTGCGCTTAGAGGAAACAAAGGAACACACATGACGTGACTACTAAGTCATCCGTGTGCAGTCGAATACAGAACACTACAAGATGAGAGTTGTACCCCAACAACAAGAAGGCATAAATGCTGCTCGTCTATGGAGAATGTAAGTTAGCAGATGAATGTGCTCGTATCGTATTTACAACACAGTTTAGTACGTTCAAATGAGTTGTACCGAAACACACACACACAGTTCTGTTATTGCCATTATCAATAACTAGGTTTGCTCACTCGTCGTTCATTCTGAAGGTCGGCGTAATGCTAGTTAGGCGGAGCGACTCTACAAAGAGCAATACCCTGACAAAACACTATCGTCCAGGCGGATGTTTTCCCTTCTCTTTGTGAAGAGGGTAATTTGATCCCACAGCAACGCAACCGTCGTAGAACTGGCACAGATGAAGCTGCTGAGGTTGCTGTCCTCGCTGCTGCAGCTGTTAATCCACACGTCAGCACACGCCAAATTGAAGTGGCAATCGGCATTACGAAAACGAGTGCACATCGCATTCTTAAGCGTCATATGTTCCATCCCTATCATGTACACTTACACCACGAACTGCACGGGAATGATTTCCAGAATCGTATAGAGTTCTGTCAATGGGCACAGCATCAAATTATTTATAACCCGAACATTTTTTTTCGGATGTTCTTTTTACCGATGAATCGTCGTTCTCCAACTCAGGCCAAGTGAATACGAGGAACATCGATTATTGGGCCGTCGAGAACCCACGATGGCTATGCGAGGTCGGCCATCAGTGTCAATGGAGAGTTAACGTCTGGTGTGGGATGGTTTTGGTAATAAGGTTATAGGGCCTTATTTCGTGAAAGGTAACAGCAAAGGCAGGGAGTATGCGACCTTAATACAAACAATTCTTCCTAGATTTCTGGAGAAAATACCTCTAGGAAAGAGAATGATAATGTGGTACCAGCACGATGGATGCCCAGCACATAATGCTGTGTATGTACGTCGTGTTCTGGACCGAAAATATTCTGGTAGGCGGATTGGTCGCGGAGGTTCAGTTCAATTGTCTGTTCGGTTTCCTGACAACCCCCTGAACATTTTTTATTTGTGATTACCTCACAGGCGCTATCTATCGAGATATTCCAACAACTCCAGAGAACATGCCGGGACGTTTGTGCATTCTTGTAATGCTCTTAAACAGGCAACGTTGGAGGAATCAGTGTTCTCATTCAGCCAGCTACTGAACTTGTGTATCGATGCCAATATTTGAACATCTAATGTGAATCAATTTCTAGGCTTCTGGGTTTGAGCCGCGTATTGGATTTCTTCTCCAACGTTTCGGCAGTCGTTGCAGCTGTCATCAGGGAACGATACCTGACCAAATATGGGTAAATCTCTTCATAGACAACCTGAAATCCTGTGATGTGAGAGCAGATAACACAGACTCGCCAGGATTGGCAGACCCCCTCAGCCAATCAGGAGGAAGGCAAACTGCAATTGGCCAGAGAGTCCAGATTACACCCGCACAAGGATTGGCCAACCACCTCAGCCAATTAGGAAATATCCCTCCAGAAATCAGAATATATAAGGGCCTCTTCCTTCGATTGTCCTCAATTGGTCAGGTATCGTTCCCTGATGATGGCAGCTGCAACGACTGCTGAAACGTTGGAGAAGAAATCCAATATGCGGCTCAAACCCAGAAGCCTATAAATTGACGACAATGGCCGCGAAAGCCTGCGCGCTATCTAATGTGAATGTTCTACCCCTCCCATTACCCATATGGATAGTACTACAAACGGGCAGCAGAGATTCCACTTTTTGTGTCGCATTTTTAAAGTTCATGTTATGAAAGTGTACATTGTGCTACATGTTTAAATAGGTCTTGACAAGCTTCATTGAACTTTTGACCAATATATACATGGTCCCCAGCAGTATTATATCTCCCTTCCAGTTGTACAACTTTTGTGTAAAACACTTTTTCATCTGGAGCCCGGTAGGGGGTTATTGTGGGTGGTCAAGATAAATGGAACATTCTATATAGTATATATTATAATATAGTATATATTATAGTATATAATATATAATATAGTATATATTATAATATAGTATATAGTATATAATATAAATTAATCAACCATTCTTTCCCAGTAGTTTAAGTGAATGTATGAGGAGAGTGTATAATGACATGGAGGCTCTTAGTGCTTCCATTAAAATACTTAGTGTCGAAATGAACAAAATCAATGAGAACGTTGGTAGCAAGACAGAGAGTGCAATAAATAAGTATGTAAATAAGAAAACTGATAGTGCAATGGAAATGTAAATAAGAAAATTCACGATGTCCGTGCTGTAAAAATAATATCAAAAATATTTAGAAATTTTAACGAAATGTAGAAAATAATATTGAATATTACTGAAAGGACAATGTTATTGGAAGAATGTATATTGTTGAGAGCGAAATAGAACAGGAGGTGAGGTGAGTACACTGAAGGAGTCGTAATAAGTTACGTTTGGTGCGACGGGTGGGGAGTAAAACACGATCAGTGCGGGACTGAAAGCCAAGAGCATGTGTGGAGTGGACACATTTGGGCAGCTCTTAACATCGGGGTCTTGAAATTCGATTAGGGTAAAGCGAGGGAAGTATTGAGCGGTGCCGGAATGTAAAGGTGGGAGAAACCGGAGATCACCGAGAAAACCCGCCGACCAGCGGCATCATCCGGCACGTTTCCCGTGTACAGAAATCCGGCAACTACCCCCCACCCCCCTTTCCCAACCGGTTAACGAACCCGGTACATCTTGGTGGGAGGCGAGTATTCTGACCCCTACACGTGCAGTATGAAGACGAGCTACATCGTAGCCAGTAGAAGAGCATCTATATGGACCCAGCTCATCTGCAACGCAGGCCAAACTCCTTGCAGGAGTAGCAGAACCAATTAAGAGATCATCACCACTCTTGCACATACTGCCTCGTAGCTGTGTTGAAGATCTCAGCACTTATGTCCGGTTGCACCAACGTCTTCAGCGATCCGAGATCGAATGATCCTAGTTCCGAACCAGGTTCCAGTTTGATCTTGGTTCCAATGTAAAAGTGTTGCACCAACGACATGTCATGATTCTCGATATCTGATACTTCGATCTTGGTTCCAAATTTAGAGATCGAGATTAAGTATGCGACCAATTTTGCTATTGGTTCGTAATATATGACGTGATGGAAGTAAATGTATATTTCACTATAGATAGAACTAGGTGTGCGATGTTTTATCTGTTTTAGGTGAATTATTGTTGTACGAATTTTACTGAATAATATTCCAGTGTGTATAATGTTGTTTTAATTTCCCAAGAAAACAGTGTCGATCTTAGATCCGATCTGGGATCGAGTTTCTAACCACGATGGTGCAACTGGGTATTAACAAACTCCCTGCCAAATCACCATGGCCTATAGTACTCCACGCTGTACAGCCCGCTATTTTGTGCTCTCAAGGCCTCGAAACGCGTCAACTCTCCTCACTCGCAAATTACCTCTTGCGCCTGACTCTACGCGCAATGCGCTCAACTGATACACAGTGTTTCCGTCGTCGACTCGCCTGAACGTGGCTTTAGGCGGTGACCATATATTTTTATGGCTCACTAGTAAAGATAAAAGTACGCGTGCGTCTAAAGACAGCTCAATAGCTAAACCTGATTTTGAAAACAATGTTTGAACAATTTTCACGCCCAATAAATTGATTCTTGGAGTTGAAATATGAACACACGAAACGTTTATTAAGTGCTTTTGTGTTTTGAAAACCACTACGAAATGAAATATCCAACCGTTTTTTAATACCAAACAACTTGCCGCTGTCTCAGTTGTCGCTGCACAGAGGTGTCCTGAGGATGTACAGGTCGTTATCACAGTCGGCATTTTTCGTTGGTGCCATCGTCTACAAGGATGTTCGGCAAGTGTAAGTGTTGTGCCTAACAACGCCTCACACCATCAGGACGTTCTAGCCAGACCATAGGGTGTAGAATCGACGAGACTGATACCAGCGTCCCAGCGTGCAGTGCGGGCGGCGACAAAAAGTCAACTTGCGAGGAAAGTACACTAAGGATGTCCTGAAGAGCAGCGAAGCTGACAGCCAGAATATCACTTAGAATGTCCGTGCCCCGAGGTCCTCCCACGACCATCTAAGTGTCAGGACTGCTGAAAGCATGGGCAATCTGAGTACCTGAAAGCACATCGTCCTTATCGACAACAGGAATCATTCCCACAGAAAGGTGCAAATCTGGAGACATAAAAAAATAAAGACATGAACGACTTGTATTAACTGTGAAAGGTGTCGAGGGGCAAAGTACCGCTGGATGGGAAACCCCAGTTTTCCTACAGGTGTATCCAGTGAAGCGAGAAACCGATATCAAACTTGTTGGAGAGGCGGTGGTCCCTGGATGATGTCCCATGTCAATTTATCTTCGACATAAGGACTACTACAGCTGTAGTCAGACCAGATATTATAGACACCTTTCCACCACAACCATCTGATCAGATATAGAGAGAGTGTGTCTACTAGTCACAATAACAGGCGAGATAACACCAGTGAAATTGAAGAGAAGGATACATTTGAAACTTGGTGAACTCAGCTTGGAACATAATGTTTGCATATCACATTTAAGTTAGAGGGTGATGTCTCTTGATGCTTCATCTACTGCATAGACTAGAATGGTGTATTGATGATAGTATGAGGGTTCTGCATGCGCGCGATAACAAGGTGGCACCATCGACAAGACAAGCTTTATTCTCGCCACCCGTTTGGCCAATAGTCTATCGCCAGTCTATGGCGTCACCAGTTTCTAGCGGAGTTGTCATTCCAGGTCGATGTCGGGGAATATTTGTTAGGTGTTTGGGTTTAATTGAGCCAACAGACAACAATAGCGGTCGTCCAAACATTATACTGGTAGAGAGGGTGTTGGTCTTGGCAAAATCCGACCGTTTACCATTTGCAGTAATTGTCGACCGGAAAGTCCGATTTGAGGGTGGAGCCTTGGCTGGGTATTGAAATCCGGTTCGCAGAAACACTTCCTAATTTTACCGAGGCTGTGATATTAGAAAACAGGAGAAGCACTCTACCAGAACTGGAGGAACTTTTGAGAAGAACAAGAGAATTGAGTTTATAGGTTTTGGAGGACACTTAGCAGGCGAGAATGAAATGAAGTGAAAGTGGAGCGGCGCGGAATACGAAAGCGGGGGAAACGTGTACGCCCCGAGAAATCCCACTGGCCGATGGCAACATCCTCCACGTTTACCGCATACAAAAATCAGGGTACCCTCGCCGGGAACCGAACCCATTTTGCCTTGGTGAAAGGCTAGTAGTCTAACACACATCCACGACCTCTCGATCAAGAGAAAACCTGAACTGGGCATAGGGGAAGGTGGTAGTTGAACGATTGAAGAAGAATCAAACTAATATTTCCTGTGGGCAAAATGATTAGGTAGGACTATTATGCATGCCACAGAATAAACACAGGCGATACTTCACCAACATAACTGCTTCCAATACGGCTGTCATTAGTCTTAAACGAGGCAGTCAATGGAATTCTGAAGAAGATGAAGAAAATAAATGACATTGGACACAATTTTGCTTGCTAAGAGTAAAGATAGCTCTAGGAGATTTTTGAGAAATACCACCAGTTTGTCAAAAGAAAGAGAATTATTCACTTCGAGACTAAGACAACTCATGCATTCTGATTTACATACAAATACCGAAAGGGGGAATGAAAACTAAGAGTGGTAAATTGTTATGAGTCATCTATAAGTAGAAAGAAAGCTTATGTCTTCTATCCGTATATATATATATATATATATATATATATATATATATAAGAATGTATTTGTCTCTTTTTTACACGTTGAGAGGATACTCGGAATTGCGCTGTAAAACGATAAGCAATTAATCGACATGGTTGAAAATTTGGGAAGCAAGCCTGCTGTTAATGGGTTAGGCGTGTAACAAGTTAAGTTATAATCGGTATGTCGGTTCAGAAGTTTATAAGGGATGCCGGAGATATACCAACACGCAGTGACAAAGAGGATAGCCGCTGTTTGGGCGGGAGGACAAGAGGAGAAATATTTAGCTGGCAGCCACCGTGCGTGAAGGTAGCAAACGCCAGTCCACTGGCGAAGGCTGAGTCACAATGCGTGGTTCGTTTTCTCTTGCAGACGCTTGGCGCCATGCTCTGTTATAAATTGCGCCGGCGGGCATCGCTCCACCTGAGGCGGTTGGTTCTTGCCAGGGAGCGATGCCAGGTTCCGCGACGTAACGATGGCCACCCACAGCTGCCTGACGTGGCCCCGTATAGTCTGTCCCACGAACCAGTGCACATTTTGCGACACTTCTGAAGGCAGTTCTGTCCACACCTGTTTCCATGGAGACAGCGGTGTCTCCCCACCGTCAAAGATGAGTGAGCGAGTGAAGAGATCTGGGCGGCTCTTCACAGCGAGGTCTCGAGACCCAATGAGGGTGATTAAGATTGTGTGCAGTGCCGAAACCCAAGGGTGGGGGAAATAGGAAATCCTCGAGAAAACCCACCGACCATCAGCATCGAGCGGCACGATTCCCACATGCGAAGATCCGGAGTTACTCGGCCGGGGATTGAACCCGGATCACCTCGGTGAGAGGCGAGCAGGCTAACCGCTTAGTCAAACCCCCCCCCCCCCCCCCTCCCGGCCAAATATTATGTTTACATAAACACAATCTGCTGACGGTCAACCTATACCCCAGTATGTCTAGAGAAAATAAGTTCGCCATGGAAATAAGTGTAACAGAAGTGTTAAATAAAATTGCACTCGTTCGTGATACAGACTATAGGAGGACGGCGTTGGTAAGTCTCCTCCACTCGTTCTCAGCTGTCCAAACAACTTCGCTCAAGTGTGCACTTCGAACGACAAATATTTAGCTAAGTATTTGGTTTTATTGCCACGCACTTGAGCGATGGTAAAACAGTCAAGTTCAGTCACACTTACATGCGCTCTGATCTTCCGCAGTTTGAGGAGATCGCCAGAACTATAGAGAGGTCCAGAGTCAGTGGTGAAGCATGATGTGTAGTCGTCAAAATTCTACCCTCGATTGTCAATACAAATCTGTAAAATAATAAACGCGTCTCCCCATATAATTAAAATAAAAAAATATTATTTTTTAATCTTTCCGTTTTTGTACTTAGGAAGACTACCATCTACGGAACAGATTACGCACTTAAATTATCAAAGTTTACAAACTGAACCATCTAGTGTCCCAAATAAAATTAACAATGCGTTCTACATAGTTCCGCACAAGATACTGTTAACTTTAACTTACTGTTCCGAATGTATCACTTGGTCGTGACTTAAAGAGGTGTCGTGGCGTTTTGCATAAAATAGTTTTGTCTAAAGACGTTTAGCTTAAACTGTGTGTGGCCTAAGAGGTGTTTCAGCAACAAACTTTTACACCGAAATAATTTATTCTATATCAGGCATTTAGTCTGGTTATTTTTTAAGCGTACAGAAGTTTGGCCTTAAAAACATTTGGTAACTTTTTTGATACGAAATGAGAAAACGTCGAAAAATGACTTTGAACAAAAAAAAATTTAATGTTGCTCGATTTTTTTTAGTGCCTAGTGATTATATTTTAAACTTAACACATTCAAAATGGCGTTAAATCTGTAGTATGCTTTCTAATCAGTAATCACGTGCAAATTGCATGTCTATCACTCTTAAAACAGTTGCTATAACCTAAAAATTGTTTCTCGAGGGAAAATCCATTATGCAAACTATTTTCCAAGTTGGCTGCATGTTCCCCAGATGGGATATATTTTTTAACTTTTGGTATGTTAGTTTGGGGTACCCAAAAAATACATCCACTCAACATATTTCAGCTTGTTAAATAAAATGTTCTCAATTCAGCTTAATATTCGTATACTAACAGGAATTTGGCCTATACGAGACATTTAGCCTACATACATTTCGCACAGACATTTATACAAAAAGTTATTACGCCAAAATTGTCTAATATTAGCAGCCATTTAACCTGAAATGTATACGACGTTTAAAAGATCACATTTACAGAATTCAGTGACAGGCTACAAACGAGGGGTACCTACATTTTGAAATATTGCACCTTTGCAACACTGGCATC
Source organism: Dryococelus australis (assembly GCA_029891345.1). NCBI lineage: Eukaryota > Metazoa > Arthropoda > Insecta > Phasmatodea > Phasmatidae > Dryococelus > Dryococelus australis. Next base: position 107,701,536 of record CM056993.1, on the reverse strand, counting down.
TAAATACAAATATATTTAAATAATTATTTGTTAGTTAAACGAAAATACTTATCAGTTAGAAAACTTCCAGCATTTAAACCACAAAATATTTATCTTTTAACAATAACAAAGTTTTCCTTATCTGTCCACTTTGCAATCAAAATAGTCACCTAATTGTACAGATAATTGCTGGAAATCTACTGCTGGATGACACGGACTAACACGCATAGAAGATCTACCTGACGAGTAAGTTCACTACTATACGATTGCTTTGCCCCTTCTCTTACCAGTTTCGTGTTCAACTTTTAGTATAGTTTCATATCAGATGACAATCTGAAATGTTGTTGGCAACACATTCCTCATGGATTACTCTAGAGTTCATAGAAATAGGATCCGATATCTATAACCTATACTTCCTACAAGGACAAAGGAATTTTGTGGAAAAAAAAAGGGGGTACATAGGTACTTTATACCCCGCCCCTTCCCTTCAATTTTGAGAGTGGGGTACAACATAGAAGTTCTCTGCCACCTCTTTTTTTTTCCTTTCCAAGAATTAATTTTGTCGTGCTCTTTAGTGCCCTTGCCAGTTCCCAGCAGCCTTTCAGAAAATTTCGTCTGTAGGTTATTTTATCCGGGACTCGATCTCAAAACCGCCCCCCTCCCCTTCCACCTTGCCCTTCCCTTGCCCTTCCGCGCACACACACAGTTTGAAACTGTTTCAGCACGACTCACTGCTTCCAGCAGATACATCACAAGGCTTTAAGGCAGTTGCTTACCCGGCGTTTGGACCGCGCGCGTAGTGGAATGTTAGTTTGAAATGCGTTTTTTGTGGATAAACTATTATAAGTTCCCCCCCCCCCCGGGCCAAATATGACTGCCTACAAAGGAAAGTACCAGAGGCGGGGACTTAATGGTACTTTCAAGATGTCACGTATTCTATAAGTGTTGTTTTGGAACACTTCAACATCGTAAAATACTTTTTATGAAGACTGACATGTCATAAAACATATTAATGGGACTAAATTACGATAGAGACCTGTATTAAAACTTGCTTTAAACATTCCATCAACAAAATTACAGCGTCGCGGCTTAACCAATTCCGTCACAGCGTCCTGTATCTGGACCGTTGTACAGGAAGTTGAAGTTTCTTTAATGCTCTGCTCTGTACACAGGAAAAAAAAGCGACAAATGAGAGGAGTTCCTAAAAATTGGGGGATACTATTCACTGCTGAGACTAAATTCCTTAATCTCTTAGACAGTGTTAACACAATATTAAAAATATTGGCAACCAGTGTCAGTTAATTAGGCAAATCCACCAGTATAACACAATAACTAAAGATGATATTCATTTAAATTTTGATAACAAATGCAGCACAATGAAATCAGTACAAATAAACGGGAAAAGGTATTATAACAATTTACCACGTAGCCTGAAGATATTGGTAACTATCCATTATTTCGCCATAAACTTTTCCAGTTTCCTCTGGAGAAGTGTTTTTACGATACTGAGAAGTTTTGTTAAATAAAACCTTAAAATTTTCCTCTAATTATAAGATGTGTATAAATGTTTTGTCGTGTGTATCGATATTAAGTGAAATTTGTATACTACTAATCATTAGTATTTTATTATAATTGATGTACATGTTCAGGTATTATGTCTTCAGATTTATTGTATGTATCATTATCTCATTATTTTGTATATTAAATTTTGCATCCTGAAACGTTGTTTTGTTAAACCTATATTGATTTTGTTTATGTTATATAACTACATATATTTTTGTATTATATAACAAGGCCTATATTTCTGTTGTATACGGTTAAATTTACTCTTTGACATGTTCAATATATCTGTTTTTGAGATCTCCTTAACGCAGATGAAATAAATAGATAAATAAATACATAAAGGTACTGCCAATAAACTTAAGCATAATCTCACTTAAATTGTTCCTGGTACACGATAGATCGTTGTGGCGATACTAGTACAGTTACGAACAAAATTTTCGTTCTTTGCAACTCCTAAAAGACATTTTGGTATGTGTTAAAGTCCTATATATACACCCAGAACGACGATAAAATTGCGCTTAGTGACGATGGCGCAAGCGATCAAGCATGAATTTAAAAACTGTGAAAGGATTGAGCACACGTGTACCGAATTTCAGGGATGCGGTGAGGGGGAAGGGGGGGGGGGGAGCATACACTTGCGCATGCTTTTACTTGCCGGTTGAACTCCTACTACTCACAAGTTATAGTCTTGCAATAAGATGAAAAATAAAAGTAATTGTTTGAGTAATGCACAAATTTGTTCTATTAAAATTTTTAACACGTGAGATGAATAAATAGACTCGTGAAATGCATAATAGTATTTTAGACTAATTTTGACCGTAGAACGTAAATTAATCTTTATTATTGTAAGTTCTTATCTCACTTAGTCCTCAACATTCACTTCCACAGTAACGTCTTAAAAGGTTTTTGAGAGGGGGGAGGGGGGCACGTGCCCCCGTGCTCCTCCCCCCTTTGAATTCGTGCCCGCATTCTATGTGCATGGCAGTGCCGCCCTTATCGCCCCATACGATAGTCACTGGATCATACTTAATATGACACGCCCTAGGTAACTCTGCGTCAATGAATGAACACTTCACAACTGTGTGCCCCAATCACGTGCATTTCAATCAGAAGGGCGTGGCTTCACATCTATGCAGCAGGCAATGGAGAAACGACGCCGGCTCCAGTACAAACAGCACTGTGGAGCTTAGCATGGTGCCGAATAATAACGCGAAATTTGCATGTCTGTAGTGATAACGTAAATAATTAATTTCGGTTTGAAGTTTTTAGTGCATATAAGTGAAAAAATTACCAGATTTGTAAATTATTTACATTTCTAATAATTTAATAGTTTCGCTTGACCAACACACGAAACAAGTAATGAGTAGAGACCTGCGAAATTCGCGTTATTATTAGGCATCGAGCTAAACTTCACAGTACTATATGTACTCGGGCTGGCGTCGTTTCTCTATTGGCTGCTGCATAAATGTGAAGTCACTCCCTTTCTGACTGAACTGCACGTTTTTGGATTAGACATAATGTGAAGTGTTTATTTATTGGCGCAAAGTTACCCAGAGCGTGTCAAACAAAGTATGGTCTAACGACAAATTTATTGCAAAGGTACATGTGTTTGAAGTCTATTGTGTCCCCAAATAATAACGAGAATTATGCAGGTCTCTAGTAATGAGGCCCGTGGCAATGACCATTTTACACGTGGTGTAAGAATACACATCGTGCATACAAGTAGATCTTAAACAGGGTTTCCAAAAGTGTTCAGTTTACCGTGAACATCCTATGGGAAAATTTTCACTCGTGCAGACGCAAGCGTTCGGCCGTGAAGCTCGATCCAGACAAAACAAGAATCTAGTAAAGATAGTTGTGGTGTTTGACGTAAGCGTAAAGAGGTGGGGGGAGTCAGGGGGTACGAGCATTGCCCCCGCGTGACGGCGTCAGGAAGCAGACACGAGTGGCCACGTAGCTCATGAATTAAACAGGCTAGGAGGAAGGCGGTAGGCACGCACGCACGTACACGTGGCTGCCGCCTTTCTCAAGCTCTGCATTGTTTCCAGCCCAACCGCCTGGGCACGACCCCCTGCGACCTGCTACCCACTGCGCTTCGTCACGCCGCGATTACGACAGTAGTATAGAAATACCAATTCGAGCGCAGCCCCCAACCATCAGAAAACCAACAGCAAATTGAATGCACGAGGCATCAGGATAACATCAACTGCAGATTCGAGTGCAACGCAAAAAGTGACTGCAAAAAATTGCGTTTGGGTGCATCCGCAAAAAGTGACTGCAAAAGTTACGTTTGGGTGCATCCGCAAAAAGTGACTACAAAAAGTTGCGTTTGGGTGCATCCGCAAAAAAGTGAATCCAAAAAGTTGCGTTAGAGTGCAGTTGCAAAAAATGACTGCAAAAAGTTGCGTTTGGGAGCAGTTGCAAAAAGTGAATATAAAAAGTTGCGTTTGGGAAGCAGTTGCAAAGAGCAGCTCAAGAAATTTGAAAACGTAAAAAATAAAATATTGTCCATAATAAATATGGACCAGGTGCTAAATGTATTGAACGGAACCCAACAATTTAAGAAACTTTCCGAACTTACAATTGGACAGCCCTATCCCATAGACCATGCTGAAATAAATTATACACGGTATGGATACAAAGTGGTAATTACTTCCGGAAATTTTTTAAGTAACCTTGCCAGACAGATATCTTCAGATTTTCAGCGAAAAAGTTTTAGATGGTGTTAATCGTGGAGGTATAAATTTTGCATATGATGGAATGGATGATTTTGGTGCTAAACAAAGGCATTCTATTCGGTTTTTCAAAGAGTAAATGATCGTAGTATTAGACATAAGTTGATTTTTATTTGTGCTCATATCTCTATAAAGTTTTAATGGTTATCCAATCATTAAAACACAATTATCGCTCTGACTTCGGCAATGTGCTACAACATAGTCTAATAAAAATTTAGACACACATCTCCAAATTCGACACATTAAAGTAGCCGAAACATTGAGTTATTTCATTACACTTTCTATAGAAATATTATTTATCTTTATCACACGAAACTTTAATATATAGAATATGACTACTTCCAACCCAAAAAAATATCTACGGCTTCATCTCTAATACCACTGTTCTTTCAGACAAATCAAAGTTGATTAACTTACCTTTTTCATCCTTAATTTCAACTATTGTTTCATTAACTTGATTTGATTGCACAGGAAAAAATATTGGATAAGCTGGTTCGTAATAGATCGTGTCGCCAAATCCAAATGCTGTTATTGGTTTAAAAGTGACAATTATGCTAGTTTCTATATGGTTATTTTCATCATGTTTTAATATCATACCATTTGCTTTATTACAGTTTATATTTATTGTTTCAAATGGAGCAAATTTTGGAATTGTATCGCCATAATGATCCACATTTGCTTTCAGAGTTTTTTTTTTTTTTACGAAATCCAAAAGTTTTCCTATTGAACCCCGTTTTCCAAACTGTAATTTAAGCGTACGTTTTACTTTCACTCTGTTTGTTATTTTATCCAGGTCGAAAGATGTATCATTTTCTTTCCCACCCATTGAATCTACACTAACTGAAAAAATTGCTTTATATATTTTTTTTAGGATCTTTTAAGCTATATTGACCAACTGGAATATCAATTGCTGATACCGTATCATTCTGGCCCACAAAATAAAGCTTATTTCTCCCAAAGATAATGTTATGCATTAGATAAGTAGTATAGAACTGAACTAAAGCTAATTAGTGTCCCTCTATCTCCAAAGGGTAGTGTAGTCTCTTCATCAACACTGATTTGTTATCCGTTAATTTGAATACTTTACTCATTTATTACATTATTTAAAAAAATCTATTAATAAATGAGCAAGAAACATGTAGACTGGGATATTAAAATATGAATACCAGACAAGACTGTATCGGCAAAACGTCACCGAGAATTATTACCTAATAATATTAGGTGTTTGATTGTGGTAATGATAGATAATTTTATATATGCTCAGGGATGGTTGGACTTTGGTACTCTCCATGTATGTTCAAAAAATCTGGACCAACCAAAATAAATCAATTTAAAGAAAGATATAGATGTAGCATCAAAATTATTTAATGAACAAATAGCATACTTCTTTCCATCAAATGAAGAAATGGTTGACGTAAATGAATGTCATAAAGAGTCTGTAGTTGTTTTCGATGATATCATACTTAAAAACCAAAATATGGTAAGGGATTACTTTACTCGCGGTAGACGTAAAGATATTGATTGTTTCTATTTAGTCCAGACATACTCAAAAGTACCTAAGCAGCTTATAAGAGACAATGCCAATTTTATTTGCATATTCAGACAAGACGATACAAATCTTAAACATATTCATAGTGATTTGGTTGGTGGTGATATGTAATTTGAGACATTTAGGGAGACGTGTTCAAAATGTTGGAATAATGAATATGGTTTTATTACAATATATATGACTCATAAGTTAAATAATGGCAAGTATCGTAATAAAATTAAAGACATTTTAAATTTATAACTTTTAAGTTTTGTTATTAATGGAAGTGTTTCCATTAAAAACTAACATAATCTGATCTTTTTAAAAGTATTCATATACCATAACTATTTCAATAAACACAATTGTACCTTCGGGTACATTGTGGGCTTTTGGTATTTTAAAATATATCATATCATCAGGGTGTATTTTAAAAGTTTTATGCATGTCAATTTTTTTTCCGTTCATGATAACAGTTGATAACATTTTTATATTTTTCTGGTTTTATTATTATTTCAACTATAGTTCCATCTCTCATAAAAAAATATTCTATTCGGTTATCAAAGTAAAATGCTTTTTCTTTTGAATTGTATTTCCTAACTAAACGAATAACGTTAATTCTGTTTTTCTGATAGTACTCTAAATTGATTGTGTCTATCGGTGCAATAGGATTTCCCACATGTCTTAGTCTTTTTTGTTCAAAATTTTTATTATTACCTACTTCCAAGTAAGTACGATAGGCTTTATCCAATGATCTTTTATTTCTTGTCAGTGTGGTTATAAAGTCGTTGAAGTGTGTGCGGGAAACAAAATCATTAAGACTGATCTTCTCATCATTGTTCATGCGTTCTATAATTTGATCTTCAATCCAAGAGCTCATTAATGCATTTCCGCATATATCCATTGTTTATTAATGGTGAAATAATATTTGGAAATTTAAAATTATGTGAAAAGAGATTTAGCACAATTACACACAAATGACCACAAGTTACTTGATTGAAATGTTGAATTCTATCATCGTTATAAAAAATATTACTTCTGAGATATGCTATTAATTGTCGCGGTGGATTTCCGCCAAATGAATCAAAATAATATTTGTTGTTTGCTGTTTTCCAATACATATCCAGTGTGTATCAGAGTTTGTCGAAACATCTAGATTAACAATCCCGCATTCATTATCGAGTGGCGTGTTTAGTAGCTCATTGATTAGAAATACACCCCGAAAATTTTTTATGTTTAATTTTTTAACCATTTGATCAATATCAAAGCTACTGAGTGGAGCTATTTTATTTTTAACATTCTTACCCCACTTGACTTTATTCAATCCCTTGTCGTATTCCTCCATAGCTAAATTATGTCTGTGTTGTTCCAATTCTTGGTTTTTCTTCTTGACATTAATTAATGATGTAGCGATACATGATGCACCGCCAGCTAACGCTCCTAGAGCCCCTAATGCTGCGAATATAAGGGTAAAAACCCACCCTTGTGTACTGTCAAACCATTTCCAGTTTTCATTTCTTTGGACATTTTCTTAAGCTGTGGAACTGAAATTGTGATAGCCATCCCTTTATCCTCCTTTAGTTTCTTGTTTTTACGATCCATTTGGTCTTTTGTTAGGAAAAGAATCAATAACAGCAATTGGAACAAGTTCTTTTATTAAGTTCTTATTCTCATTTGTTAAGTGTCCAATTTTTTGTCCCCAATCTTCTATCGCATCTATCAATAGTTGATCGTGTTTTTTATTTTTATCATATTCATCTTGGCGAAATTTTCTACAAGTTTTAAACTTTTCAATTAACTTATTTATACTCTCTATATTTTTCTCTATATTGTTTACCATTTTTTGTTGCCTCATTTATTATATAAAATGAACAATAATAACTTAAATGTCTCAAATGTATGAAAAATACACTAAGTTCATATAAACTTACCAATAATAACAAAGTAAGAATTAAATGTGTTTGTAGATTTTGTGTTACCAATAACTCGCTATTCACTGGTGAGAGTATAAAAAACAATATTGTAAATGAAATTCATAAACCAATGTGAAAAAACTTCCCCAGAAGAACTGTTATATCTTTTGGTATCGATGATCTTTGGCAAACAAATGGTTTAAATATACGTTAACTGTGATAGGTGTTTTTTTATTCAAATATGCATGGGCAATACCAATCAAAGATAAAACTGGTGAAAATGTTACGTTAGCATTTAAAATTATTTTAATAGATCGCAAACCCATGCATTTACAAACATATCAAGGTAAAGAATTTTACAATAAATCATTTAAGACATTAATGGCCAACAACAACATAACACACTAGTCAACATACAGTTAAAATAAAGCTAGTGTTGTAGAAAGATTTAATAGAACATCGAAGGAGAAAATGTGGAAGATATTTACTATGCAGGGAAACTATAAATGGGTGGCTATATTACCTAAATTAATAAGTGAATACAATAACACTGTTCACAGTACAATCGGAATGAAACACACCAATGTAAATGCAAAGTATGAAAGTTCTATTCTAATCAACATGAATGGAGAAGAAAAAAATGGTTAAACCAAAGTTTGCAATAGGAGATAAAGTTCGTATAAGCAAAAGTAAAAATGTGTTTGAAAAAAGATATACACCAAATTGGCCCACTGAAGTATTTGAGGTGTGTGAAGTATTGCGCACAAAACCCACGACAATCTGAATAAAATATTTTAAAAATGAACTTATTAAAGGTATTTTTATGAGCCAGAGCTGCTCAAGACCAAATATGATAAAGACTACTTAGTGGAAAAGGTTTTGCAAAGAAAAGGAAATGAGCTGCTAATTAAATGGCTAGGTTTTGATAGTAGTCATAATTCTTGGGTTGATAAGAAAAGTGTAGTTGTTTAAGAAATTTTTTCTATATAATAAATGGATCAACAAAAAATTGAAAGTTATGAGCATCAGTCGTTTCCACTAAACAACCAAACAAAGAATAATTTGAATGAATACAACAAGCACATTGAGTTTGATATTCCTATTGGTGATGCATTTTCACATCCGAATGAAGCATATGTTTACCAACAGTGTAAGCTAACTAAAAGAGATACAAATACAGATTATGAAAAAACTTCAACTATTGATCTTTGTGAGAATTTCTTCCTATTCCAGTTCTCAGGAATGGAGATCTCTAAACATAGTTGTATAATGAAAAGCATTGACAACCCTGGCGTCACTTCAACAACGATGCATACATTACTAGGTTCGAAATCAGAATCAGCATACTTCCAAATGCTGGGGTTAGAACTAGGTAAATATGTTAGGAAAGATAAGCTTAACGAAATTACCTATCCTTTAAGATATTTGTTTTGGTTTATGAGAGATTGTAATGAAATATTCTGGAAAGGTGGGTACAAGATCACATTCATTTGAAATTCTAGTGATGTTTCGCTTTACAGATGGCCTCCAAAGAAAGCAGCTGGATCTGATGATGTAGATAATATGCCAGATGCTGGTAAAATTGTTATTGAGAAATTGGAAATTTTGTGGCCAATTGTTGAATATGATCCTATTTATGGAGACGAAATTAAAGCAAAATTTTACATACACCCCAAAATTCCAATTAGTTTTAATTATTGGCAATGTCTTGAAAAACCAGTACCTACTAATGCAAACTCATATTTCAGTTTGATATAAAAGATCAGTTCAATTCAATCCAATTCGATATGCCAGACTTTGTCATTGTTGGTTTTCAGCATAGCAGAAAAGAAGATTCTGGGCAATTCACACACGGTTCAATGTTTGACTCTTGTTTCGTCAAAAATATTTCTATTAAGAATGGACAGAATGAAGTTTTTTCCCAAAGAGAATTGGAATTTAGACATTGATGATAAAATTTTCGATAAGATGTATATTGCTAACAACGATTTTAGAAATTCAAAAACTAAACTAGATACCCCTTATCGTAATAATGAACTGTGCTTCAACTGTGCATCATTTATTGAGAGAAGACCATTGTATGTTATTGATTGTTCTTACAGAAAAACAGCTATTGTAAAAGATCGAACTAATCTGAAACTTACAGTTGATTTTGATAAACCAATATTGGCTTAAACTATTTGTAATGTGTTACTCGTAAGCCAAGGAAACCTAATTTATTATGTAAAAAGTGAAAGAATCACAGAAGCCCAACAGTATGCAAACATGTATGGTTATTAGTTTTTAATGGATGGTTATCCATTAAAAACATTTACTGTTGTATAATAGCGCTATAAGAGTTTTTTTAATGGGCTCTGAAATAAATACGGCATGTGGATGTTCGCTTGGCAAGGGTCGCGATTCGTTTACCCCTTAGTTCAGCATATGATTGCCCATTCAAAGGGGGGATCGAATCGCTCCTCTCTATATCCGCGTAGGATTGCCCATTCAAAGGGGGAGCGAATCGCGAACCCCTATATCAGCATATGATTGTTTAGTCAAAGGGGGGAGCGAATCGCTCCTCCCTATATCAGCATAGGATTGCTTATATAAAAGGGGGAGCAAATCGTTCACCCCTTAGTTCAGCATAGGATTGTCCATTCAAAGGGGGGAGAGAATCGCTCCTCCCTATATCAGCGTAGGATTGCTTATTCAAAAGGGGGAGGTGAATCGCTCCTCCCTATACCAGCAGATGATTGTTTAGTCAAAGGGGTGAATGATTCGTTCACCCCTTAGTTCAGCATAGGATTGCTTAGTCAAAGGGGGATGCGATTCGTGACACCTTAGTTCAGCATAGGATTGCCTATGGCTTTTCTTTAACATGTTATCTGATTGCTTTTCGCAGATTTGTGTATTCCAAAATCACCGCAACATCTTTCGCTTTGAATCACGGTTTGCCTTCTTTGTCGATGATCACATACACATTTAAATTCATGCACGACTCGGGAAGGATTTTATGCATATGATATCAGCGATGAGGTCATAGCAACAAATTGTCGTACTAAAGCAGTTACCTATCGACGTGATAGGCAACTGCTCTTTCATGAGGTTGTACGACGTTATGTGATTGACGTTATCGAGAGACAGTAGCACTTGCATTTCGGGGTACTCTTGTCTAAGTGCATCGAGTCGTACACTCACCAGATGCTTTTAACATCTGATGGCATAGTATTGGTTTCTGCCGATATCGCCAGTAGGCGGCAGCACTTCTTTTACTGGGTAGCCTCGTCCTTTTTGGAAGCGAATACAGACCAGATTTGTTGATAAAAACCGCATGTGGTTGGGAATTAAAGGGGGTCTGTGCGACAGACCCCCTTTGTATACACAAGTTTTGAAGGATGTCTCTATCGTCGTCGTCGACGTTTAGTATGACTGCCTGTTTTGTATTCGCATACTCGAGTATTCTCGCAATGTCTTTCCCTTTGAACCACGGATTGCCTTCTTTGTCGATGAAAACATACACTGTCTTACAGTCGTAGACGAGTTTGCTGTTTACGATCTCGATGAGCGAATGCATATCTGAGATACATTTCGAAATGTCTTCTCGAAATACTTACTCCAAGTATTCCAAGTACTCCAAGTAACGTTCCTTTAAGCTCGAAAACGACTTTATGTGTACGATACTGTCAATCAAGTCATCTTGATTTATCTCTGTGATGAAGCAGTTACCTACAGCTTTAATAGGCAACTGCTCTTTCATAAGGTTATACAGCATTATGGGATTAACTTTGGTGAGAAAAAGAAGCACTTGCATATTGGGGTATTCTTGTCTTACCTCATCGATACAAGCACGTACTATAAGCGTTTGGCATCTGATGGCATAGTAACAGATACCACCAGTGTAGATGAGAACAAACCAATGACGTTTACCGATATCTTCCATTGGTGGTAGCACACATTTATCGATAATGTTGTTAGCCACTATAAGTTTCTTGTTCAAGTCATCCAGTAGCGATTTGTACTTTTGCTCGATCTTGTACTCACCGTGCTTGTGAATGGATGGTAGCACTTGTTTGTACACCCAGTCCTGGAATTTTTCAGCTGCTAGCATCTTTGATTCCATGATCAACGCGTATAAGCATGGTTCATTGATAAATATGGCATGTGGCTGCATATTAAAAGGGGGAAGCGATTTGCTCCTCTCTATATCTGTGTATGATTGCCTATGCTTTTCTCTGACATGTTCTCTGATTGCTTTTCGTGGATTTACATACTCGAATATGTTAGTAACATCTTTAGCCTTGAACCACGGATTGCCTTCTTTGTTGATGATCACATACACTGTCTTACCACCATAGTTACGTTTACCGTTTACGATATCCATGAGCGATTGCATTTCATTATACATATGCTTTCCTTTAAGCTCATGCACGACTCGCGAACGATATCAGCGATAAGGGGCTTCGTGATGGGCAACTGCTCTTTCATAGTGTCACTCTTTTGCAATTTTGTAGTGTCTCTATGGTAGTGGATTAATGTCATCTTTAATAATAAATCTTTTATCATCTTCGGGACTTAATGCTTTTTTTCTTATCTAAATCGTATAGAGTGCATGTTTCTTACTTATAATAAGATTCATACTTTTGCACAACACTTTTTTTTACCAAACTAACACTTTTTGTAGTCACCAAAAATAATCTCATTTCTGACTACAGCGTTTTTCACAACCTTTGCTCTTTTCTTACACCACCCTCCACATTTATTGCATACATTTTCGATTTCAAACCAATAAATTCTTCCATTATTTTTCCATTACATTCATCTTTCATTTTGCCAATAATCTTTTTGTTAACTAATGGTATACCATATGGATTATCTTTTCTATAGTCAGAAGTAACAAAATGGTCAACCATTTCTTTCATGTCACTGTAGAAGTCTAGTGTTTTTATATAATAGATGTACGAATCAGTATCCTGGTAGCACAGTTCAATATTTTCCCCATACTTTGGCTTCATTACATTATAGTGAAAATCATACATTAAGACTTTCGATAGATCAAGTATACTCATTCCAACATAAATGGGTTAGTTAAAACAGTTTTGTTTAATTCATATGAACTGCAAGCAAAGAGCTAGTAAATATAGTCCTATCTTTAAAGTTTGGTTTAGCCACTAATTTATCCATTTGCTTAGAACCTGTGCACAACTGTATATCCACTCTGTTTCTAATATCCTCCAATGCTTTCCCAAAAACCGAATTGTTCATTAGCTTGTAGAAATCTTTTTCAAAGTCATTTGTAGACTTTGTTCGCATATTTGTGTTTAGATCTATATAGGACTTGAGCCAATCTGATTGATCAAACTCCAGAACTCTATGGATCTTTTTCAACTTCATTCCGAGAGATAGATATTGCTTAAGATTTACATAGTGTAATACATATTTTTCATTAACATCCAGACTAGTCAAGAGTTTGGGGTTTTTTGAACCTTCCGGTATTTTATTCTCTGGTGCCAATGACAGACCTTTGTGGAGATCGTGTAGTTCATGTGGGTATTCCAAATCAAATTCCAATATATACCCTTTGCTATCATCATCTTCTATTTATGTTACATCTATATTTGAATTTGCCCACTTTAACACACCATATGGCAAATACTGACTCATAGACATCCATATAAGTTATTGGCATCCAGATATGTCAGATAAAAGATTTCCTTTGTGCTGTCATAAGTATTCATGTATTTATTATTTGCTTTAGCATATTGCTTACAACATTGTGAAATTCCACCATGAACATATTTTTCTATCATCAAAATCATGTCGTAATCTGTTAATAATTCTAGTTCTATTTTAGTGTGTTTGAGCATAGCATCCCACACTAACCCTGGCGTTGTTAAATACCATGCTGGATCTAGCTTATATGTTTTGAGACACATCTCTAAAATTTTCCATTATATCAGACAATATCAACACATCAGATTTGTTATAGAGTTCTGTGTACTCTCTTAGAGATTTTATGTTGAATTTTTCCCGCACCTCTCTCGCAAATTCGTAATCTTCATCTGTAATGCCGCATTTATTGAGTTTGTTGTAAAATGCATCTTTGGATGGAAGCAATGCCTCACCTTTTCTTGTAACAAAGTCAAGAAGTTCATTGGAAAAATGCTTACATGTTTCTCAGAATTGGCTTCTGGAAAGGTTGCTAGAGAGTTTATCGATACTACTAGCCATAAATTTAAATGAGTCAATAAATCTAAGATTTACACTTCCACATAAGTGCTTCATAAGAGAAATATATTTTTCTTTGTTGTTGGAAATTAGATCAATCTTATTTTCATCGATGCCAAGATCTGTTATGAATAAATGTGTCATAGCCAGATAGATTGTATATAAACACTGGGACAAAACATGGATTTCTATACGAAAAGTTACAATCTTTGTGTGCAGCTCCCGTAAATTTCCCCGTAAGATGATCATGATCTCTCATAGAATCACCATTCAAAGGCTTTTCACATATATGGCAATGGGTAGTTGTATCATAAACAATTGTTCTTTCTGAGTTAGTGGAAGCATTGGTATTTCATTTGTGTGTATATCACCAATAGACTTTGCTTCTTCCATTAGTATTTAAACGAACACAGTAGATGCATCAGGCCCTTCATAAGTTACTGGTGGTTTATAGTACCCATGTTCGTATTTTACATAGTAACAGAAGCTAATAGACTCGTGTTTTTGGCATGGTTTCGTGTAACATTCGTCGGGGTTTGGTTGGCAAGTTTCTATTTTAGTCAACAAACATTCAAAATCAGCATATATCACAAACGGAACTCTCAAAGAATGATTTTGGTTTTGAAATCTTAATATGTCATTTTTCCTTTAGATGGTAGTTCAACTCTAACACCATCATGATCTCGACAGTCTTGTTCGTGATCTTTTAGCTTATTTACAGAGTAGAAATGTTGCCAATATCTATCACATATAAATATTTTGCGAATATATTTCGTTTCTTGTGATGCGACAAGTCTCGAAAGACTTTTTACCCAGCAGTAGTGGTCGTTCTTTTCGTCTTTGATATAGAGTAGGTTTATGTGATTATCTGTCTTCTTTTTGTTATTTTTAATGGAAAGATTATATATTTCTTACCGCCATCTTCTTCTTCGTATGCATATACATTAATAGAAATTCCACTTCTCTTCTCAAAGGTTGGTATGCCATCCAATTTCATTGGAAATTCCAAACCCTTAAGTGCATCATCAAACTCATGTTCGTAAGCTTCGTATTTATTCACTCTTTGAGGGTCTTTTTTTACTTGTTGCATTGCAGATAGAACAGACCACAAAAAAAACATTTTTGATCATCGTTCTTAACATTAATTACCGCCTGCTTAGTTTTGATTTTTTCTGGGAGATCAACATAAGAACTGCCCTTGAATGGTACATATTTATGTATTCGCACTTCTAGTTTAAATATTCTGTTGAGTACCCACTGAGATCCCTTTGCTTCGAATGCCCCCATCTCAGCTATGATTTTCGATATGCTGATGGTATAATATTCTTCCAGATTAGTCGATTTCAGTATAATTTCGTTCTTTGTTTTAAAGGAGCTTTCTACATATTCAATATTCTCACCAATTCCCCTTTTATACTCAGTGAAGAATTTGATGTTCACTTTTAATGATTTTGAATGCTTACTATTTATCACCGTGACAGTTTCTTTTACATTGTTTAGGAAATGCTTTGGGTCTTTGTATGCATTCACATTCTTTACAGCATAAGTCTTGATCCAACTTTGGAATGCTGTTTCGATTTCTTCTACACTGAATATGGGTGTGTACTTATGAATGTTACTTCTCAAGTGACTTCTTATGAGAGATGGTTTGTAATAGTGGCTACACGTTTCACATTTCACTTGTTTCTCTCGTGGGAACTTCTGCTTTGGTATTAAGTGTTGTGGCACTTTAAAAATTTCCCATACATTTGTTGGTTCCTGTGATTTATTATGTATTGGTGTAAGACCTTTTTGCAATCTACTTTTAAGATGACTTATTATGAGAGACGGTTCGTAAAAGTGCCTACACATTTCACAGTTGGCATACTTCTCTTGAGTTGTCATACTTCATCTTTCTTTCCACAAAGACACCTTTCTTAAACATATATTCTTTCCAAACATTACCAGTTGTGTTAACCTTTTTCATTGCCATGGTCGTCATCATATTAGACGTCGGTTGAGTGTTATTTGCGCTCATTTATTATATACAATATTTTATTTTTTACGCATTCAAATTTATTGAGCTGCTCGTTGTAACTGCTTCCAAATGCAACTTTTTTTGGATGCATCCAAATGCAACTTTTTGCAACTGCATCCAAATGCAACTTTTTTTAGTCACTTTTTGCAGATGCCCCAAACGCAACTTTTTGTAGTCACTTTTTGCAGATGCACCCAAATGCAACTTTTGCAGTCAGTTTTTGTGGATGCACCCAAACTCAACTTTTTGCGGTCACTTTTTGCGGTTGCGCTCGAATCGGCAGCTGATGTTTTCTGATGGCTTGGGCATTCAATTTGCTGTTGGTTATCTGATAAGTGGGGTTGGGGGGGGGGGCTGCTCCCAAACATAACTTTTTGCAGTCACTTTTTGCAGATGCACCCAAACGCAAATTTAGCAGCCACTTCTTGCGGATGCACCCAAACGCAACTTTTGAAGTCACTTTTTTTTGCGGCTGCGCTCGAATCGGCAGCTGATGTTTTGGATCAGGAAAACAACGGTAGTTTTTTCTGATGGTTTGGGCATTCATTTTGCTGTTGGTTTTCTGATGGTTGGGGCTGCGCTCGAATCGGCATTTCTATACTACTTCATGTTCCACGTTGCACTGCACCAAATACACTAGGGACAAATACCGGACAGCTTTATACAAATAGTACAGGCTTGTGTGCGAAAAAAAAAAAAAAAAAACTAGTTTCAAAATGTGTTACCATTATTATATTTCTGGCAATATATCAAAAGTTGTTTATTATCGTTTATCAGTAAATATTTTAAACTTCTAAAACATTTGACGTATTGAGAATTGGTTTTCGTTGTTTAAGTTTTAGACATTGTTAAATAAACTTTCCATAGATGAAAGAAAGTTTCGTCTTCATATCTACCATGTTGGTATCAAATAAGTAATATCAAAAGAATGAAGTATTAAACAGAGGTACTGCTGTCTGCTGGCTGGAGGTGACAACACTGCCGGATTTTTTCGCAGAAATCTTCAAACTGTCCGGTATTGGTTTCTAGTGTACTTGACCGCACCGCGAGCAACACGTAAACCGGGTGCACATTGCCTGCTGTGTTTCGAAGGAAAGAGTTAAGATCACAGAGCACTCACAACTATAACTCGTTGTGTCGCATCAGTAAACTGTCGGGCTGTGCTGTAGTGTGTGAATTGTGGTGTGAAAAGATGTAGATTATTATTTAAATAAAATTATTGTAATGGTGTTGTGGTGCTCAATCTGTCTTCCACACACTAACATACATGCGCCAAGCTAACTTAGAGTAGATGATTTTGAGATGACTCTTTCCAGAAATGGTTACACCAGTTAGCATAAACCGCAACTTTTATGCTAGTTACCAAATTATTACCAGGATGATAGCCGTACAGCAACTGAGTAGAAGGCTAGAATGCCATACGTACATAGCACCTTAGTCAAACTCAATAGCTTAGCATGCATAGATTCGGGAGTAACTAACTAAAAGGATGGAGTCCAGAAGGAGATTAAAATATTTAATTATTTAATAAAAACTGCTTGGATCTGGCCAACATTAGGCATTCAGTTGTTTAAAAATATATAGTTAAGCTCAATAGCAGTGTTATTAATAATCTTCTGGTGACATGCATGTAAGTGGCCGTAACGCCCTGTGAGTTGGTAAGAAACATGATTTAATAAGTTCTTAGCCCTTTTTAAAAACAAATAAATAAAATCTTCTTTAAAAATAATATATATTAATTTAAGCTCACAGCAAACAAGCTGGGAGCTGGGCTAGTAATCTCTGGTTATGATTTGCAAAATAAAGTTTAAACGCAGGCGTCTTATAGCAAATAAAATGGCGTCTGCCTTAAGCTACTTTCCAAAACTAAAATCGGCGACCATATTATTTAAATTTCTTACTGATTTTATACTAGTCGATCGGGATGTCTCACATGACAAATCTGCGTCATGCAGATCGGGTACAGTCATGGGATGCGGTGATTCTCTTCCGGACTCTAATATTCTAGCCAACGGGCTATGATAGAGCGATATACAGTCCAAAAAATGGTACCACTCGGCATGTCGCAGAAGGCTATCTAAACTAAATTAAATCGAGCAGTACTATCGCCTCAGACCCTCTTCTTCTTTTGCCGGCATTCCGACAATTTTCTCTTGGCCTGGAAAAATATACAAAATCACTCGCGAACTGCCCTAATATTTACATTTAAACTCCTATTGGGACAGTAACACTCGTTAAGCCCCGCCTTACATCGCAGCTGAACTCCTTCCCTTCTCTAGCAATAATGTAGCTTAAAAGTGACGCTATGTAACGACCAATCACAAGGCGGCTGCTTCCTCGTACAATCAAGAGATTGCGTTGCCCCTGGCAACGGGCCTCAGTCTTCGACAATTATGGCTGTCAACCAAATGTCACAAAAAAAATATACAACTGAAACTCTTATTATATATATACATAACATTTAAGCACAATATTATTAATACAAAAATAAAGAAAAGTAATTATTTTGATGCGCATTTGGATATTAATAGTGCAAAACGCAGCCGTTACAGTACATTCGAGCACTTTTAAGGCCCTATTTACTTTTTCCTTTCAGCCATATTTCATTATTTAACAACCTTTTTAAATTCAATATTGCCATGTAAGTAATGAAGGCAGTGTGTATATTCCACTTCACCCAAAGTAAAAGTCTAAGGCTAAAATTAAATGTAGTTATTTACTATTATTCCAAATGAGAGGGCTTTCAGAAGTGCTCAATTTACCGTAAACAGCCTGTACTGAGGTGAAATAGCAGGTACACGCCATCCAAGTGGCGTCGTGGAGTGGAGATATTTCTAAAAATCGAGGTCTTGAGAGTCGATGAGGGTGGAATGAGGTGAGTATGGAGCAGCGCCGAAATGCAAGGGCTGGGGAAGCGGGAGATACCCGAGAGGGCCCGCTGGCCAGCGGCATCGTCCGGCATGATTCCAGCATGCGAAAATCCATCCAAGAGCTGCCCCGCTGGGAAGCGAGCCCGGTCCCCCGAGGTCTGAGGGGAGTAGTCTGACCACTACACCACCGCTGCCCCTACGCAGTTTCGTGATTTATATTTCTTAAACTTTAATGATTTTTATGTGACAATTAAGCAAAGATAAATTTGTATAGTATTACAAAATGGATACGATAATCTCCTTTACAAATGGCGATTTTTCATAGTAACCATATGGTCTTAGAGTGTGAGGCATAAGTTTTTACCTTAATATTTTATTACAACTATAAAGTATTAAATATCGAAAATGGCATACTTGAGGTCTGCATAAATTTACGAATCACGCCGTAAAATTTCATCTTTGAATTAAAATGATATTCCAAAACTCTCCGTAGTGAGTAGAGCTACAAATATCAGGCAAATAATGAAGTAAAACTTTAAAAAACGTAATGGAACCCTATACCAAAAAGTCTCCATAAAATGCAGTCCCACCAAATTACATGAAAGCCCCTTTAAAAAAATCTGTTTACACTGAAATATATATTTTTTCCCTCCAAATACTGCTACCCATAAAGCTAAATATCACAACAAATATACTAATACAGCCTGACTCCTAATAAAATAAAAATGGTCATCTAATTTCAGTGTAGTTTCTCAAAGTAATATGTTCAACTAACTTTATCTGTACAAACATTCGCAAGCCAAGGGCCCCTACCTGTTTTCGTGCCCAGGAAACGTACCTACATAGGAGCTGTGATGTCACCGCTGCCCGAATTCGGGGTCAGGGGACGGATGCACCCTAGACCAGAGGTCCCCAAACTTTCTCTATCCAACCTTACATAAGATGCTCTATTTCCATGGAACCCCAATTTTGGGTAAATGTTTTCTACGGATTCAAACCTACAACGTCCCTCTTCTTGATTCTATACAGAATGTATTCATTGTTTACATAATGTTTTAGGATTGAAACACAAAAATCATTTTTAGATTGCGCAAAACTTTCAGTTTGGTACGAGATCATATTGCACATGTGACTTAATGTGATGAGTGAAAATGTTTAATTTTTGTACTCAAAAAAGCTTTGAAATCGGGCTTTATGTCCAATAATTGAATACGTAAATATGGGGCGGCATCCAACCTGTTCCTAAATTTGTTTTTTAATTTGCGTAAGCATAAAATTAAAAGCCGTATTCACATTTATAGGCGTGTACAAAAGCAAAGAGCAGAACTCTTGTAGCCTATTTGGCTACTGACGGCCATTCTTCCTTCAGTCCTGCCCAAAATTAATTCAGTGGCACATAATGGAATTATGTTTTCAAAGCAGAAATACATTGAATTTCAGTTCAGCTGTTCATACTTTGGTACATAGGGCCTACATGTCAGGCTTGATTCTATTGGCAAATGGGTTTTGTATTCAGTCTATTTCCTTGTTGTCGTCTTGAAAGTACTCTAACAGGGATTTCATTAAGTACGTAAAGGCTCACAAATATTCTGGTGCACATCTTCATAAATTTGCAACTCGTTTTCGCCCAGAAATAGGGTCATTAGAGGAAAGTACTCAAACATTTTATCATTTGAACATATAAGATACGAGCAAAGTTTCTTTTTTGATTATTTTAACTAAAATATGGGAGGTTTTTTTTTTATAGAAAATTGTGAATACTTCAGCTTGAAGACATCAGTAAACCAAAGCAGTAAAGCTCTTAAGGGGATCGTTTCCATTCCATCTTCCATTTTTCTTACAAATCTCCTTCATGAAAATGTATGACCAGACATAAAAATCAAAGCTACAACAGACACAAAGGATTATTTAACGAAATTTGTTCAATTTGTAAGGTTTCAATTATACCTGTATTTTTCCACTTGGGATTGACATTATTAAATAATTAGGTAATATTTTATTACGGTTAAATAAGTGAAACTAATCAAGTAAGACAAATAAGTTGGATTTCGAAATAACTGTTAAGATGTTATCTATGCTTTGACTACCTTGGTTTTTAAATACGGACTCCGAAAATTATGTTATGAAGGGAAATACGTAGATCCAAGATAGCAAATATACTTCTCCCTTAAAATATTTTAGTAGTACGGGAATGATGGTCCTACTTCACTTTTGGTTAATCGGATTATCGATTTGATATCAAAGGGTTAATTAAATTGATTGAAAGGGTTAATGCTATCTTAATCCGATCAAAAAATTCTTAATCCGATTTAAAATGTCTTGATCCAATCTCAATCCGATAAAAAATTACTAATCCGATCTTAATCTGATTAAAAATTTCTTAATCGGATCAAAAATGAAATGGGTTAAATTTATTTAAAGGATTGATGTTTTTTGTTGTTCTACATATTTCTTTCTTTATTTTTGGGCGGGGGAGGGGAGGTAACAGGAGCTCTAGCACATCCTCACCTTGGAGCTGTGGTGGCAGTCGACTGACCAGAGTGGTGGGTTGTAATGTCTTATATAGGTGTAGAGTTGAGTGCAAGAGTGGGCTAAGGCTATTTTTTTTCTAATTTTTCCATCCGCTCTTAAACATTCTTTTAAAAAAATACCTAACTCAAGAAAAATTCTGAATTGTGAAAACATTTTTAAGAAATTTCAGTCAGATTGAATGATTTATAAAGAAATTTCATTGATTTATAACAATTTTACTGAAAAATCAATCAGTTGTAATGATTCTAATGAGAAATCATTTATTTATAATGATTTTTAAGAAAAAATAATTAGGTTCTAGCAAATTTATAAAGCAAAATCATTCGGTTGTAATGATTTATAAAGAAATTTCATTCAGGTCTGATTTTTAAATAAATTTCATTGATTTGTAGCGATTTTTAATGAAATTCATTAAAATATTTCACAATTTTAAAGAACAATCATTCAGTTTGATAAAAATTTCTTTCAAGTCTTAATGATTTTTTTTAAGTTTGAAAATTCTAAGAAAGTTTAAAGAAAATGCGAAAGAAATGTAAAAAAATACAGAAAACCCTAATTTTTTATATTGAAAATTATTCACTTGCTTAAACTCTTGTAGCGAAGATGTTGGTTAATGAAATATTCTCTTAAATATGTGCTTTTACATTAGGAGCAGAATGTTTTTTCCTCACAGTGGTTTGTATTATAGTGTTTGACAATTGAATTAATACTCGAACAGTCGTGGTATCTTCCAATATTTATTACTTCTGCATTGGTTAATTTTTTATTTCTTTTTGTCTTGTTCCAAGCACATATATGGGATAGTCTTCGAGTAGTGCATCATTTACATATTGAAAATGTTTTTTGTAAGCTATGTCACCAGAGTCCCATTTCAGGTTATGTATCTCGTAAGTCTGTTCCCGAAACATCATTTTAAGTTCAGGTTTTAAACTATAGCAAGGTCTGGGAGATTTAAAGCATAGTACATTATAGAGTCATTAACATAGGTTGCATAATAAATAGTTAGCTCCGTAATTACAAAGGAGTTGTCTTCGTAGTTTTCGAAACCCTGAGCATAGCAAATCATTTTTGCGTTATTTAATTTATACACTATTTACAAAAAAAGTTTCTCTCATATATAAAATTATATAAGATGACAGTGCATGCCTCGGAATCTACTTCATCTATCCCGGGATCGTCCATTTCTCTATCTGGAATAATTCTAGCTTCAAGCATCTGTTCCAAACTGCACGACATACAATCCCTCTGCATATGCTATAAGTTCTCATCATTAGCAAAGGCAGGCATGCCATAAGGACAGTCTTCACAAGGTAAATAGGATACGATATTTTAATCGGCTTTTAAATGTTCAGGCAGGAACAGATACACTAATTTCATTTTGTTGTCCGCAAAACAAATGATGAATTCTTTCGGCAACACTTGCAGTTGAAAACACTCTAGATTTAATAAGGTTTTCACCTTCCCGTGAGCTAAAATAGCATTGAATGTTTCAACGCATTCAGAGTCGCAATTGTCACAGTAGTGAACTTAATGCATTGTACCTGATGAAATGCCTGTAGATTCTGTGTAGATGAAGTTCCAGATGAAGTAGTAGACGTCTGAAGTTGTAGTGGATGCCTGGAGCTGTAGTAGACGTGATGAACATCTGGTGTTGTAGTGGACCCTTGGAGCTGTAGTAATCGTAATTGATGTCTGGAGCAATAGTAATCGTGATGGATGTCTCAAGCTGTAGTAATCGTGATGGATGTCTAGATCTGTAGTGAGCATCTGTTGTTGTTGTAGTGGATGCATAGCAACATTCACGTTATCAATGCTTGCACTTGATGATGATGCTTCCCAGACACCTGTAATAGACACCTGACATCGTTATCTATGCTAATGAATGCAGACTCTTGCACACAAAGTGACCTTGGCAGATGCCGAGTTAAAACTGAGAAAACATTAATTCAACCCTTTTTATATACTGTAAGGATTCAAAATTGCCACCATTTTCCCATAAATTTAAACGAATTTGGATATTTTAGTAAAAAAAGTACGAATAATGTTGAAATCAGTACTTTCCAACTCCGAAAAACATGATTTCCACCTTTATGCATACTGACTCATTTAACTTATGTCAGAAACTGTTAAAATATTAAATAAATTCAAATATATACATTTTATGTTATGTGCAATACATTTTTGCTGTTAGAAAGTTTTTGGTTGGACATAAAGTAAGGGAACTCATTGGTTAGCATGCTTGCCTCCCCCAGGGGGAGGGTCACAGCATAAAAACAAATTTTTTTGCACTGTGTGGATGTCGTGTTAGATGTTGGTTGCCGTGTTTTTATCGGAAATCTCTCTCTCACACATGCTTTACTCTGCGCTTCTTCCCCTCATTCACTCTCATCGGCTCTAAAGACATCGATGTTAAGAGCCATCTTAATCTTTCCCAGTATTTTTTCTCTCCTATACATCAAATTGACATAAAAACATTTATTATAGAGTGAATACTTGTAGAAAACAATTCTTAACAAGTGAATAATATATATCTTGTTTGAATAATTGTAAAAAATAGTTGTGTTTTAACGAGTAAATAAAATAAGTCTGGTTTTTCTGTGTGATTTTACAAATCATAGCTTGCTTGATTCAAATATACATTTGTTGTTTGAATTTTAAATCTTGGGATAATATTGGGAATTTACTTTCAGGTACTTGGTATATATTTTTCACTGCTCATATAGTCAAATTGTTGCATAAGGTTGAAACCACAGAAAGTCAGGCCAAATCTCTCGGGGTATGCATTCAGAGAGTCGGTGACGTAAAACAGGGGTACCAACAGTAGAAAAACATGTTCTGAATACTCTAGTGAGGAGGGTGTGTTGTCTTGAAACAGGTACTGCAGGGATGCCAACTCACAAAAATATAATAAAAAACCTCCTCTGGGTGATGCTAGGGTGTGTAAAATAGGTTTTTGCGAGCACCAGGCTTGATCGATACCGGAGGTCTTCAGAAAAGTCAGCTTAGGTAGTAGGGGTGGTAGGGGACACATTCCTCTGGACAAGGGTCGGTTCTGTGGGGTGGTAGGGGTATAGGGGGGTTAACATCGTGGAGTTGGACCAGCTCTGGGGGATGCAAGGTAGGGGTGGGTGGTTGAGGTGTGAGAATCGAGGACAGATGGGTGACTGACCCCCAGGACCTGGCACTTGGACAAGGGGTGGTAGGGGGCATAGGGGTGGCTGGCATCATGGAGTCGGGCTGGTTATGAGGGGTGCAGGTTAGGGATGGGAGGGTGTGACAGGCAGGGTACTCCCAATATGCACACAGTTAGGCAGTTGACGCCATCTTGAGAAATTACCGAAGACATTTGACGATCGCGGGCAGCTCGGGCCAACTAGTTTCTTGACCTCAGAGTCCCGTAGAAGCAGTCTGGTGAGGAAGGGAAAGGGGATGCTGGGAGGTTTGGAGCGAAGTGACCTCAGCTATCCCACTCCCCACCATCTTCAGTCGTTCATCAACATTTGTGGGAGAGAGACGTGCTAGTCGTCAGCTCCTTCATAAACACCGCACCTCTAAACACTTGGTTGCCTATGAGGCCACCCTCGGTGGTTGGTTACTGCACCAGTGACCATCGCAGCTATGGACCATCTGTAGTGATAGCCACGATTTAATATAAAAGTGTTGTATAGGTAAAATATAAATGTTCATGTGTTCAATCAATATTGCAATAAGTAATTGATTTCTGTTTACGGTCTACGTAAATACAGTTTGTGTTAACAATTGCAATGAATTTCATAAACATGAAAAAAAATTTCTTAATTTACGAGTTTTTACTGTAATTTAAACACAGTTGTCTATCGCCCGCGCTAGATGTATATACTCACAGCTCGACGTAAATGCTATATACATTGAACAGACCTATTTTATTATCATTTGGGGAAAAATGTTTTCTATCATTACATGTTTTACTTATCAGAATATACGTACGCTATTTTGTCTGGTTTAAATCATAGTCAGAGTTATTATGCCATACAATAACATTCACTAGGCTGGATCGTGTAAGGCATGTGTAATTTGTACATGTAAACTTACTAATGTGTTATTTATTCATACTGACTAGCTGTATTTCGTTTAGTGAGTTTGCACTTGTCGATTTCAGATGTTATTCACATAGTTAAAATTCTCTCTCATGTAAATTATATTTGTAAGCTCGGGACTCATGTTACATTTAAGACTCACATAATTGCACTTCTTATTCACATAGTCATTTGAATCTGCGATTCTATGTGTGTAATTTATTCATATGTAGAACACACTGAAATTCTCTAAAATGTTTAATTGCATTCCAAAAACAGATAGTTTAACACATAAATCACATCTTTCAAAGTCGCCTACCTACCGTATATGAGCAATATCCCATCAAAAACATAAAATTTACATTTAGGCCACTCTTAAAAATCGTTTAAACCTTCTGAATTTCTCTTGTGTGTTAGCTATATTCGTAAAAATCGCCTAGCTACCACAACCTCCCTCCAAACCCCTCAGAATTAGAAAAAAATAGAAAAAAATATCCTTAGCCCACTTTTGCACTCAAATTTACACCTATATAAGACATTGCAACCCACTACTCTGGTCAAATCAACCCTCCCTTATCTGAAGCTCCGTGCACTCGTAGCATATGACCGAAATACGCTCTGTTACAGCCTATGGCTACGGAGATTAGCCGCTGCGAGGTAGCACAGCATTAGATTTAACACACATGTCCCCGAGGTGATATGTTATTATAATATTCTTAGTTTAATTTAAAATTAGATTAATAACTTAACACCTTTCTTTTCACAGGCTGTACCATCTCTTCACAGATATATAAAAACCAGTAAGTGCTGGCTCAGCTGTCGCTGATGCCGATGCTTACTGGCAACTCACATTATTCGCTTTAATTTTCAGGTTCTACTGGGGAATCAGGGGGAAGCCGCCCAAGCACCTCTCTGGTTACAAGACAGTGTCTCCCTCCAATTACCAAGGTAAAAGAAAATATAGTTCCCATCCTCTCTCTACTAGCTTTTTCATCTCTACTAACACGAGCATTTTACACACACACACACTGTCTCCCATAGCATTTCTGATAAATGCATGAATATTTTGAATTCTATCCTGTCGACTGGGTTTTTACGGTACCTATGCCAGTTTTTCCCAGTCTCTTCTAGTATTAGCTTAAAAGTACATTTAGGGAGGTAGTCATGGCCCCAGTTGCAGGCCATGGCTGCCCAATCCCTCTATGCAGTGATGAATGTCTCCTTGCATGATTTCCTATCCTTGTAGGCGTAAGAGGTCTAGCCCAGGATGCAATAAAATCCTGCCCTACCCACCGGGCTTTCACTTAACACTTAGTTATAGGGTAATTAGAGAAAAAATTGTACTATGGTCATCGACTGCCAGAGCTCCAAGGGTGAGGACGTGCTAGAACTCCTACTACCCCCTCCCCAACCCAAAAAGAAAGAAAGTAGAAAGAAGTACAACGATAAAAAAATCAGCCCTTTCAATAAATTTAACCCTTTCCAATTTTATCGGATTAAGAGCGGATCAAGGAATTTTTATCGGATTAAGAATTTTTTGTTCGGATTAACCCTTTCAATCAATTTAATTAACCCTTTGATGTCATATCGATAATCCGATTAATGAAAAGTGAAGTAGGACCATCACGCCCCTACTACTTATTTCGTTTGCATTTGGTTCGGTTTTTATGTTAGTACTAAACAAATCTTTGCACGAAGGAAAAGGGAAATTTCGTCCGTCGAATGTGTCAAATTTACGGTTTGCATCTTGTTTGGCGGTATTTCATAAATCAGATGCACTTGAGACTGACTGGATGATATGGAAAATAAACATCGTGGGTGTATAACCGATAGAGAGCAGAAAATAATACTCAATTTTATGGGAGACCATCTTAGCATATTTCTAAAAGAAATAACCGCAGCAAAATTCACGAGCAGTTCCAAAGTTTGTTCTTGGAATCAACTGGCGAACTTATTATATGCGGATGGATTATGTTCGCAAAAAATCTGGGACAAATGAATGAAAGTACGTATTATGTATACATCAACGTGCTGTCATTTCGTATGAACTTATGTTAGGAGTAATGTTATCTATTGAAGTGCTGAATATTGTAAAATACTCCCACAGCAGTTTACCCACGCTGTTGCTTTATTGTTCACAGATTAAAACCAAACACTTAATTGGTACCATCTAAATATTTGTATTATAAAATATATTTTTTTATTTCAACATGAAGATACAATACGTCACTATTCTCACCGTCCACATCTACAAACAATAACCTGTACCACGCATCCGCCATGTTCTCATAACAAAACTCCATAACGACAGCCAGAAAGGCTTCTTTAGCGATTCGAATGCGATATCAAACAAAGTGACGTTAAACGAACACGTGAAGGCGCTTAGAATATATTAACCTCATTTCGTGAGGAAACGAAAATTCGAGTAGTAAAGAATAATTTTGTCAAAAGGAAATGAAACTAATAACTTAGAATAAGCCCCCAGAGCGTGTGAAAACCAGTGTAGTCCAATCGTAAAAGAAACACAATATTATACATGCAAGCACATGTGCAATTCATTTAAATGTTCCTGCTCAGTTCCTCTCCCGGTATATTAATTCACATCGCAAGTTACGGGCAAGCAGTCATTTTAAAAAGTCGGTTATTATTCAGAAAATTCCTACTGCACTCATGCCCATTTGCACCAATAACTGCGTTCCTAAGATATTGGTTCGGACACAATCTTCAGTTGGTCCCGAATTCCAATGTACCAGCGCGACTGGCTGAGTTCCGATTGTTGATCTCCTGATCTCGGTTCGAAACTAGGACCCGGATGAAACACATTTCGTGATTGACTCGCGTTTAGTGACGTTACGATGTAACGGTTTATTTTTAAGTTAGGAGACATTTAATGAGTTTGTGTGGGCTCTTGAGACTAGGATTTTTTTGCTATATGATTTGGTTTAAAGCACTGCAAAATTTCCGTTGCAGTTTCTTGTTTAGTTGGAAACATTTTGCACACACTTTTTTCGTTATTTCTAATGCCAATATTATCAAAAAAAGGTAGTGTATAGAAAACTATATGGTGCTATGTTTCATCTGTTTTAAGGAAAATAATAGTTGAATAATCATAAAGTGTGTACAATGCTGTTTTATATTTCCAATTAAACAATTGAGTTTAACGCTTTCTGTTGGTGTACTTCTCAACTACAACTGTAAACGTACGTGTACGTGTAAACAACGAATGTACAGGAAATATGTCCGGACTATTAAATCTTAAGGAGTCCTTCTGTCATGGTGCTTGAATTGGGTTGCAATGTAAAAAGTGTTTTGCCAATAAACAAATAAATGAAAAATATAAATGCGTACAATGTGCGGAACTACGAAAAGAATACACATTTGAGATGATGGTTGTGGAATGCTTTCAAGACGTCGCGTGTTCTGAACACTCCAATATAATAGTTAAGAACGTTTTTTTTTTTTTTTCTTCAAAGTGTTGTACCTTAAAATACATGTGCAAGATACATAAATACTCGAGGACTCTGCATTGAACCTTGCCACAGACTTCAAACTAGTGAATTGATAGGGTCACTGCTCAAGAGGGCACTGGACATAAGTTAATGCTATTGAGGTTTATCGTATTTTACAAATTTTATGGAAGCGGGTAGAGAAAACAAAAAAAGGGCAACCATACACAATAGTTTTTACTAACTACGAGAGCAAATATTTTACCTGAGTGACGTTATTCTGCCAAGATATTTCTGATGCCGTCAATTTTTGTGTGTTTTCGTGGCGCAAGACATTATGCGAAATTGATACAGTAATACTGCAAAATACTTGGTCGTTAAGTTGGCAAAACCTATTTTACAAGGTTACCATTTTTACTTTTTTCTATGTTGGCTTTCAAAAACCAGTAAACATCAATTTACATATTTGGTGTTAACTTTTGTCCCACGCCCCCTTAAAGTCCTGTAAGTATAGTCTATTCACTGTGTCACCCACTTTTTTAATCAACATTTGCAAAATCACCCCATGTGTGACGTGTTTGGTTGTTTCCTAAATATATAATTTATCACAAGCGTTTTGTACTTGCGTTAACATAAAAGTGCCTATTTTGGGATAAATTGGAGTTTCTCTTTTATTGTATCTATTATTTATAAAATTAATGTTATAAGTAATATGAAAATAAACAGTGAGAAAATAAGTGTGTTGGTAACAGCTGGTAAGAAATAGTTCTTAAGCAAAACGTTATTAAACTGAGTGCGCACGAATCACGAATGTGGTATGTTGTCCCTTCAGTTGTTCGTTTACGTGAAGCGGAGCAATATACTGGAAGTAAAACTTTATCAGTGCTTCAGAAAAGCTCGAAGTTAAAGGCTGTTCACGATAAAGTGAGCACTTTTGAAATCAACTTTAGAAAAATGTCACTGCCCATGCCTGCATATAATTCAACGGGCGCACTGAGTGACATCCATCCTGTAAAGTTGATAACGACGGATGGATAGTAGTTCCCTGTGTTAACGTCGAATAAGAAGTACTAGGAAACAATTTGCGCTAGTTTAAAGATTTCTTACGCTTTCTGTTTTTTTTTTTTTTTTTAATGCCTCAGTGTTTAAAAATTATCAGATTTATAAAATGTTTACTTTTCTAATAATTTCACTGCTTCACTTGACCGACGCATGTATAAAGTGATGAGGCTATGGAAATGGTAATTTTATATAAGGAGGAAGAATAGTCAACGTGCGTACAAGTAGATAAGTAGACCTTAGGCAGGGCTTTCAAAAGTGCTCATTTTACCGTGAACAAACTATACCGTGAAGGGCTATACACGCAGCACGACGGGAACAGCTGCGAGACATACGGAACGTAACTCACAGTGGTGTAACGATCACAATATAACGTAACATTGGCATTATTTCAAGGCAAATTGAAATTATAGGTAATCCAATTAGCAAGAACCAATTCACGAAACGGCTATGTAGGCCTACGTACAGTCAAACACAAAGAATACGAATCATAAAGTTAAAAGAGTAGGGCGCAACATTTTTATAGCTTTTTTCTGGTAAATATCTAATTGTAAAACCAAAAAATCATCATTTTATTTAATCTTATATTTTATAAGGGTTCCTACTGTCCAGGCCACATAGAATAAGGTTTTACGCGCACGCACTCAAGCTGTGTCCATGGCAGAGTTGAATTGACATCAGAATTAAGCGACAAATGAATATGTGGAGATGTTTGAAGCGACTTGCGAGCCAATGAGGATGAAGCGAGTTATGAAGCAGTGCCGGAATGCAAGGGCGGCGGAAACGGGGCATTCCTGAGAAAATCCGCGGAAAATCTGGGATCGACTCCGCCGGGAATCGATCCCGGTTCGCCTTGGTGGAAGGCGAGCGCCCTGAAGGCCCTTCCACAAAATTGAAAACGTCAACATTTGACTTTACGTTTGCTTTCCGGTATGTTGTTTCTTATGGAGCTTGACATAATGGAACTGTCAAAGTTAAAGTCGAGCACTCTTGACTTTACGATTTCGAAAAGTTGAAATTTAAAGTCAAAGTCAAGCAGCCATTTTGCCGAGAATCTGACATAGGAAAGTGCGTTATTTTACTGTAGGGCGATTTTAATCTCGGTATATTAAAACAAAGCTTGTCTTAAACTAAATAAATGGCAAACAAATATAATGCGAAGAGGGAATATATATGACTTTACATATTTTAATAAAGTAAACAAATGAGTTTTTTTTTTGTTTTGAAATAAACGTTTAATATAAATTTTAATACCGTTTTCAAAAAAGGTACGTAAAATGCTTTCCTAGATAACATCATGATTATTTACATAACAAGATACACATTTTTACGAAGCTCGCAGAACCGATGTTCAATTGTATGAACTCTGACTTTACAATTGTATTGTGTATTGGTAGTTTAGTCAGAGGAAAGGAAACGTAAAGTCAAATGCTAAAGTTTTATATTGTGTAAGAAGCTTAACTTTGCGCCATCGCGGTCTTGCGACGAGTAAGTAGCATTTCAATGCTACTCGGGAGTGTAGCTGGGCAGCTAAAATGCCAAGTAAGCACTCTTTCTTTAATCACAACTATTAGAGGCTGATCGCGGTAATGTGAGCACTTTTGAAACCAACCTTATCAAAAAGTCACTGCCCCTGTCTGCATACATTTTAGCGGGCGTACTGAGTGACATGCTCTCAGTGAAGTTGGTAACGATGAAGAGAAAATAGTTCCATATCTTAACGTCGAATGAAAAATGTTAGGCAACCATTTGTGATAATTTAAATAGTTACTTTCGCTTTTTTTTTTTTTTTTTTTTTTTTTTTTAATGCTTCAAAGTGTGAAAATGGCCAGAATTGTAAAAATATTTATTTTTATAATAATTTCAGAGTTTCAATTGACCGACGCATGAATAAAGTGATGAGGCCCATGAAAATAATTATTTTAAGTGCATAAGGCGGGAAAATACGCAACGTGTATACAAATACATATTAAGAAGGGCCAGCAAAAGTGTTCATTTTACCGTGGACAGCCTTTAACAATAAGGTCACTACACATCCAGCACAGACCACGTCTGCAGGTTCGGTCTTCATCCTGTACGCTTCTGAACGCGTCATTATAGGCAGTTCGCTGTTAATCAATCACTTTTGAAATTGAAGTTTGAAAAGTGCCACTGCCCCTACGGGTATTCTGGCATGCACCTAGTAAAGTTGGAGACGACAGGGGGAGAGTAGTTACACATCCTAACGCTGAATTTAAAAATGTTGAATAAACATTTGTGAAAACTGAAATTATTTATTTTGCGATCTTTTTTAATGCATACGAGTGTAAGGTCATGCAAATTTGTAAATAGTTACTTTTATAATAATTTTGTAATTTTAGTTGACCGACGCATGAATAAAGTGATGAGGTCCATGGTAATCTTTATTATTTTGTGTATGGTAGAAGAACACACAATGCGCATATACGAGTATATCTGAAGCGGCCAAGCGGGGCTCTCGAAAGAGCTCAGTTTTACGTGAACAGCCTGTACCAGCAATGAACGCAGCGACGGACAGGCAGCCGGCGATCGTATGCTCAAAAATGTTTTCCGCGCGCGAACTTAATTTGCCGGAGGCAGGCCGGCTGCAAGCTGGTGGCGCAGCGGCGCGGTTGCGCAAACGAACCAGCCAGCCGTGACAGATTGCGCCACGCACGACCACGTGACCTCTCCTCCTCCGGGGCCTGGCCGGGCGCTGCGCATCTGGCGCGTCATCTGTCGGCCGGCGCGATAACTACTACGTCGCGGCGCGGACGTCTCTCTGCCTCCCACGCAAGAGCAAGTGTCTTAATATTTAATAGTCTAGTGTTGCCAGACGTACCATAATTCTGGTACTTGCACCAGATTATTTATCTTGGTACCGGGAGTTGTTTTCATTCTGGTACGCATTAATATGGGCCGTTCACGGTAAAGTGAGCACTTTTGTGGCCCTAATTTTTTTTCCTATTAGCTAAATAATTAACAAACACAGTGCATATATTTCCCCAAATTCGAACGTTAACGTCTAAAGCTATATATAGGTTATATTGTACTTCGAGTTTGAAGCTATAGGTAAAGTAAAATCAAATCATATTGTCAAAAAACCTTTTTTTTTAATTATGTATGTATTTATTTAGTCAATGTCCTAATGTATTAAAAGTACGTTATACTTTTCATTTTGTAAAGTGAGTACCTGTAAGTAATCTCTGAGAACGCTGAGAAAAAATGCATATATTTATTTGAAAAATCATGAAATAAAAATGTTAACCTTTGATTTAAAGTTACGCAAATTTTGTTTCCGACTTAAGAGTGGGATGGACCCCCCGTGAGGACCCGGTGTCCTTGGTCAAGAAGCGAGGGAGCTATACGGGTGACACTAACACGCACTGCTAGTACCTCATCGCCTCTACGCGCAAGACATACGGTTTTTCCGTCGTGGCGCTGTACTGCACAAAATTTATCTGTAACATAGGGGTTTTATTACACGCGTTGAAAGACCACAGACTAAACTACGCCCGTATCTAGCAAGCTTTAAATATGCGGTATTTGACCATTTTCACTCATTTATTTTCTCCAAGAGTACACTTAATATGACAAAAGTAAAAATATAGGGGCATAGATAATTTTTTTTTTTTTTTTTTTTCTGACAAAAGTCGTATTTGCAGAACATTTTGTTTACAGAGATCCGCGTATTCACGCAAACAACTATTTCAGAAAAAATGTGGGTGTCCAACCAACTCTTAACATTACTTTAATGTAATTACAAAGGTTGCCGGGTTAAAAAAAAAAGGGCCGAGAAAGCGTATTAGAGTACCAGAATTTTATTGAGAATACCACAAATTTCTTATGACGTGTGATGCCAGGATTTCATTTTCCCTATCTGGTAACACTGATTAATTGGCAAGGCACGGCGGCTCGCGTTGACAGATGTTGCGTGGGTTAGGAAGGGGGCGTGTTGTCACATGGGCATTGCCTCTAAATATACCCTCTCGATTCCCTGCATATCGTTGCCGCCCTATACATCGCGCTCTGTTTCTCTTGGAGGCAGGCCAACGCTCTCCTGTTCCGTCCCCCCCCCCCCCCCATTTACTGACGAGAACCGAGAAGCTGTAATTAGGTGGAAAGTTTCATGAGGTGCTGCACTGCCTGCGGAACCCTTGGGCATTGGCCCTGGTTCAGCCGCGAGCTTGAGTCACCCCCTCATTAGCGACGTGACACCCCCCTACCCCCCTCCCCAAAGGCTCCGTTCGTCAACAAGTACGGCCTTGGGCACGGAACTTCGATTTTAAATCGGGGTCCATCTTGCGCAGGTGTACTAGCCTAGACGGTCGGTTTATGCTCTATGTACGATGTGTCTCAGTATTATGTAAAATTAACATTGTCATGGGCTTCATCACTTTATTCATGCGTCGGTCAAGTGAAACTGTGAAATTATTAAGGAAGCAAATACTTTACAAATTTGCTTGTTTTTACACTTCGATGCTTATAGAAAAAACAGAAAGTGAAAGAAATAATTTTAAGTTATCACAAATGGTTACCTAACACTTTTTATTCGACGTTAAGATATGAACTACTTTCCAGCCATTGTTACCAACTTTACTGGGTGAATGTCACTCAGTGCGCCCGTTAAAATATACGCAGATGGTGGCAGTCACTTTTTCTAAGGTTCATTTCTAAAGTGCTCACTTTATCGTGACCAGCCTTTAACCGCGGTCGTAGACGATGAGATCTTCTGCGCAGTCTACAAACGTTGATTCGCGCATCGCTAGTATAACTGTTCAAGTTATTTGGTCAAGAGTACGCGATTTTTTCTCACAGGAAACCCTTTCATATGAATTCAGTACTTTAAGGGTAATCAGAGACCGCTAGACTACTCGCCTCCTACCTAGGCGAACCGGGTTCGATTCCCGATAGGGCCTCTCCTGGATTTTCGCATGTGGGAATCGTGCCGTACGATGCCGCTGGCCGGCGGGTTTTCTCGGGGATCTCCCGTGTCCCCCGCCCTTTCATTCCGGCGGCGCTCCATATCTCACCTCGCTTCGCCCTCATCGGCTCCCAAGACCTCGATGTTAAGAGTCATCCAAATCTCTTAAATTATTGTAAGGGGCATCTCTAGTCTGGCCATAAGAAAGCGTTGCGGCGGGCCCGCTCTCCCGAGACTGGGATGTGCATTCCTCGGATGTTGAAATATGAGCCTTAGTAGCGATGTCCTTTCTGGCAGCCTCAGTGCTCTTCAGATCATCATCAGTGCTACTGCCCTTGTCAGCTTGCTTTATTGTCCCTGCCAGCACGTTATACCGTGGTATAGGCCGTTCACGGTAAAGTGAGCACTTTTTGAAGCTGTTTCATCAGACATAATAACCAATAAATATATTTCATTGTGGCCTCGGACTTTTGGTTTTGGGTGGTGAATGTATACAAAGTGTTTATTACTCACATGGCAGGGTTTACATTAACAAGTTGTGGAAAGATATAAATGTAGGCTGCGGTTCAACATCACTTGCCGAATATCCATGTTGACGATGGCATCTACGAAAAAGCCTACAGAAATGGTATTCTGTGCCTCCTCGGGACCCTCGTCCAGCAACAGAGATGGGCCAGTCACGCGCTGTCCTGTAATAGTTCTTGAAGCAGCTCCCTGGTCGTTGAGATCGATCGTGTACTAAGGAAGATGCCTTTCGGCCAGGGAGTGGCACATGCTATAGTACAAAGCCCGTCAGGACAACTACTACATCTGTTGTTCCCCTGGCCAGCCGTTCAATGTGGCCATGATATCAAACTGGAGTTTATACTCCACGGAGCTGCTGGTTCCCCCGAGTACTGCTGTACCTGCTTCAATTAACATCTCCTCCCCTTTCGACTTCACTGTCTGCATTTCCCTCTTCAATTGTCATGCCTCATTTCCCACCCTTCTGCTAGAGGAATCCTTCCAAGCCTCTTTAGTACACACAGTTCCTGTTGCATTCCCCATTTTACCCTGGACATTTTTATCCATCATTTAATTGGCACTATCAAACTTGTGAGCAACCAATCCAGTGACGCTAACAATTTTCTTGCTTATGCAATTAAATTACATTTACTTGCTTGTCATCCTGTCTATTTTCATACCTACATTTTCATTTCTACTTTAAATTTTTGTTTGTGTTGTCTATTTCGTTATCGAAATTCTCATTTACAAAATTTAGTTGACTATTTATATTATCACTTACACTACTTTAGTGTTTATAACACAACTTAACAGCTTGTTTACCTTTTCATTTACTCTGTTTACAGTTTCTCTATCGCTACTTGTTTTGTTTTTATATTTTCTCTGACATTACTCGTTTGGCACTAGAGCCACTTTTTAAAACGCGCAGTGCTTCCTAGTTAGTCGACATTCTTTTTGTTATTAACACTCACTGTGCGTGCTAGGCACAGTGAATGGAAACATAATTATTGTTACCGTAAAAAAATATCAGCTCAAATTACGGTGCGTAGGCCCTAGTGACATGGTGGGTTTTTTTTGTCCGAGGAAGAAATTTGAATAAGCGGAGCTTGTCGTTTTCTCTCTCTCTCTCTCTCTCTCTCTCTCTTCTCTCTCTCTCTCTCTCTCTCTCTCTCTCTATGTTTTCAATTTATCATATTTTATACTTTTACAGCAAAAATAATTATTTTTAAATTTGTAATTTATAAACTGCGACAAGATTTTAATGTTTGAATATTTATTAAAATATATTTACATGTGGTGGCAGGATGGTTTCAAATTTCAAGTTGGTAGAAGTGGCGAAATGGTATGGCTGTTGCGTTTTGCTGAACGAAGCGTTATTTTTTCCTGTGAAAAATTCTTTAAACTAGCACATCAAGTTTGTACATGTTGTGTTTTTTTAAACCTGCCTAGACAATTTACGATGTTGTGATTGATCTGTGTTTCCACGGCAG
Organism: Dryococelus australis; assembly: GCA_029891345.1. Classification (NCBI taxonomy): domain Eukaryota; kingdom Metazoa; phylum Arthropoda; class Insecta; order Phasmatodea; family Phasmatidae; genus Dryococelus; species Dryococelus australis. The sequence goes on along the minus strand of CM056993.1, from coordinate 107,664,720 downwards.
GAATAAATATACAGTAACGTGTGTCATGACCGCTGCGTGTGAAAGGGTTATGTTGCATCTCTGTTAAATAGGGCCAGTGTGTATGTGTGATTGCAAATATTGGACGTGCGAAATTTAGACGTTTTAACCATGAACTGTTTTTAAGACGAAATTAATTATTTGAAAGTCACCTCTGTTTATTTATCACAACTTTGTATCTTTGCGATATGTGTTTGAAAAACATTTGTGTGGTGTACTTACGTTTATGTGATTGGAAAGTTTGCCACACTCCCAACAACCCACTAAGCCCATCCAGAAACACAGACAGGAAAGTGATCTCATAGGCATTTCTTTCCGTCGGAAAGTAGGCTAAAAACAGCCATGCGGGCAACAAATAATCGCTAATCAAACAGACTGTTAGGGAGCAGCCGCTTAGCTGTTTTGTCCGCCACAGTAGCTTGCAGCCGGCGCCAGGCTGCTCAAGTTCTGTGCTGTGCGATGTACCTTTTCGTCGCAAACGCCCGGCTAGCTGTCCCCCATGCGTCGCTCGACTCGCGCTGTGACCTCCCAGCGAGCTGAGTACTGAGAATCACTAAGGAGAGAATATGGAAGGGCGAAGTTGCACATCGATAAGGGTAGTATCGTATCGACAACACAAGACTGCTAGTGAAACAGAATGGCTAAAAATTGGCGTGTTTAGTGACCTGGCAATCGTTTGCATGCTCAAACAGCTATCTACTGCTAATTGATGGGTTCGTTCTGCCACAGTTGGAGTGATGATTGGGTATCCATATATGTAGTTGCTTGTTTATTATTGCCTCATAATATTCCCGGTGTCAAACAAGCAGTGGAGTAGAGCAAGATTTCGACTTGTAAACGCCCATATTCGTAGAAATGGGGTTCAATAATTTAGCCCTCTGAGAAAATTAATCAATAAATGTGATAGTTTACAGTTAAAAAGCCTAGTGTTTACAGGCTGTTCACGGTAAAATGAACACTTCTGAAGGCCCTGCTTAAGATCTTCTTGTATGCACATTTTGTAATCTCCCACCTTATGAGTCTGCGTCGTTCAAGTGAAAATCTGACATTATTAGAAAAGTAAATATTTTACAAATCTGTTTATATTAACACTTAGATGGATTTAAAAAAGCATAAAGCGAAATAAATAATTTTAAGTTATCACAAATGGTTACCTGTCACTTTTCATTCCACGTTAACATATGGAACTATTTTCCCTCCATCGTTACCAACTTTACTGGACGCATGTCACCCATTGGGCCCCTTAAAATATATGAAGGCAGGGATAGTGACTTTTTGCTAAGGTAGATTTAAGTGCTCACTTTATCGTGAACAGCCTCTAAGTACTTTTACATAGATATTTTTCGACTTTAACCGACGTAAACGTGCATTATTCCAATGAATGATCGGTATGTTTACACATTACTACAGCAAAACATTAATTCCGGCATTGTATCAGGAAAAAAATACACTCGTCACGGACAACAGATAGCCACACAGACGTCGTCACACATCTTTCTCCTACTGAAACGCATCGTTATCTCCGTGTATGCTTGCAACTTGCGTATCTGAACAGCGCATGGAGAAAGAATATTCTGCGCGGATTGTCCTCTGCCTCTGGTTCCCGCCAACATAACCTACATGCGAGGTGGCAGTAGTAGGGCAGGGTGGGAGGGGGGTTCTAACCCCAAACGGGTACCACCTTTTTTTTTTACACTATTCGTCCTACAACTATGTGAATGAAACAATAATATTTTTAACGAAAGTTTCACTTTTAGTGATAGAGTAAAATTATATTTTTTTAAAGAAGTTTTTTAATTATGTTTTCTGATTTTTGTATAAAGTATGAGTGTGTGTTTTTACCAGCAAGCATCTTCGTGTTGAATTTTCAGCTGCAGCAGTTGTAATCTTGTTGTGGTGAGAAAAAAAATATTATTTTCAAAGTTTGTTGAACTCGCCCAGTTGTAGAACAGGGGGGAAACATTGCGGTGTGATGCTAAGGGATCTTTATACCTGGCCCTGAAAAGGTTTTTGTGTGTGACTTACAGTTTTGTTACAAGTTTTCTCGAGATATCCAAGCCTGTTCCTTCCATTTCAAAATTCACTCATTCAAACATGTTAAATTGTCTCCATCATTTCATGTAAGTTCCCTTCAGAGTGTGTTTGTTTCATAACATTTAATTGAAATATTAGTTTTTCTCCCTTTCAAGAAACTTGTATATTTTTCTTTGAGAAAGTGTGTAAACAAACAAATAAGCAGTTACCTGGCTTTGAATTCAAACCAACACTGGTACTCACCAACTCTTTTAATGATTACCAAGATTTTTTTTTGTTTAGTTATAAATACGATATATTAGATAATGACACTGGGAATTTTTCAAACTAATAAATAACTAGTCACAATATTCAATTCTAACATATAAAAAGTTTATTCAAAATTATTTTCTTTCAAAATTCTCATCTTAAAAAAATCATCCTAAAAAGCTAACATATTTATAAATATTTTACAACAAACATTGACATACTAGAAGACATTTTCAATCTCTCTTTTTTTTATAAATTAAAAAAATATATGTATAAAACTTTATTTCTCATACTTTAAAACAATCATCTTACAAACTTAAAGAAATGTCATCAATGACTTTTACCCCAACATTTTCAGAACAATAAGGTAACTATTTTTACAATGTTCTGCAATACAGCTGTGTACATCAATAGTACATACATCATAACACAACTACAAATACTATTAATACTGCTACACTACTGCTACTACAACTGCTACTAGTACTGTTACAAAATTGTCTGACACAGATTACAAGATCAACAAAATGATTAACAACACATAATACACCAATCGAAGATCGTGATTTTCACCTAAAACTATGTGTATGTACATAATATTTACACACTTTCGAAGAGGTAATAATGATGAGCATCTAAGGTGTTCATTTGTCAAATCCGGTAATTCCCACTCACACATGCTGATGACAGGGTGTAACACACACTCACGCACGTAGTTTCCTGTAGATGAATTGTCACACTATGACTTTATTCTTCTTCTTATTATTGTGTATTGAAGACAGATGTATTCTTGATACAGATAGGTCTTACAGAAAGGCAAACAAGGAGCAGCAGCTTTTAATGATGATGCAATACATGTTGTAGATATTTGTAGACATTGTGGGCAGCAATAGTTAGCTGTGATGTTGGTCGTGGAACAGAAGGTGCATGTGGTGGTACTGGCAGATTGACATCATCAGCAGCATGGTGGTGATAATTGTGGTTTCGTGGATGGGCTGCTTTTATTGTGGTGCTGAGACTATTGTAGGGAGGAACAAAAATTACTTAGGTATTCTGTAGTGCCCCCAAGGTAAGATTGATATTCCATCTACCTCACTGTACCACTTATCATCCATACCTGACAACACTACCTTGGTTACGCGTTCGGTATAGACTTGATGAGAATGCGAATGGAACTGATATTGGGTCCCCAGAAACCTTGTGCAATTTTCTAGCCAGTCTCGATAATCCTCGTACCTGAGTGACTGTAACATGTTATGTTTTCCACCCTTTGTCTTATGTATACATTGTTCATTCCCAACAACGTGTGTGTAAAGCTTGGGACATAAACCCACAAAGTGTATGATGATGTGACCAGCACATTCTTCTTTAATCACCCTGGTACGGTCTGTGTTCTCATGAGGGAATCCTTGTGGGTTGTCGAGTGCATTGTTAGATGTATCAAACTATGCCTTTAAATCTAGGATAATTTCTTTATAGATGTCCTCACAAGCAACAGAATACACCAAGGAATCGGTGTCATAATAAAGGAGGTGTAAGGCTGGCGGAATAAATTTTGTATGGATGTACTGATAATGAAATTCGTAGAGAGTTAATTTTGATAGATCAAGAATGCAAAACCAGAGTTCAAATGTTTGTTGAACGCAATAGCAATATTTGACATCTCGCTAAGGACCAAGTTTTCATCGATAATCTGTCTTGCCTGGATTGTTGGATGTCCTATTAGCTCTGCAGCCCAAGCCATTTGGGGTATGCCATTTTCTGGGGCCAAAGGCAGATCAGATAGTATATCATGACACTCCTCTGGAAAAGACAGATCAACTTCCACGAAAAAACAAGTGTCACCGTCATTCACAGTGTTTGAAAAATCCCATGTTGAAAACACGTCAGCCTCAACCAGCTCAAAATTGCCAATCGGAAACCTGGATCGCATCGAATGACTGTACAGCCCTTTGATGTCGAAATAGCATATATATTTCGATGCCCCACTGAGGTCGTATTCCTCACCCACGTAAACATGGTTTGCTTGCGCACTTATTTTAGAAACCTGGGAAACCCGCACCTAATCCCACATTCTACAAAAAGATACATATGTGGGTCAGTCAACAGCTCTAGCCCTGCATGCATCATTGACAATAAAGCATCCCATGAAAGAGACGGAGCTGTGACATTGTGGTCAAGACCACAATGAGCCAAAATATGGTCCCGAAGTTCTCAAATACATCAGCCAGCAAACTCCACACATAATTAATGAATGCCATACTGCAGCAAGTTTACGCAGTTGAACGCATCCCATGCAGCTTAGGCATGAGCGTAATCCTCATTGTTAATGTCTTCACCTCTCATCACATTATGAAATCCGTCCTTTGGAGGGAGTGACTTACACATCAGACTGTCTAGCGACATAACAAAGTCAAACGGAAAAGCTCCCTTCTGTTTTGCTCATTCGAATTGGCTATTGTCTGAAAACATTGAGTGGGCGATACTCAATTGTGCAGGTAGTAAATTGCCTGCCAAAGTTTCCAGAGAGGCGCTCATAAATTGGAATGAATCAATAAAATGTAATTTGTTATATTGCGCCTTGCCATTGAAATCAATCCCATTGGGCATTTGTTTGGTAATACATATGTACTTTTCAAGTGTCATTCCAATTACTTGAATTTTACCTGGGTTTTTGATTACCATGGTTCCATTGCATTGTGGTATGTGACATTCTTATAACAAAGTGAGCATCATAGTGTTGCAGGTTATGAAAAACAGCGACATGTTGTCTTTTGGGCAGTCTGAAATTTAAGTTGCACTTATTATGTACCCGATCTCTGATTTGGCCTGTCAGATGGTCATGATCAACCACAATATCATTTGTACCGAGCATTTCTTTACAAATGTGTCAACTTTTCTGAGCTGCCAGCCTAGCTTCATCAGCAGGGGTTTTTGGCTTCAACCCACTTTGTAAGTTCATCTAATTTATCAACTAATTGGTACACACAATCAACACTCACAAACTCAAAATAGTTAGATAAACTTGGATTGTATGAACAGACCAACAAAATGCTACAAGCATATGGAACATGTTAGTTGATTGTAGTTGTATTACTAGTTTCATCATTAGGCAAGCAAGTGGACATGAGTTTCAGGTTACTTTTTACATTGCAATAGGCGACAAAACCCAATCTCTGCTGTTTGCTGTAATCCTTCAATTCCAAGTGCTTGTCATTCCCAGTGGGGAAAGTACTGCGAACAGCCTTTTGTTGTTGGCAAAGAATACTGTGATTCGTGAGTTTCAACACACTAACAAGGTACTGGAGGCAATGACAATCGCAAATTGGTTTTCTACACTTTTTCTTACTCTACTGACTACCAACCAGCCAGGACAAATTCCAAATGCATACAAAATTTAAATGAGAGTCATTTTTACTCGCGCAAACTGCCCAAAATATTTACATGTTTATCATGATGTATAGGAGAAATATGCATGGATACTACAACCCCACCCTTTTCGCAAGTTTCGTCAATTATATTGCTATCGTTTTCCACCATACAGTAGACATTGACAGAAATAGTATTGTTCTCCTCAAATTTAAGAATATCCTGTAAGACTACAGATGTCGACAAACCTTCCATATTCAAAACCTCATGAGGATTTGGATATGAAATAATTATCTCGGAATGTTGTGTGGCAGGATGCAAAGCTGCTGTCATGGCACAGAGGAAATACATTCCCTCCGGGCAATGTATAATGACACAAGCAATCCTATTTGAAATAAACTTTGGCATTTTTGTGTGCGCAGCACCAACAGTGAACAATTGGTTTTGGTTTGCATGTACATCTGTGTATGTAAATACTTGCAAACTCCAGCAATATTCAGATGCACTAAACTCCTCAAGCCTGTTTGTGAGATAAGCGATTATATCATCATCATAGATTAAACCCACATTGGATGAATGTAGGACAGGGAGTGCTTTGCTTTGAAAATAAAAGGCTCCTGTAGCACCTTCCTCCACCATGAGAAATTTTAAGTACTTACCCGATATGGTAACTGAAACTGTAATAGACAGGGGCGATGCCATTATTAAGCTTTATAAAGGGACATTACACCTCTGGAAAAAATGAGAAAAGTCTGCATCACTATTAAGTCTTTCATTAAGAAACCATGCATCATTTAGTCTTCCCATGAATACCGTAGCCATGAGTTCATATGTGAGGTCAGGCAAATACTCCACTGAGGCTGTGGAATCGGAAATAAATTATTTTCCAGCTCCCTTGGTCGAAATATTTCTAATCGACTAGAAAGTCGGTTGTGAAATGGACTGAGCACTCTCCAAATCACACGAATCTTCTTAGTCTGATAGAAATATGTCATCAATCAAAAGATCAACCTTCTCATGTTTGGGGGAAGTGGACACATTTTGACCTTTTGGTGTTGACAATCTCTTTGTAAGTGAATCCGTACTCGACTCGCTTAAGTACAGATCGTCGTCAAATAGATTAACTTGTGACTGATTAGGCAAAGGGACGCTGTCTCGACAGCTTGCCGTAGACTGTCTTTGAATTTGCAATTCAGAATTTGAACCACTTACATAAAGATCTTCACACAAGCTGTCAATACTGGATCGCTTACGCTCACCCATTTTACCTAACTGAAAGTTTCATTAGTTTCCCCTCTACAATAGCTACAACACCACAATAAATTAAATTGAAGTGTCTTGCCGTTCTGAAAACCGAAAAATAAGACTACTTTATTCCCTCATCATGTCATAGTTGTATTTAATACTAAAATTATTTTATACAAATAAAATTATTTTTTGAGGGAACTCTGGGTTTATTTGGAAAAGCCAGTCGACTACAGTAACGTGTTTTACAAAAGATATGGGTATGAGTCATTCTAAAACCTCGTGTACAAAGCCAGTTAGCATATAGTGGAGAATTGAGTATGTGGGGAGCTAACAAAAGCAAGGTCTCAAGAACTGATGCGAATGAGCTGCGCAAGGAGCAGTGCAAGACAGCGCACAGGCCGTATTTTTGGGCCGTGGGTGAGAGAATGGTTCAGTAAAGTGTCGAAGTCCACTCTGTACACCGCAATTCAGGGGCGCTCCCCTTTCCCCACCCCACCCAACAACCTCCCTTTCCCCTGCTATCTTGCAAAGCCAATAGGTGCGCATGCATTCCAGCCGGAAGAAGACTGAGTACTTCCCCTCTGGCCACGCCAATCTGTAACTTCGCTCCAAACCAACCGTATCCCAGGACCTGCCTCGCATCGCCTATCTTTCCCAGCATTTGGAGCAAGCACACTGCATTCACAATATTGCATTGAATTTTAAGCACAGTATTGAAAACCATTTGTTTAAGAGGAAATCTTTCCAACTTATATGTGCTTTTTGAAAAATACTTGTGAGTTACTCAACACAGTCAAACTAGTGTACACAGTAAAAACTAGTGTACAGCATATAAACCATTTACACCATAAAATATTTATGAATATTACACCATAAAAATCATTTACACTATAAAAATACTTTACACTGTCAATGAATGATTTTCATATAAATGTTTTAGTGAGGGAGCAACACACTGGATATTAATTATATCTAGTAAACAAACATTTTAAAAAATTTACTTAAATTTTATTAAGAAGTACTGAACTCTTTCTCTTTCTCTCTCTCTCTCTCTCTCTCTCTCTCTCTCTCTCTCTCTCTCTGTCACACTTGCAGTTACCCAACCCAGTTTGAAAATGAAATTTCTTGAAATTAACTTAGATACCCAATAAACCCCAGCATATACACATCAAAAACATTTCATTCATTAGAAGTACTCAAGGCTCAAATATTCTTCTTTCAATTGCTCTTCTTCAGTTAACTCACACAGAACAAGCTTGGGAGCTGAAGTTATGTACTTCCTGAATACATGAGGCATATCCTGCCTAGTTCTCCCTTCTTTTAGCCATTTCATAGTTCATACCTCATACACACAACATCACTCCCTTAAACATTTCTTAAAACTAACTAAAATTTATTGAAAACACAATTATCCCCATCACTCACACTCGCAGTCATGCACCTATTTTCCTCAGAGTACTTCATATTTTTATTCTAGATTGTATTGAAATATATTTACGAGTATTTAACAGTTTAGATAGGGCCTGAATTCGAGTTACTGACTCGACCATCTGTCCATAGTGCAATAATATGGCGGTCATTCAGTAACTCCCTTTTAACTCTATTAAACGTCCTCTTAGATATACAACAACACACCTAAAATTTAATGAAAACACAATTTTCCCCTGCACTCATACTTGCAATCGTGCACACACACACACATGCAAATACATACACACATGCATTCGACTTATCATTAACTAAGACTAAACATAAAAGATTACATTTTAACATATTTTCTAAACTAATTAAATATATATCACACTCACAATAAATTTTATGTAATTTTCATTCAAATTGTAACAATTTGCTATGAAAGTTACTAAATTGCTTATAAACATTAAAAAGTTTAATGAAAAACGTTCAAATTCTAAAGACTCATTTAACAATTTTAAAGAAACATCATTCGCTTTATTAAAAGTTTAACGAAATTCATTCAAATTCTAAATACTTGTTTTATGATTTTAATGAAACATCATTCATATTTGTTAAAAAGTTTAAATGATTTTAAGAAAAGTTCTTTCAAGTTTAATGATTGATTAAAATGTTTAAAAAATTTATTTCAAATTCTAAAAACTTGTTTACGATTTTAAAAGATCATTCAGTTTGTTAAATTGTTTAATTATTCTAAAGACTTGTTTTACGATTCCAAGGAAAGATCATTCAGTTTGTTAAAAAGTTTAACGAATCTAAAGACTTGTTTTACGATTTTAAATAAACATTATTCACTTTGTTAAAAGTTTAACGAAATTCATTCTAATTCTTAAGACTTGCTTAATGATTTTAAAGAAACATCATTCAGTTTGTTAAAAAGTTTCAATGATTTTAAGAAAAATTCTTTCAAGTTTAACAACTGATTAAAATGTTTAACAAATTTAAGAAAAGTTTCTGAAAAACGCAATCAAAATGAAACCATTTTAAATCAATTTTATGAAAAATTCTGACAAAAAATTCAGCAAAAGAATTAAAAAGCCCAAAATTATCAACTTACTTTAACTCTAGTAACGATTCTGGTAGGCTTTGAACGAGACCTGAACCCAAGGTCAAGCTGTTTGAGCGTCAGCCCTCTCAGGCAACCGAAAGTCCAGGCTGTCTACTCCAGCAGACGTGCAGTTGGCCGAATTCCAAAGAAAGTGGATGAATTCCCCAGCGGGCAGTAGAACTGGTAGCGAGGCTGAAGCAAGAAGTTATTTCACTGCACAAGCCAGTCACATCAGGTCCCAACAGAGCTAACCGAACGACTGGTGGCCTATAACATTCAAGGCTAGGCAGTGCGGACCAGTTCACAGACTGCCTGAGTACGAGAGGGTGTGAGATGATACCTCCATGAAGATCAATCAGCAAATACAGAGCTGGGGTTGGAGGTGCTATTTATACCCCCACCACTCTCCTTTGTCGAAAAAATTGATATTTCGTAATTCACATTCAAAATGCATAAAACGTATTTGAGATGTTTTAACATTTTAAAAATAAAATTTAATGCTTTAAAAAGGATTTTACGCAAAATTTCGAAATGTATTGTGTATATTTTAGAATTCAGCATGTATTTGTCAGATTTTAACCCAATAGATTTGAATTATGTTCTTATTGAATGATTTTGTACATGAACAATTATTGTTATTCCAATATGGGCTTTTTGCAATATGAGGTGTTTGCAACCTGAATGTTATGCATTTAAAATACCTTTTTCATGAACATGAATGAATTTATATTTGTTTAATTAACAGTGATTCGTTCTTTATTCCTTTTATGTTTGCATGGTTACAATCATACATGCCCTAACCGGGACTCGAACCCAGATTATATATATTATAATCATACCTACCCAATACTGAAAGTTGGAAACTAGATTATAATTGTACATGATCTAACCAGGACAGTATATTATATTGTTAGTTATGGAAAAGTGGTTGGATTGCTCACTTCCAGAACTTTTCCTCTAGCTTTTTTCTTTGCATCACACGTACTAGTTAATACATCATACTCTGTTACGACATTTTAATTACTTTCTCCTCTCACTCTCTCTCTCTCTCTCTCTCTCTCTCTCTCTCTCTCTCTCTCTCTCTCCTCTCTCTCTCTCTCTCTCTCTCTCTCTCTCCTCTCTCTCTCTCTCTCTCTCTCTGTCGAGAAAATAGTTTTGTTAGGAAAACAAGTTTACTTTAAATAAGGAATAAGTTAAATAAACACAAAAATTCATTTTAAAACATACATTTATTGACAAAATAAATACCAACACAAGATGTTTCAAAAAAAATAATTATAACACATGGAAACATAAGTACTAATTTCTCCAAAACATACACAAGTAACTACAGGACATCTCCAAAACACTATCATTCATAGCATCAAACAAGTATAGGATGTCACACAATTATTTCAAAAATACTGGTAGATCCAAAAATTTATGTACAACACTAACAAATACACCTTACTCCAAAACAACTACAGGGTTACACAAAACATTGAACACTGACAAGTAGAAGTATAGGAGGTTACAAAATGCATAGCATAAGAAGGTATAGGTTGATTCACAAACATAGATACAAAAAAAATTATCTCTGGTTACACATTATTCCTCGAAATCATTCCTCGAAACATACTTTATTCCTCAAATAAGTCTGTTTAGTACTCAAATAAGGGTTTTTTATTCCTCAAATGAGACTGTTTATTCCACAAAACATACTTTATTCCTCAAAAAATCAAATTAATTCTCAACCAAATTCAAATGACTTAATTGGTTTGAGGAAGACATAATATTTCAAATAAAAACATATTCCTATCACGCAATGTTTACTTGAAATAATTACTTTTTTTCTGTGACGTAATAGTGTTAACTAAAATTTATTATCATACTTCTTGGGTGTTTGCAGATATTACTCAATCAATGTAACCTTGTACCTTAAGTGTTGTTTTAATGAAAACCATCTCTTTTATTCCATGATATTCACCGTGTTTTCGTAACTCCAATAAATATCTAAGTTTACTAACAAGTTAATTTGGGTCTTCGGGAAATATGTAACGAATGTTGTTGACTCCTTTCTGCCTTCTTCGCGGCATTTGTTTTCATCACAAATATTGACTTAACTATGCTTACAAAGAGTAGGTGTATCGTCACTGATACCGGTCTTCTCAGCTGGTTGCGATCATTTATGTCGAAAATCGTTACATTCACATGTTATTGTATATTTCATACAATCCGATTCTATGTCATTTCTTGTAATTACGTTATTTACCTCTTCTTCTATGATATTATATAGTGTAGACGCTACATTTACTTTCCAGGAGGAAGATTATTTTTTTTTTTTACAGATCTTGACATGACAACTCAAGTTATCCGTTCGTACGAACTGACGAAAACAGTATTTGCAGCTAAGAATCGTACGAGATGAATTCTTCAAACATTCGCTCCTCTCATGTCTATGAACATTATAGGCGAAAGTGTAAATTTTCCCACAGTATTTGCAGTGTAGTTTATTCGGTGATGTCTCCATTTTCATCAATGTAAATTAAATGAATAATCTTCGGTGTGAGGAGAAAATTTACTTCCGAATAGATGTTCACCTCACAATGTCAGAATGGCAACTAACTTGTTTCTGTATGAATGTGCTGTTTTAAACAGTATCAAGTTTCATTAATGACAATAAAATGTCTTCGGTTCTAATATTTGTATGTTAATTGCAGAGGTATGCATACTAATTCACCATGTTTTTAAAGCTATGTATGTTAGATGGAATATGTATTTACTTGGTATTCGATCAATATGAGTAAATAGTAATTTAATTTCAGGAATGTAGAAGGAAGAGATGGGTTTGGAAGTATTTCGTAGGGAATTTTTAAAGACTTTGTTTTACTGAACGAATGTGTTAGTCGGAGGCTAGTCTGTTGAGTAAGCCATTTTAAGCTGTGATTGTCTTAATGGTCTTCTGTTTTAAACGTGCATATTTAATACGAAATTCGTTTTTCCTAGAAAATTTTGTCTGATAATTCGCAATGTCGATTCCCTAAGTGGTAATGAATTAAGTTATTTATCTGGCATATTTCTTTACAATGTAAATAATTTGTTGACAGTCGGAATGTATTATCCTAAAAGATGGATACGTGCTATTTCTTTAATATTACGACCAAATTTGTTTTCTAGGGAAATCGATTTGTAAATAAGTTCGAGTATATACACATTTTATGGTAGATAGTGTATCTAAAAATCTCGATTGGGAAGCTTTTGAATTGAAACTTTGTTTTTAAGTAAATTTTAGTGTCGTAGCTAAGTCTACACATAAAATATGTATTTTTCTCTGCTATATATATATATATATATATATATATATATATATATATATATATATATATATATATATATAACAGATTGAAAGTTTGAATATGTATGTATGTGTCGTGTCTTCCATCCTAATAGTTGAAACTTAAGTAAATGGAATGATATTTGTTTGAAAAACTTTGTGCTTTCAATGTTAAAAAAAAAAAATAGAGAGTGAAAATATTTCTTGCACGAAAATATTCTTAGTTTCCTGGAAATGCTTTAATAAGTTTGCTGGAAAACGGGATAAATTTATTGGATTGAAATTCATTTCTTGGATTAAGTTATAAAATTCGTTGGAATTTTATCTGGGGATTAAAATTTCGGGTAATATTTAGCTTTAGGGATATACATTTTGATCGGCGGGACTTGTAACATTTTATTTCGCTGCAAATATGACAGGTTAACGCATTCGGAAGGGGGGGGGGGGGTCGGGGTGCTTGGCCTTGGATTGACAGCGAGGGTGCAGCGTCATCCGGGCAGGGCAGCCCTCCGAAAAACGAACACTGCATTGGAGGGGGTGCTTAGACAGTATCCCTCTGAAAACGTGTTCTTGGCCGGTGTAAGGGGAGGGGGTGGTTGGCCTTGGGCAGGAGAAACACGGAGTCTTCACGCTGGTTTCCGCCATCTTAGTTCTTCGCCAACCCTCACGCTGCATAGACATGACACTGGAACTCTCGACTTCACCGGTCTTCGGAGTGTGATAGCTGCGATTCTCGTTAAGTGATATTATATGCTCCAGGGTTCATATCTTGTTCACAGTCTTTGTAAAATATAGTTTGGAATATTTTTTTAATAAATCTTTAATTTATTGGAAAAAATATATAAATGTTCGTGTGATAGTGCGTTCATCATGTAAACCCCGTTTCTGGGTTCGATAGACGAAACTTCGTAGCATTTTCAACTCGTGTTTGTGTTACCAAGTGCCGTAAATTTCACAGACTTGACTGAAATTAGTAGTACGTCCGTTATTTTTAAACAATTAACTTTTATACAGTCACGTAGTTGTAGGACGAATCGTGTAATCAAGTCGTTAATAGTAGCTTGGTGGGGAAATAGGTTCTGTCAGTCATAAATCTCAATTCAGCCGCACTCCACGTATATATAACAGCTTATAAGCAGGCGCACGTCATACGATCCAGTCATTCATTGACTGAACTCCGAGGTGGACGGGTGTGTTTTGGGACAGCTCCTTGTACAATTTCATTGCATTATTTTTAATCCATTGTTAATTCACCTAGTCTAATTTATATATTAGTATGTGCATCATAAACATAATTTTTTTACATTTGTCACGTAAATCGTATTCACTAATATTTCCGAGAAGCCGTAACCTTAGTCGCTTATCAGCCTCCAAACGTGCTCCACGTATATATAGTCAGGCTCTCGACGTAAGCTCAACTCATTCATTGATTGACATCCGAGACGGCGGATGTGTTTTCAGGGAGCTCCTGGTGCGATTTCATTACATGTTTAGTCATTTTCATATACTTATGTTCGTTAGCTGTTTTTGTATTTTCACCTCAGTCTATAATCACATGGGTTATAAGATGACGTAAGTCCTATATCCAAGTCAATACTTCAATGAGCAAATGAACATATATTAAACATTTTCTTTTTTTTTTACTTGTGTTAAACATTTAATCTATTTTTACACTTGGATTATGTTTCTAGAGTTCCTCACCAGTCTCACAGGCAGATGGACGTGTAAGGTATGTGTCAGAGGCATCAAGTAGTTAATTAATTCCATACTGCACACTCAATGTAATTGTGATAGTCACGTAGTTGTGTTCGTTCGTTATACTTCTCTCGTGTAAATTATATTTCTAACATACAGCTCAGGGTAGACTAATTCATCTCTTTACGTTTAATTTCATACTGGAGAGTCACGTAATTGCACTTGTTTTTTTTTTTTTGGTACCAGCTGGTTTTACTTCTTTCTCGTGTTATTTATTCATGCGTAGAAATTGTTTAAACGCTCTGAAATTCTCTAACGTTTAATTGCATTCTTTCAAAGTCGCCTATCTACCATCACCGTCGAAAAGACACTAAATATACACTTATGCCGCTCTTGTACAAAACTAACCATATATATATATATATATATATATATATATATATATATATATATATATATATATACACACACACACACACACACACACACACACACACCGAGTGCCAGTCGTCGTGCTGACAACATCTACCAGAGCTGCTCCCCAGTCCACAAAAAGAAAGAACTTTAGTACACTCTTGCACCAAACACAAAAAATATTTGATCCGATTAAAAGTTAACCCTTTCAATACATTTAACCCTTTAAATTACTTTAACCTATTCAATAAAATTCGACCTGTTCAATTTGACTAACCCTTTTTGACTAACCCTTTCAATCAATTGAATTAACCCTTTGATATAAAATTAATTAGGTCAATCAAAAAGGTGGCATCCCTTTGGGGTTTGAACCACCCCGGCCCTACTACTGGTGGCGCAGTGGTTAACCAATGGCACCTCTTTGAGGATGGCCCGGGGTTCCTGTCCGGGTCCTCTACCACCCTGATTTCAGTTTCCCATAGTTTCCTGAAGTCACTCCAGTGCTGGTCACATTCCTTCCCCGCTTGTGCTTGTCCGACCAACCTACAGTTCGGCACCCTAAAGGCTGTTCACGATAAAGTGAGCATTCTTGAAATCAACCTCAGGAAAAAACACTGCCCCTGCCTGCATATATTTTAACGGTGGTACTGAGTGACATGCGCCCAGAAAAGATGGTAACGAAGGATGGAAAGTAGTCCCATATCTTAACGTCAAATAAAAAGTGATAGGTAACCATTTCTGATAACTTAAATGATTTATTTTGCTTTCTGTTTTTTTTTTTTTTTATCTGTAAGCATGAGCAAATTTGTAAAATATTTACTTTTCTAATAATTTCACAATTTGACTTGACAGACCCATGAATAAAGTGATGAAGTCCATAGCAATGTTAATTTTACATAAGGTGGAATAATACATAACGTGAATACAAATAGATATTAAGCAGGGCTTTCAGAAGTACGATTTTACCGTGAACACCCTATACCTTCCAATATACCCTTCAGATACGCCAGCCTCTTAAGACACTTTACTTTCTCTTATAAATTTAATTTTTATCAAATCCCAAATTGCATTATGCATGACAGATAAATACATGCCTACAAGCCAGAAACGAATATATAAAGTAACAATTCATTGGAGTTTGTATACAATATATCAACGAACCTCGGAAAACAAAAACAGTTTGGTTGTCCACTCTCATTCTGGCCCCCTTTTCTAAATTTCCGGAGAGGCAATGAATTAACCCTCCCTCCCCTTCAGTTGTAAATTTTAAACAGTTAAGAACGTTACTTCTCTCCTGATTAGCGTGCAGGCGTGTAAACTGAAAACCCTAGGAAGGAATTGTTGAAATTTTACTATAGGATGTTCACAGTAAAATTAGCACTTTTGAAAGCCCTGCTTAAGATCTACTTCTATGCACTTTTTATGTTTTTCCGCCTTATGTAAAATCAGCATTGCCATGGGCCTCATCACTTATTCATGCGTCGGTCAAGTGACACTGCGAAATTATTAGGTACGTAGTAAATATTGTACAAATCTGCTCAGTTTTACACTTCGATGCCTTGAAAAAACAGAAAGCGAAAGAAATAATTTGAGTTATATAAATTCGTTACCTAACTGTTTTGATTCGACATTACGATATGGAACTATTTACCGTCCATCGTTACCAACTTTACTGGGCAAATGTCACTCAGTGCGTCCATTAAATTATATGCATTCAGAGGCAGTGACATTTTTCTAAGGTCCATTTCAAAAGTGCTAACTTTAACAGGAGCAATCTTTATACGACATGCTGTCGGAAATTTGTGTACCATTCTGCAACAGTGATGTGTCAGGTAGAGTGTATTCGCAATAATTTCACACTTCTTTTGTCAAACTCTTGAAAAACCCGCCCATGTATGTTATGTTTGATTGTACCCTAAATAATTTTACGTACCACAAGCGTTTCATGTTTCTGGTAACATAAAAGTATTTTATTTTCCGTTTAATTGTACTTCAACTTATATTTTATTTATAATATGCAATGTTAAAGTTGTAATTAACATGAATAAAGACAGGGAGAATATATTTGTGTTGGTAATGTCTAGAATTAAATAGTTCTTACGAGAAATTTTATTAAAATAGGCGCGCATGAATACAGTGCGTCGGTCCTTTGGTGTAATTCTTCTAGAAGAGGTTTAGGTTAATTTTACTCTGGTTAGGAACAAAACGATATTTCTTGTGGGAGAGTTTAGCATGGGAAAAGTTTCCGTCCTTTTGCGCGCAGAGTTTCAAAAAGGCCACGTTCAAACTGGCGGTAGATGGGAAATTCTAAATATTTGTGTGTAAATCCTGTTCACAATAAAGTGAGCACTTTTGAAATCAACCTTAGAAAAAAGTCACTGCTCCTATCTACATATATTTTAACGGGCGCACCGAGTGACATACACCGAGTAAAGTTGGTAACGAAGGATGAAAAATAGTTCCATATCTTAACAGCGAATCAAAAATGTATGGTTACCATTTGTTATAAGTTAAATTGTTTCTTTCACTTTCTGATTTTTGAATCCATAAAAGTGTAAAAAATATTTTTAAAATATTAACTTTCCTAATAATCTTACAGTTTCATTTAACCGACGCATGAATAAAGTGCTGAGGCCTGCGACAATGTTAATTTTACATTAGTCGAAAGAATACACAACGTCGATACAAGTAGATCTTAAGCAGGGCTTTAAAAAGTGCTCATTTCACCGTGAACAACCTATAAAAGTTCGTATTTGTCTCGAATTGTGATACAGACTTGCACCAGCAAAAATTTTAACTATTGACTTCATTTATGATCTATTATTCACACTCTCTAATGGTGTTTACAACAGAAAAAAAAGCAAAAATACAACTGTGTTCGACATTGAGTGTTCATAAGTACTGTAAGTATATTTCAATGGAAAAACGTTATGAGGTTAGGTGGGATATCAAAATTTCCGTGGCGAAAGTAAATTTTGTAATTTTCTACTTAAAATCGAAGAAAGTGCGCAGGGAAGCCCTAAAAATTAAATCTTACAAAATTTCACAATTTTTTTTTTTTTCAATTCAGTTGTCATATTTAAAGAAAGTAATTTTGTAAGCCAAAGTTTTGCTGGATTCAGTTTACGACAGAATATTAAACAAGATGTGGACACATTCCGTTAATATATTTTCACTCTTAGTGCTAAAAACAAAGTTTATTTTTTTACGTGGACTCTAACGGAATATTTCACACAATTATGTTTGTGTTATGAAAATTGCAACTATCCCATTTACTTAAGGTGAACTCACAACCATCCATTCCATCCGTTAGTCGCCCGTCCGTCAGGCGGTCACGTGATCTTCAACCAGTCACAGGGCAACTTTTTTTTCTGTCCATCAATACGTCAAATATATCAGAAACTTTAACTTTCGACGAACCGACGGATGGTCCACCGCCTTGTAATATCGTTCCTTGAACATGGCTGTCGGAAAACAGTCACTTGTTTATTTGTCTGATTATTTTCCTTTTTAAGTACACAAGGCCGACTTTTTTACGATTCACCTTTGAATTGAAATGGAGAACTTATACATTTTCAGAAGAAATTCTGATAAATAATTTTAGGGAAAAAGAATATATTTATGAAAATTATTAAAAACGTTTCTCTCTGCTCGAGAAAGTCCGTGAACATTTTCTGGCCATCCGGATCAACAAACAACGGATTGTTGTGAGTCGCTTTCAATTGACGGACGAAAACACCGACGGACGACTGACTGTCGGACGGACGACGGATGGTTGTGAGCCCAGCTTTACACGGAAAAATTCGGTACACATGCGACACTAGTGCATCCTGGCGACAAAAATTTCTAGTTGCCAAACTCAAAGCATTGAGCTTCCCAGCCTGGGCAGAAGTGAGCTTGACTAGGTTAACCTTTGTTAGCATGCGGCGGAGGTATAGTCCTATAGTAGAACTTGCAACAGGGTTCAGGAAAGTTGTTAAGTAGCAATGAACAGGCTACATGCGGTGAGGAAACACCGCAGAGACCTAGCGCTAGGCTAAAGTGTATTCTTCTACTCAGGTTGAGGAGTTCAATTCTTTTAGTTTGGCAACTAAAATTGTTGCCACTAGGTAAGCGTTAGTGTTGCATGTGTACCGGGTTTTCTCTATTTTATACGTTGAAATCAAAGTAATTGCAATATTCATAAATAAAATATAAAATAATTACGCAACTCGGTAAACTATTTCTCTTTTATTATGCACGTAGCTTAAATTTTTAAATTAAAAGTGACC
Source organism: Dryococelus australis (assembly GCA_029891345.1). Lineage (NCBI taxonomy): Eukaryota > Metazoa > Arthropoda > Insecta > Phasmatodea > Phasmatidae > Dryococelus > Dryococelus australis. Next base: position 107,645,588 of record CM056993.1, on the reverse strand, counting down.
TCTTTGGAACACTGCGCTCCTAGTGGCGATAATTTTCCTTATGCCAAATACTTCCATAAGATACTCGTTTTGTTCCTAGGCTGAGTATAATGAACGTTAGCTGGGCCTAGTGATGGGATAACAGCTTATAAAATAATCGATTTATCGATTATTTTAATTGTAATCGATGCATTGATTATCTTAAAACAATTCGATTATTTTCGCATTTCAGCTATTTATATTAAATAAAACAAAACATTGCAGATACCTATGTTTCACATTTATTAGAAATATAAAACATTATTTTGAAATAAAACGTTTTTAAAATAGCCGAAAACAGAAAGAAATTAGGTGAAAATAGTTTTAAACCAATTTGTAGAAATATACAGTATTTAGGGTTAGTTTTTATGTATATATTAGAACAAGACAATCGACAATTTTTACCTATTATTAATTCGATTTAAAAAAACAATCGTAATCGATTCATTGAAATTACAAACCTGTGCGATCATCCCATCACTAGCTGGGGCAGCGCCCGCCCGCAGAAAGCTGTAGCGACGTGGCGGCCCGAGCACAGACGCGCTGCTGCTCGGCTGCGCGGAGACCGAAATATCTGACAGGTAGCCTGACTGACGGCGCAGATGTTGAGCATCTGCCGCGAAGACATGCGGCGATCCGCCCGACCCCGGGCCAGCGCGAACACGTGCGCGCACGGCACGGCGCCGGCCCCAGCCGTTTTTGGCGTGTCGCGGGCCGGCCGCAGACCCGACGAACGCGCAGAGGCCAAACGGCGCGCCGTGTGGCTAGTTACCCGTCTTTCCCTGGTGTCGCTCGCGCGTGATCCGCCGCTGCGCTCGGATAGGCTGCTCTTGGCTCTGCCGGCGTCTGGAATCGCGGGACAGTTCCTTCCACGGGGGCGTACCCATTCGCTGATCGTCTGCGCGAGGCTCTGGGAACGGGTTATCGTGTCTTACTGAAGAGCGAAGAGAGATATGGGCAGCTCTTAACATCCGAGGTCTTCAGAGCCGATGTGACTGAAGCCGTATGGAGCGTCTGTGCCCGGGCCGCCACGCCGCTCTTTGCATGCCGTCGTGCGAGCGCCGGCCCAGCTAGTGATGGGATAATCGAATAATTTTCTAATTCCAATGAATCGATTACGATTATTTTTTATCGAATAAATAATCGATAAAAATATTGATTGTCTTGTTCTAATGCACACATAAAAATTTACCGCAAGTACTGCATATTTCTATAGATTTGTTTAAAAGTACTCTAACCAATTTTTTTTGTTTATTTTTAATAATTTCTACTATTTTGAAAATTGGTTTTTTCAAAATTATATTTTATATTTTTAATAAATGTGAAACATGTAGGTATCTGCAATGTTTTGTTTTACTTTTAAGTATGAACAGCTGAAAATCGTGAATAATCGAATTGCTTTAAGATAATTGATGCATCGATTGTAATTAAATAATCGATAAATCGCTTATTTTACAAGCGATTATCCCATCACCGTATGGAGCAGCGCCGGAATGCAAGGCAGGAGGAAACGAGAAATCCCCGAGAAAACCCGCCGACCAGCGGCACCGTACGGCACGGTTCCACATTCAAAAACCCAGGGACGACCTCGCCGGGTCTCCTTGGTGGGAAGTGAGTAGTCTAACCACTACACCACCGCGGCTCCTCTTGTGTCTTATAGGTAGGGATAGGAAAATTTCTCGAGTTCAATGACCTGTATGCTAGACTCCAGAATCCTTTGTATAGTCGAACCTCAGATGTTTGTTCATTGGTTGTTGCCCCGATATTATCCCACATTTGACAGTACGGGATTCGCTTCTTGTTACCTTGCAAGTTGGCTATTGGCGCGGAGTTGTCCAGAATGTCTAATAATAAACTCTGATCCAAATGGGAAGGTGAATTCAATGTACATGAGTTGAAAATCTACCTTTTCCTGGAATGAATTCGCGATTTTTTGCTATCCCTATTTATAGGCTGCTGCATGCTGCAGAACGTTTCCTATTGGCTGGTTGCCAGTGCAGATTGGTGAACGGAGATCCAATGTTTTGCTGGCCAGTGTCGCCACTCTGATGACGTGTGTGACTAGAATTTTCAGTTCAAACGTCTGTTTATTAAGGCGCATCCCTAGTTCTCATGAAGGTTTCATTGTATGCAGCTTCTGATTGTTAAAAAATCTAGGTAATATTTCGTTGTAAACCTCATTTTAGGACAGAAATGACAGTCAATATTTTGTTGCCAATTCATAAATTTGGTTACTGAAACATAAATTTGGTCGATGAATTGCGTCAAATGTCAGCATTAACAGCTGTTAGTAGCCTTCTATTTTCGATATTTATTCTTCTGTAAAAACAGTGTTTTGAACTGTACAGGCTGTTCACGGTAAAATGAGTACTTTTGAAAGCCCTGCTTAAGATCTAGTTGTATCCACGTTGTGTGTAAAATTAACATGATCATGGGCCTCATTGCTTTATTCATCCGTTGGTCAAACGAAACTGTGAAATTATTAGAGAAGTAAATATTTTTACAACTTTGCTCATTATTTACACTATGGCGCATTAAAAAAACATAAAGCGAAAGAAATAATGCAAGTTATCACAGATGGTTACTCAACACTTTTAATTCGACGTTAAGATATGGATCTTCTTTCCATCAGCGTTATCAACTTTACAGTAGGCGCATGTCATCCAGTGCGCCGGTCAAAATATATGTATTGTTCCGCCTTATGAGAGATTAACATTATCATGGGCCTCATCACTTGATTCATGCGTCGGGCAAGTGAAACTGTGAAGTTATTAGACAAGTACATATTTAAAAATTCTGCTCATTTATACACTTCCGTGCATTAAAAAATAAACAGAAAGCAAAAGGAATAATTTAAGTTGTCACAAATGGTTACCTAACACTTTTTATTCGACGTTTAGATACGGAACTACTTCCCATCCATCGTTGCCAACTTTACTGGGCGTATGTCAACCAGGGCGCTCATTAAAATACATGCAGGTAGGGGCAGTGACTTTTTTCTTAGGTTTAATTCAAAGGTACTCATTTTATCGTGAACAGCCTTTAGCTGGAGGCGAAAATTTTAAGTCGCCAAACTATGAGTTTTGAACTTTGAACCTTAATTAAAGGCATGAGTGAACGAATGCTACCACCGATCGGCTGGAGATGATGTGTCCTGTACTACGCTGTCGAAAAGAAGGGCTGATACGTGCGTGTTGCAACCTAAGATGTCGTGACTCGAAGACGACCCAGGGAACCTTATACGTCTCCTTCCACTCTCGGCCGCCTGCCGGCGCTGAGGCACTACATCAGGTTTCACATGAAGCAAGACGTGTTTCATGCGACATCTCGTACGAAAAATTCCATACGACATTTCCGGGTACTACAGATTGTAACATCGGTGAGTTGCAAAAAGCCATGATACAGTATGCGAAGTAGCTTACTTTAACAAGATATTTGCTTCAACATATCCAGCCGAAATTAATTGTTTTTATTTTTAAAACATGTTAGTTATAAATGTGCAATGGTTGCGCGAGAAATGAGTGCTTTACGTACTGTAGCAATGTTTTCTTTCCCTGTATTTTTCTTTGCACTCCTCAGATTATCATTTTCTTCTACCTCTTTGGTTGATAGGGGCCGCGGTGGCTAAGAGATTAGCACGCTCGCCTCCCACCAAGGCGAACCGGGCTCAATCCCCGGTCGGGTCACCGGACTTTCGCAAGTGGGAGTCATTAGTCGGCGGGTTTTCTCGGGGATCTCCTGTTTCCTCCGCTACTTCATTCCGGCGCCGCTCCATATTCACTTCAACCACCCTAATCGGCTCTCAAGACCTCGCTGTTAAGAGCCGCCCAAATCTCTTCACTCACTCACTCAATGGTTGATGTACAACAGGTTACATGACCAGCATAGAAGGACCAATACGCTCATTAGTTCCGTGCGACTTGTATTGCCTTGCTCAAAAAAAAAAAAAAAAGTACATGCTCTTGTAGTTGTAAAACACAGATTTTTATGTATAATGTATGTAGAGATTTTATGCAATATATGTATCAACCGTTTGTGCGAATTCACTTTGAGGTATACTGAAACAGTATTGGCTGTAGGCCAATTTATCACACGTCCGTGCGTCAACGAATCTGTTGTTTAAATTTTTATGTGTGGAGTATAACGTGTGTATAGGCTGTTCACGATAAAGTGAGCACTTTTGAAATCAACCTTAGAAAAAAGTCACTGCCCCTGCATGCATAACTTATGCCCTGAGTGACACGCGCCCAGTAAAACTGGTAAGGATGGATTGGAAGTAGTTCCATATCTTAACGTCGAATATAAAGTGTTAGGTAATTATTTCTGATAATTTTAAAAACTTCTTTTGCTTCCTTTTTTTTTAAGTATCGAAGTGTAAAAATGAGCACATTGGTAAAATATTTACTTTTGTAATAATTTCACAGTTTCACTTGACCGACGCATGAATAAAGTGATGAGATACGTGACAATGTTAATATTACATAAGGCGGAAGAATACCCAACGTGCATACAAGTAGATCGTAAGCAGGGCTTTCAAAAGTGCTCATTTTACCGTGAACCACCTATACATGTACAGCGTATGCGTAGATTCTTGAAAATGTATTTATTATGTGCTGCGTGTACTATACTGACGTATACTTACATGGCAAGCCACCACATTATGCTAGCCAAATCTATATTATTATATGTATTCGGGTGGGAAATAATGGGTGGCAACAGGGTAAAATTATTCACTTTTAAATTTTAAATGTAGCCAAGTGTGAATTACCAAGCATGGAGTACTGTTCTGCCCGGTCTGAAGCTTGGCAGGCAGGCGATACCTCCTAGGTACCACTCGAACACCACTCGTAAAGCTGTACCACTGCATCGTTGTGTACATTGACAACCCAGGAACACTTAGCCTATATTTATTCACAACTGGTAGGTACTAATAAACATGGGAAACCACAGGGATGGCAAACTGAAATGATGTAGACGACCACCAAGCCACGTTAGTTTGTCCAGTATTTATTGAAACATTCTTCTAATTCTTATTTGTTCATTGTTACTTTTCAACTATCTAATATGAAAAAAATAGTGGCAATTTGCAAGCATTAATGCAGACACATAACAATCCTAGAATATGTGGAAGTAGCCGTACCTAGCATAGCAAAATCCCTGAGATACGTAGCTGCACTGACTTAAGTTCAAACAGTAAATTATCTCGCTAAAATTAATGTTAATCTCCAGTAAAAATTAAAAATAATTTTCTTAATATTTTCTTAATTTTCTTATATATATATATATATATATATATATATATATATATATATATATATATATATATGTGTGTGTGTGTGTGTGTGTGTGTGTGTGTGTGTGTGTGTGTGGTGTGTGTGTGTGTGTGTGCGCTCCTAGCTCAGTGTGAGTGAGACTCCTTTCAGGTTTTCTATGAGCAAAGTCTCTTAAAACAATATGGCGTCGCCAATAAGGGACGCTGCATATGGCCTCTTAGTACTATACTTGGACGGGCTTATCAGTTTGCAGTAGACGTGTAGCTGTCGTTGCTCTCGTAGACGTAGGTTCACTTTATAGGTGTAAACAAAACAGAGCTGAAAAGTCTCGCAGACAGTAGGATATAAGTAGGGTGTCTCGTCGACGTGGAGATACGGCTCGTACACGTTCGTGACCTAACTTCTACCTCCTAACTCTTTAACCCTAGCAAAAGGAGCAAATTGGCTCTCTCTAATGCTGGAGGCACTTATATCACATAAAGATTCAGGGAGAAGCTAAAGCACTCTAGCAAACTAATTTGAATCCTACTCTGCACCAACATATAGGTCAGAGTCCTATCACTAACTTCTATGATGCACGATGGTTGATAAGAGAGAGACAGCTAAGCTCTCTGGCCGGGAGCTAGCTTAAATGCGACCAAATGTTTCAGCCAATGGGAAGTCAGGATTCGAACCTGTGGGCCAATGGGAAGCTAGAAACTCTCTAAAAGCCACCACGTACCACTTACAACGTCCTAACTGCTAAAAGGCATACAATACCTGGTCTCAAAACATACACAACAAAATTTAAATAAAAAAACATTAACAAATATGAGATCATAAAAATGAAATATAATTATTAATACAAAATGTACACAAAAATGAAAACCAACTAATATCCTATCCTTACACGAAATGAAATTGTCACAGTACAATCTAGGGTAAAAATATCCTAGAATGGTAAAAAATCAAAATAAAAATAAGAAATATATTAAAATAAATACAAATACAAATTATATGGAAATTACATATGTTACATGTGTAATAAAACAGTTTTTTCATAGTTAGAAAAAACATAAAATGTAGCGAGACAAATGACAAATATTAACATAAAATATGTTGATTAAATATGTAAAACAACATACATTTTGCATGTGGTACACTATATCTCCTCATTCCGCGCTAGATAAAATTTTCCGTACAAACTCGGGAGGAAACTTCCATGAGAACTGCTGCCTGAGCTTGCATGCAAGATGTTATGAAGGGTTCTTGTAAAGACGAGTGTTTTTTTTAAATATTATTTTACTGCTGCAACTGTGGTTCAGTAGCTATCTTCACTCATGACTTCAGCATTATAAGCTTATGCACAGAGGCTAATAGTTTTGTTGTTATAACTGGGAATTTTATCTATATCTACACAAAGAAATAAAATAGAAGTGTCTGTCTGTGATTTTTAAATTTTCCACTTTAAATTATTTTTTCATGTGGGATGATCGATTACTAAGCCATACATAATGTTAAATTTTATTCTTGTTTGTCTGTCTGTACGACCGGATTTAACTCCAAAACCACTGAACGTATTGAAATGAAATTTACACAGTCTATAGATAATAACCCCCGTACTAACTTAGTCTTTGATTTATCGTGATATCTCAAACGGTTCTAAAGATATGATGGGGATCAGAGATGTAAATAGGTACACAACACAGTTACTGCATAAAAAAATCATTGTTGAAACAATAGCTCCGTCATATCTCCTTTCTTTTTTGTCTATGAGCTGCCCTCCTTTCCTTCCCAAGAGCAGTAGTGGCCCAGTGGTTAGAGTTATTCCAAGTGGGCCAGTAGTGGCTTAGTAGACATAGATATATCAAATGGAGCCGCAGTGGCCCAGTGGCTAGAAAGATTCCAAGTGGGCGTTTTCCGAGACCGTGTTCTTGAAAGGGTTTATATGATTCACCCCAACCACCACGAGTGTTACTATCTTCGCATGTTATTGCATATGGTAAAGGGGCCCACGTCGTTCGAGAGCCTCGAATCAGTTATTGCATATGGTAAAGGGGCCCACGTCGTTCGAGAGCCTCGTAAACAGTTATTGCATATGGTAAAGGGGCCCACGTCGTTCGAGAGCCTCGAAACAGTTAATGGTGTTGTACATCAAACATATCAAGCTACATGTTTAGCTCTTGGCTTACTGGAAAATAACAATCACTGGCATGAAACATTGACAGAAGCCAGTGTAAGTTGGAGTGCGCCTAAATTAAGAGAGCTGTTTGCTATGATGTTGGTTTTCTGCAACGTTTCAAATCCATTGGCATTGTGGGAATCTTTTCGTGAGAATTTCTGTGAAGATTTGATCACAGATTTTACACGACGTTGTCCAGATTTCGATATAAACATTCACATATCGGAAATAAATAACCGTGCTTTGATCCTACTCCAAGGTGTGGTTGTTTCTTTCAGTAATAAAATATTTATGACTTTAGATTACCAGCACCTCAAATTACTTCGCAGTCTGCTACCAATCGAGAATACTTTCAGCAATTGAGCTACGACTCAACCCAACTTGACTGTGTAATACAGAATTGGGAAACAAAATTTAATTTCGAACAAAGACAAAGTTATGAGCAGATATTGGAACGCGTTGAAGCCGCAGCTGGTAGTGTGTTTTTTTGGATGCACCAGGTGGCACGTGGAAAATCTTTCTCATAACTTTAATTTTGTTAAAAATCAGAAAAGGAAAAAAATGCAATTGCGGTTGCATCATCAAGTATAGCTGCGACTCTATTGCCAGGCGGCAAAACTTCGCATTCTGTTCAAAATACCAATAGATGCTAATCGGCTAGAGCAACCAGTGTGCAACATTTCCATAAACAGTGAAAAAGGTAAAGTCCTTCAAGACTACGTTTTCATTGTCTGTGAAGAATTTAAAATGGCGCATAAAGTCTCTATAGAAGATGTCGATCGAACATTACAAGATTTAAGGAATGGTAGTAGGCCGTTTGGCGGTGTTTCAATTTTATTTTCGGGAGAATTTAGACAAATATTACTCATTATTTCTCGAGGGACGCACGCAGACGAAGTTGCAGAATGTATAAAAAAATATGTGATATGAAGCCATATTCAAAAGTTACATCTAAAAGAAAACATGAGAGCAAGTGCTGGTGATGCAATAACTTCCAAGATATTGTTAGATGTAGGAGAAGGAACAATTAAACACAATGGCAATATGGGAATTATTTTATTAATGACTCTATGCGAAGTTGTTGAACAACAAAACATATTAATCAGAGAAATACATCCGGATGTACAGGATCTCAGCACAAAAGAGGATTCCTGGTTGTGTGAAAGGTCAATTTTAACACCCAAAAATGATCAAGTTAATGATATTAATACAAAAATTATTTAAATCATTCCTGGGGACACAACACACACACACAGAGATTTATATATATATATATATATATATATATATATATATATATATATATATATATATATATATATATATATCTGTGTGTGTGTAATCAAGATGAGGCTGTCCACTATACAATAGAATTTTTGAACAGCTTTTTTGCATCTGACTGCGTAATCATAAAATACAGTTAAAAATTGGAGTACCGATTATATTACTCAGAAATTTGAATCCACCTAAACGTTGTAACGGAACCCGCCTAAAAGTTATTATATAGCTGTTATTTTTACCGGATGCGCAAAAGGAGAAATAGTTTTCATACCAAGAATTCCAATCATACCCACAAACTACCCGTTTCAGTTCAAGAGATTGCAGTTTCCCGTTAATTTATGTTTTTAGATGACAATTAATAAAGTGCAAGAGCAGACGTTATCCAAAGTAGGCGTAAAATTGAGTAAAAGTTGTTTCAGTCATGGACAGATATACGTAGCATGCTCTCGAGTTAGTGATTCGACAAAATTACTGGGGCTTGCTCCTAAGCGTAAAACAAAAAATGTAGTGTACAGGGATGCTTTGGTATAAATAATAAAATTACAAAATCTTTTGACTACAAGAAATTCGAAAAGGACTAGACCATTGCCTAAAATGTTAGTTTTTTGGTTTAAATGTAAACAAATGTTATATTTTTAAATACGCACTTATAATATTATCATATTATTATCTTACTATCATATATTTATATAGAACTACCCACAGCTTCTCCCGCGTGGAATTCGGATAAAAAGTGTCCTATGTCCTATATTATACCTCAGTACCAAACCTTAAATTCCATTGATGCGTTACGGTGTGGATCGGTGTGATCGAGTAACAAATATCCTAACATCCATCCATCCAAACTTACGCACTTATAATATTAGTGGAGTTATATAAATTATGTTTAAATCAAAATTTATACATAATTTCTATAATCAAAACTAAAAAAATAAATTTTAAAGTTTTAAATATAATTTAAAAATAAATTACAAATGTATGTTTATGTTTAGGTAGAAATTAATACAGTACCTGCATTGTGCTTATTTCAATATTCTATTTTAATCATATGTCAAAAAATTCTAAACTCCATGTGAACGAAGTCGTGGGCAGTTCTAGTTTTAAATAAACACGAATGTTTATAATAATTTTCACACAATGCTGTTTTAGAATCAGTCAATATTTACCTGATTTTTTTATTTATTATTTATACGAGTTTATTAGTTTTATGCTCTTTATCAAAACAAATTTACTCCTCCGTCCTCTCTCTGATTGGCTAAAATGTCAACCTTGTGGGAAACCTTCCAATGAAAATTCCACACGACCAATTATGGAAACGTCTGTGAAAAAGGGTCGGCAGTCGTCCAAAATTTTCATAGAACGATCCATACAAGCAGCCATGCAGCCATGCGTGGAATCGTCAAAGCAATCTTCCGCCGTGGTGTACACGCTTTACGCAAGAAATTCTCGTGCAAGGTCGACACCTCGCGCAAGTTTTGTACCCAGCTTGCGTCGTGTGATGCCGGAATCACATAGCCCCAACAAGTAAGACACGACAGCCTCGACACGACACGTAAAACTAAATAGCCGTTGAAATACAAGATAGATCTGACGCAAGCCTGACGAATTCTGTCGTCCGACCAGCAATTGTGGATTAGAAATGGTTTTCGTTGTGTCGTGCGGCACGACGCACAGAGTATGCAACTTTGCAAAATGAAATTGTATAGCAAGCTTTCCCTACAACGGCAAATACGCAGCTGAAAATAATAAAAAAATGTAAATTTCTGTATTTAACTCTTAAAAATAATTTTACCTATATATGCATTAGCGATAGCTAGAGATAGTGGTATATCGCGGAAAAAGTCGACTGTTTGCATGGATTAAAAGTACTGTATACATGTCCGACAGTTTTCTTTCCTTATTGGCTGTCAAGCATGTATGAAGATACTACCCCTCTTCGCTGGATCAATGAAGATTCTGTTACTATAAGGCAGAAATTTCGTGACAGGCCTGCAAACAACGTAGATGAGTAAAAACTTTGTTCATTCAATCATGAAAGAAGATGTGTTGGTTCAAAACATTTTCGCGGTTTTCCACCATATATAGTGATAGCACTTTGTCACCTTCATTTATTCCAAATTTGCGTCTTGTCCACCGCCTTTGAAACTAGCATAGTCTATCAGCGCCTTCTAAATAGTTACGTAAAATGTCGAGAGAGTCGTTGTCGGTTCTGTCGTGTCGTGCTGTAATTCAAGCAGTCACAGTGAAACTTCAATTGTCGTGTCGTTGCTGCTGTTTCCGTCGCGTCGTGTTGGGTTTGGTCGGAGCTATTTGATTCCTGCTTGAAACTTGCTTACTCGATCGCGCGTGGACGCGGGAGGATGACATCTGTCGAGTGCCTGCCCTCCTCCCCCTCCCCCTTCCCCCCGCTCTCTGGCTCGACGAGACCAAATTGCATCTCTCCCCGTAACAAGCAATTCGCCCCCGTGATTCCCTAGCGAATAGCAAGCTGTGCGGTTGGCAACAGGGCCGCCTCCCCCCCCCCCCATCCCACCAACTCCTCACCCATGCTAGTGAACTCTCGTGTCCCTATTTCCGATCTGTGCTCTGTGAAGTCAACCAGCGCTGAAAGGGAAATATGTTCCACCCGCCATTCACGTCTGTTCCAGTCACGTGACTGTTAATTTAGGAACCATAGTTTTTTCGCAGTTTATCCGCACTTTTTTTGATCAAACCTTTGCAACATCACCCCGTGTATGAAGTGTTTGGTTTGGCATTTTAATGAAAGTATCGTCAATGTAATGTCACGAAACCATAACGAAAATTGGAAAAAAAATGTTGGCTCTTGCGGACGGGGCAAAATTACCACGCGTGATGTCTGGAAGGGGAAAGAGGTTCAATGAGAAACATCGACATTGTTGTCGGTACCAGAGTTTAGGCATCTCGTGTCAAGAATGATGCTTAGCGTAACAGAAGTTTATTCTACTCAGATTGGGAAGCTCAGCGTTTATAGTTTGGCAACTGAACATTTTCGCCTCCAAGTATCACTGATGTAGCATGTGTATAGGATTTGATTCGTCTTGCATGTAAACAAATGGGATGATTCGAATTGTGGTTTAAAAAAAAAAAAAAAAAAAAAACTCTTCCTTTTTGTATTGTTGTGACAAGAACACAAGAGCGCAGACAATATCATTTTCAAATACTTTAATTCTTTTTTTTTTTTATTTCTAACATTAAACTCTGTTCAAAACATGCAACAAAGTGATTGCTTATACAATTTTTACACATTAAAAAGTATTTAAAAAGTCAACCTTGGCATACAATGGCTATTAAAGCAGGGCGCTCTAATAAAATGATAAAAATACACATTAAAAATAATCTATACTCATGTAACAACAACAAAAATGAAATAATTTAGTGTCATGATATCTCGTTACCTCCCAATTAAAATAAATCAAGTTGCAAAGGAGAATCTTTACCCTTAAGCACCAATATGAACGTAAAATTCATTTTAAACAAAGAGTTGATGCTTGGAAAATATTAAACAGCCAAACTTAACATAGATTAAAAGAACCATCTGTAAGTTGGGCACGCCAGCCTATCCAAAGCCCATCTGACCTAAAAAGAGACATTCACAATCATTAAAAAAATACAAATTAAAAATTATTAAAGCAATTCAAGCAGCGACGATCTCAAATAAATACACTTGCTGGTGGGTTATTCAAAACTCTCAAACTAGTGCAAGTCGATGCGGTCCCATTTCAACACCATGAACTTTTCAGGCGACTTGCAGCAAACAGTTTAAAGTTTACATATCAGGAAGGCGTTTAAAAGAAAAGGTACTATGGCCACTACATACTACAAGTTAATCCAAACTTAAATTTTGAAAACACCAGGTAAAACCAAACAGAATTTAGAATGCAAATATATAGCACTCACATAAAACCCTAACTCAGTTTACTAGAAAATTACTAGAACTTGTCACAAACCCACCTCGCCGTGCCACTCATCGTGCATTACTGGATACATTTCGATTCGCTAACTCGGGGGAGGTTATGTCTGTAGAACAGAGTCCATCACGGACATAAGAGCGGGTAATAACAGAGGAGTATTATAGCTGAGCTGACCTGAGTAGAAGTGGACCAACTCTCCTCGAAAGCAAAGCCCGTTCATACCGAATTTACAACAGCCAATCATAGCACAGTAACTCGCGCATGCGCAGAAGTGGAAGGGATTGCTAAGAGGTAGGCGAGAAAAGGGAAGGGGGGAAGGTATCCAAGGCAATCGCAGGTGGAGCAGCAGTTCAAGTCACTTACATCACATCAGGGCGCTCTATAAGCGCGGGCGGCGCTGACAGAAGCTGCGCATTGTGTTATAACTAGAGACCCAGAATTTCGCGGGTTCATTTCTAGACAAGTTGGAATTCACACCCGTGTACGTACATGTTACGTTTGTAATTGGTCGACGTGTTGTTTGACAACTCCAGGAGATAAATGAGCAAATAACAAGCATGCAATAAATTGTGTGCCCAACCACCGCGTTTTACTACGACAACAATCAACTAATAAACAGTTTATATCTGCATGGGAGTATATAAGACTGTGAAGTCTAGCCTATAGTAATGAATATCTCCCATTAACGCACAGCAATAATCACAGCCTCGTGAGTGCAAGCGCAGGCCGGCGCTGTGGGAGGGCTGAATTCCCCCCCCCCCCCCCCAACGTTCCACCAGGTGGTCAGCCTTCGCGCCAACCGTCTCCAGGCTGGCGTCACAGCCCCCCCCCCCCCCCCATTTTTACCTCTACCACTGCTGAGGAGCCGGGGAGTGGAGTATTAGCAGTGACTGGTGCCGAGTATGCATGCAGCACTTAAGTTCTGATGGGAAACCTGTGTTTATGTAAAGTGTCGGCCCTTCAACCCGTCGGGAAGCGAAAGACGCGTGCCAGCGTAGGAGAATGATGAAGTCATCCCCGCCTCCTCTCCTGACCATGGAAGACGGTGGGGGTGTCGCAATCCAATTTGACTGCGAGCAGAACGTTATTGCTACGAGCGCCGCCGGAGCGCTCAAGAGACGCCTCTTGGCATGTTGACAAACTAGCTTTGGAGGGGGTGGAAAAAGGGGGGGGGGGGGGGGGGACCGAGGACACCTCGCTCTCAAGTGGCGAGCAGTGAGTCACGCTACGAGAGCACCACCGGGTGGGTCGGCATGCTCAATACCCGCCGCCACTAAGCTGCGTCCATTTTAATTACATCTTGGCTATAGGTGATTATTTCAGAGTTTTTGAAATCAACCTTCAAAAAATACCTCTACACCTCACCTGTAGGCTATTCACGATAAAGTGATAAAAGTCCTCTCATTTGGAATAATAGTCTATAATAATATTTTATTGTGGTCTTAGATGTTAACTTCCGAGTGTGGTGGAATATATACACAATGTTTATTACATGCATGGAAATATACATTTAAAAAGGTGGTTTAAATATAAAATATGGCTGAAAGGAAAAAGTAACTAGGGCATCATAAGTGCTCACTTTGCCGTGAACAGTCTATACCTACGTAAATTTTAACGGGCACCCACATACACACTTGCATGAGCCCAGCAAGCTGGTAATGACGGGTGGAAAGTAGTTCCATGTACAAACATTTAATTAAAAGTTTTGCATTTGTGGAATCTGAAATTATTTATTTTACGTTCTGTTTTTTTTTTTTATGCAAGTAAGTGTTATGTTCAGTAGATTTGTAAAGCACTTAATTTTATAACAATTTCACACCTTCGCCTGATAGGTGCATGAATAATGTGATCAGGCACCTTGGCGATGTGCATTTTACATATGTTGGAAGAATACACGATGCGCATACAAGTAGATCTTAAGCAGGGCTTTTAATAGTGCTCAGTCCACCGTAGACAGCATATACAAACACTCATTGATGAGAATGTATAGCCGCCATATTGGATTTACGTATAATCCCCCATAATTTAATAGCCATCTTCAATATTTAAAACCAGGCTTTTCAAGACACGCGGATCATCTTGGGGCAACGGTGGCTGAGCAGTTAGCACGCTCGCCTCCCACAAAGGCGAACATGGTTCAATCCCTGGCCAGGTCACCCGATTTTCGCAAGTGGGAGTCGTGCCGGATAATGCCTTCATTCTGGCGCTGCTCCACATTCAATTCAATCACCTTCATCGGCTCTCAAGACCTCGCTGTTAAGAACTGCCCAAATCTCTTCACTCACTCACGGATCATCTTAACGGTTATTTCGGAATCCCTCTTCTTCTTCTCATGTGATTCGTTTCACATTTGTAGCCATAATTATAGGTTCTCTCATAATTTAATAATTTGTCCCCCGTAAAGGAAAATATGGATGCAACTGAAACCATACATTCTTCGTCAAACTCTCTTTTTTAATGCCCGGCCGTGAATTTGATTAAGAAAATGATGAAAAAAAAACCAATATCCAAGTGTTGTATCTACCTCTCAATTATTTACTTGCATACTAAATGCTGCGGGTTCGCAGTTAATTCAACGCTTTTGAAATATACCTTAAAAACATCCCTACTTGAACTGCAAATAATTCCATGAACGGATCTCAGTAATTACTAAACTGTGGTCCGCAGACCATGGGGGGTCAGTGAAACAAATATATTTTACTTATATGAAAATATTGTAATTATGCTGTAACTGTGTACCTTTTTTGTTGTCAGAAAAGATAGGTAGTAGAATGATTTGGTAGACTCAAGCATAGAGTCAGGAGTAGGCGCCAGGCACCGACCGGCCGCCATGTTGTGATGTCACCCGACCACCATGTTGGATCCAAGTGACCTTAGATCTTGATCCGCGACCTTGACCTTGACCCTGTACCCGTGACTTTGAATGACCTTGGACCAAAAAAATAATACATTTGCAGAAAAATTATAAAATAACAAAAAATTAAAAACTTATTTAAATAAATTATTTAAAGATGTACAGGTAGGAGGTAGGGGGTTCAATGACAGGTGGATACACTAAGCTCCCGACACGATTGGCCCTCGCCAGGTCAACCAGTGTCCATCTCGTCAACCATGGTATATGTTGATGACATTGATCTTGACCTTAGACCTTGAACTTGGATGACCATGAAACCAAAAAATTCCAAAAAAATCCCAAAAATATTGAAAAGATTTGAAACAAAGTTGAAAACCGGTGTAAAAATTACACTGACATAACCCGACTGCCACCTTGAATCTATGTGACCTTGACCTTGAACCAAGACCATGACGTCTGATAACTTTGAAACTAAACAATTTGCAAATTAGTTTTAAAAACTCCCAAAAAATTCTAAAGAAACTATTAAAAATAATTTTTTAAAAATATTAGTTTTTTTAACTATTAAAAAAAATATAAAAATTTTAATTTCGAATGTTTTGACTTAGAGGGGATGGAAACTGAAACCGACCAGCCACCATGATATGACGTCCCCCAACCACCATAATGAAACCAAGTGACCTCAAACTTAATCTTTGACCTTGACCCCATGAACTTGTATGAGTTTAAACCCAAAAATCGCACAATTTTCCAAATAATGAAAATAAATATAAACTTACAAAAATTAATAAAAGTTGTTTAAAAATTATTATTAACAAGTTTATTTTAAAAACTTACGTTTCCAAAGGTTCCCTCAGCACCACATCCAGCAGATGACTAACCATCGTCAATGTTTCTCATTGTTTAATTAGTCGGTTCCCCTCCAATCCCTCAACCAATTTTTCTCATTGGTTAATTTTTATGCTCGCTTCACCCGCTAAAAGTGTTTTTTTTTTTGGTTGATTATTCAAATTCGTTCGACCCGCCTCCAATGTGACTCATTGGTAAAATTTAGTCAACAGGTCTCCAACTCCATCTTTGCTCATGCCGTCGTAAGCAGCCATCTTGTTTTTTCGTTTGTCATTTGTTTTAATTTTCAACGCCTAGGCGATACTAGCGTATTAATTATTGATTTCGTCGCCAGAGGAGCTGTCGATTTAGCCACCATTTTGGGTGTTGACCTTGATCTTACCCAAATGACATTGAACTCGAAAAATCGAGAAAAATGGCAGCCCGTACAATTGTCAATTACTCGTTGGATACAATGGACCATACCGACTAACAATACTAATTTAATGACTGAATGCCCATAAGACTTGCTCCACCCATGACTATATCCACCCAAGACTGACTCCGACAAAGAAGACTGACTCCACCAAAAACTGACTCCGCCCAAGAATGACTCCAGCCAATACTTACTCCACCCAAAACTTATTCCACCCAAGACTTGCTCCACCCAAGACTTACTCCACCCAAGACTGGCTCCACCCAAGACTGGCTCCACCCAATACTGGTTCCACCCAAGACTTACTCCACCCCAGACTTACTCAACACAAGACTTACTCCAACCAAGACTTACTCCACCCAAGACTTACTCCACCCAAGACTTATTCCACCGAATAATAACTCCACATGAGACTAAATCCACCCAAGACTAACTCCACCCGAGATTAATGCTACCCAAGACTAACTCCACCAAGACCGACTCCACCCAAGATTAACTCCACCAAAAACTAACTCCACTCAAGACTAACTCCCCCCAATACTTGATCTTGACGACACTGACTGAGCCCAAGACAAACTCCTGACCAGACCAGTTCCTGAAAAATCTGGCTAGGCTAACCGACAAAACTAACCTGCCATACCACCCAGCTATACAATCAAACGATGATAGAAGATCTGGGGGAAAAAAAAGTGTTCTAATAAATTTCATGTAGCTAACCTCTTCGCAGAAAATCTTCGCAGAATCTTAGCAAAACATTTCTACAATTGTTGACCATACCAAAGGGTCTTACTAACTTATCAGGCCATCTTACCAGACTAACTGACCAAGCCAACCAACTAGTTGCAAAACATTTCTCAAAAATATTCCCCTCATTTCAGTCATTCAGTCATTCACCATACTGCATAGAACGTATTCATTTTAAACGACCCGAGTAAGCTGTAATACTTCAGCTCGAACAATAGCTCTCCTCCCATATGCAGTCACATAAATAAATAGACTCTATCAATTGATTGTTTGCACCACTGAATTAATAAGTCTTTCAGAAGCAGAAGGGGCTGTACAAGAAATTAAACACACGCTAAGTATAGATAATTTAAATCTATTTACTTATTACAAACATTATATTTTTCTTATTATTTTGTATATTCAATCTTTACATTTCTCAGATGTTAGCAGATCATGAATTAGTAGCCAGCAGTTTCTTATGATACATAATCAACCTTCAGTTCATCGATGATTGAAGATATCTGAACAATGGTTGAGAGATCCCCGCGTTTTTGAACGTCAATCAAATATCTGAGTCAATCAACAAGTTTACTCGGGTCTTCCGAAAACTTGTAACGTGCGTTCTTGGCATCCTTCTGCCTTCTTCATACCCATTGTGGAAGGAAATTTTTTGGTTAAATGTGTGGGAATGTCGAGATAATCATCATCCTTCCCATCACACACTTTATCAACACTGTCGTCATAGTTATTATCATCAATGCTATATTCATGATCGTCTTCACCTCTTGTTGCATTCTCAATATCAAGTTTACTTTTCTTTGTAGCAGTCACTTGGTCATCACCAGTACATAAAGCTGACAACTGTTTGTTTTGAAGTTCTCCGACTTCACGCGTCGATGGGCACTGTTTCCACAGGCGATTATGATGAGGCAGTTAATTCTAATGACGGAATGAGAGACCCACGAGACATGATAGAGTCGGTATGTGTAGAATATACACTTGACTATACTATACTATATCCATGTGAAGTCGGAGAACTTCAAAACAAACAGTTGTCAGCTCTAAACACTAACGATGACCAAGTGACTGCTACAAAGAAAAGTAAACTTGATATTGAGAATGCAACAAGAGGCGAAGACAATCATGAATATAGCATTGATGATAATGACTATGACAACAGTGTTGATGACGTGTCTGATGGAAAGGATGATGATTATCTCGACATTACCACACGTATTTCCTTCGACAAGTAGCGTGAAGAAGGAAGAATGATGTCGAGAATGCTCGTTACATATTTCCTGAAGACCCGAGTGAACTTGTTGATAGACTCAGATATTTGGTTGACCTTCAGAAATGTGGGGAGCTCTCAGGCGTTGTTGAGATATCTTCAATCATCCATGAACTGAAAGATCGGGGTTATATCAAATGAGACTGCTGGCTACTATCCATGATCTGCAAACATCTGAGAAATGCAACGATATAATATACAACATAATTAGAAAGATAGAATGTTTATAGTAATAAGATAAATTAAAATTATGTATACATAGTGTGTGCTTAATTTCTTATACTTGCCCTTCTGCTTCTATGAAAGACCTATTAATTCAGTGGTTTAAACAATCAGATTAGAGAGTCTGTTATAGATTACATTTATGTGAGTACATGTAGTAGGAGAACTATGTTTCGATCTTAAGTAGGCTATTATGCCTTACTCGGATCGTTTTAAATGGATACGTTCTATATGGTGAACGAATGAAATGAGGAGAATATTTTTGAGAAATATTTGTAACAAGTTGGTTGGCTTGGTCAGTTGGTCTGGTAAGTTGGCCCGATAAATTAGTATAACCCTTTGGTATGGTCAGCTTTAGTAGAATTGTTTTGCGAAGATTCTGCGAAGATTTCCTGCGAAGAGGTTAGTTACGAGAATCTTATTAGGATATTTTTTTTTCGAGATTTTCTATCATCGTTTGATTTTACAGGTGGGTGGTATGGCAAGTTAGTCTTTTCGGTTGGCCTAGCCAGTTATTTAGGTACTGGTCTGGTCAGGAGTTTGTCTTGGGCTCAGTTAGTCTCGTAAAGAACCAGTTTTGGGTGGATTTAGTCTTGGGTGGAGTTAGTTTTGGGTGGAGTAGGTCTTGGGTGAAGTTAGTCTTGGGTGGAGTTATTCTTGGGTGGAGTTAGTTTTAGCGGAGTTAGTCTTGGGTGGTGTAAGTCTTGAGTGGTGTATGTCTTGGGTGGAGTCGGTTTTGTGTGCAGTCAGTCGTTAATTAGTATTGTAAGTCGACATGATCCCTTGTGACTAGCTGGTAATTGACAATTATGGGCTGCCATTTGTCCTGATTTTCTGAGTTCAATTTCAATTGGGTAAGGTCAAGGTTAACACCCAACATGGTAGCTGAATCGACAGCTCCTCTGGCGTCGAAATCAATAGTTAAAACACTAGCATCATCTATGTGCTGAAAATTAAAACAAATGGCAAACGAAATAATAAGATGGCTGCATACGATGGACTGGGAAAATGAGAGAGAGGTTTAGGCGTGTATACTAATTAATCAGTGAACCACATTGGTGGCGAGTCAAACGAGTGTGATTTAATCAATCAATAAGAAACACTTTTAGGGGGTGAAGCGAATACAAATAATCAACCAATGAGAAACATTGGTGGAGGGATTTAATGTGAACCAACCTTTTAACCAATAAGAAACTTTGACGAACGTCAGTCATCTGCTGGACGATGTGCTGAGGAAAATTTCGGAAATGTAATTTTTTTTTAAATAAACTTTTTGGTAATAATTTTTTAATAATATTTAAGTAATTTCATTTAATATTTTTTTGAAATTCATAATAATTTAAAAATAATTTTAAAAAATTTGTGATTTTTGTTTTTAAGGTGATACAAGATTATGGGGTCAAGGTCAAAGGTCAATTTCACTTTCACTTGGATTGAATATGGTGGTTGGGTGAGGTCATATCATGGTGGCTGGTTTTCTCCAGTCCCCCATCCCCTCTAAGTCAAAACATTTTGAAACAACTTCAAGCTCTTGGATCCAAGGTGCAGTCGAGTTATGTCAGTGTAATTTTTACTTTAGTTTAATTTTTTGGTTTCAATGTCATACAAGTTCAAGGTTGAACGTCAAGATCAAGGTCATCGACATATATGGTTGACTAGATGGACACTGGCCGACCTGGCGAATGCCGGTCGTGTCGGGAGCTTACTCGATCCACCTATCATTGAACCCTGAACCTCTTACATGTACAACTTTAAATAATTTATTTAAATACTTTTTAATTTCTACAGTTTTTTTGGATTTTTTGTTTATGGTCATACAAGGTTACGGTGCCCGAATACTTTATGTCCGACTCCTCCAAATCATTCTACTCTGGATTTCGCACATTTTGTTGTAATAATTTCACAGTGTAAAATAAATATGTCTGTATCAATAAAAATATTTCCTTAACTTTTATTAAGTGGTAGCATCCCTTCCACCTTAGAATTATTTTTGTTTCACTGAAACTTACTGTTCAGACGAAATATTTTAAAACTACTGTTGTTTATATTGAATTTGTAACAGTAATAAAGAATAATTCACTATTAATTCTTCTTTAGTCTCACATGAGAAAATGCGGACTGAAAATCAGTTCATTATGACTTCAGAAACTCTGTAAAATAGTTGTATATGTAATAATGTTTATATATAAATATTAAATCTTAACAGTAAGATATGAGATATAAGTATACACAAGATAACAAGATTACAACCACCTAAGAAAGACGGATGTGGGCCCGGCAAAATGTACATACATCATATCAAAGGGATCCTTCAAATCACAAAGTTAAAGAACCCGTGAAGTAACTTACGTTAACTTTACTTGGTGTGCTGGCGTTGTATTCTATCCATTCCAAGGTGACGGTGTATTATTCCGCTGTTCCTCATACTTTGAAGGTATTGGTTGTGTTGACGGCCACTAACAAATGCGTCGTGAATAGTCAGCTATCAGAATATCGCATTTACATTATAAAAACACGCATATTTTAGTTACGTAGTCGTCATGAAAATAATTCTTTACAATAAGCATTTAATAATCGACGTACTTTTCTGTGTGATTTGCACAGCTTATGTTTCTTGACACGCGGTAAAACGTCAGCCCTACCTGTCGTGTCCACCATTTCGCATTAGTTGCATAATATTGTTTAACTTGGTTCGTTTTTACTGCGAAACAAAACAATGATTTAAAATATTTGAGTTCTGCAAGCACTTATATTGTTGTATACGCACAAAGCATTTAAATTTTATATAATATTAAAGGGCACGATAAGTAATTTCAATTTCTCAGCTTGACATTCCAAATTTCAAAATAACTGCGGGAATATTTTATGCCGCAACCCTACTGTAAACAGACTGGCCAAATAGTGGCTTTCACGTTGATATTGACAATGTTTATGTCATCTGCCGCCTTGTAATGGACGAAAATAGTCTATTCGCGGTTTCTTCAAATATTTTGAATCACACCTGTGAAAAATCTCCCCATGTATGACGTGTTTACTTATTTCCTAAAAGCCCATGTATTACATGCGTTTTATATTTCTCTTCATAGACATAATTTTTTTGGGTTACATTGAAATGTTATTTATATTGTATTCATAAATTATAATGTTTCGTTTATAAATAATATGAATAAAAACAGCAGGAAAAAGTGCGTGTTGGTAACGCCTAGTAAGAAACAGTTCTCATGTAAAATATTATGACAACTGAGTGCGCACGAATTCGGTGCGATGGCTTCTGGTGTCATACTAAGTTAAGCTTAGTTGGCACGAGCCGGAGGAATATCCTGGAAGTATAACTTTAGTAGGGCTTCATAAAAGTATGAAGTAACCGTGAATATAAATACTTATTGTAGGCACTAAATACATTAGATGAAAAGCTCTTAGTCGACGGTAGGTAACATCATCTGAATATTTGAGCTCAATTCTAGTTTAGTAATTCCTCAACCAATTCCCACCACATTTCGCAATCAAGGAGGTTACCTAAAATTTTGTAGGGCTGTCTGTTATTCCCAAAATAATGGGTGCCATATGTTTTTAGTCTTAAATTCAGTATCTCTGGAACCATTACTTGGATTTAAACTAAACTTAGTTTGCTCAAATACCTATGTGTGCGTAACATTTGCTACGTAATAGCCAAAATCGTTGGCAGTTTTGCAAAGTAGAGCTACCAAATAAAATGTGGATCAATTTTGATAGAAAATTCTCTGTTGAATCAGTTTTTTCTATTATTTTTTTTAAATTCTATTGTCTACTATTCACGAATTTGCGAACACAAATAAAACCTACATTTTCTTTGAACTTAGTTGGAAAACTCGGCATGTATGTGTGAATGCGTGTGGTGCATGTGAAGTGAGGAGGAATATTACTCACTCCCAGTGTATAATTGGTATGATCACGGCATTTCATGCTCAGAGCATGCGAACTTAAATCAACTCAGCAGCCGACATTTTCACGCGTTATGCTAGTCGCAGGAGTTGTCTTCCAACCAAGAGACTGGCTTCCGATTTCTTAGCTTCAAAATTAGGCTAGTCGGGTCATGAGTTGTAGGCAAAAACACCTGCCAGGGTAAACATTTTATGCTAAACACTTTTAGACGTGGATGTTCACGGTAAAATGAGCAGTTTTGAGTTCCTAGTTACTTTTTTTTTTTTTTTCCTTTAAACAATTTTTATCCTTTGACCACATTTTTAGGTAAATATTGCCATGTAAGTAATAAACACTGAGTGTATATTCCATCACTTGGAAGTTAACGTCTAAGACTAAAATAAATTATATTTATTTGGCAACATTCCAAATGAGAGGCCAAACAATTTTAGGCTTTACGCTGCAACTAGTGGAGACCTCGTGTCTCATTCCTCCTTCTGGACGACGCTAGTGAAAAAATATATAATAAAAACTAAATTACATTCCTCAGCTTTACTGCTTTTGGTTGTCCTTTGACATCTGTCGTGATATATCTATAGCAATTTCTTGAGGTTTGAGCACAGTCGGTTGGTGCGCCACCCTTCTGGGGAGCGGGAGGCTCTGGGTTCGAATCCCGCGTAAGGCATGGGTGTTAGTTTAAGTTAGGCTATAAGTTAGTCTGCGAGCCGTCCCCTGCTAAGCTTTCAGGCATAAAAACGGGGAACGTAAAAGTCCTATGCAATACAATACAATACAATTATTGAGGCTTGACAGCATAACCCCGGTGCTAAGCTGGTTGCTTATCCCCAAGGAGCTCTTCAATTAGAGTGCTTCCTTGGGCACGTGTTCACATGGTATACGACGTGTGTAGTGAGTGACCTAATGCATACATGTTTTCACGAAATGTATGCCTGCATGTATGCATGAATATGTATGCATGCAATGTAAGTCATGTACGCGGACACATTTTGAACGTCATGGGAAAACGGCTAAAGTTTCAATATGGACAATTTGTACTTTAGTTAATTGTGATATAACTGAAGACATAGTGTACATGGGGTTGCTAAATAATAAAGTTAAAGGCGACTTAAATTTCTGAGGGCATTTGAGAAACCATAGAGAAATGGGTTACCCTATAAAAGTTGTTTAAAACTATGGGAAAACTATTTTGTATTAATCTTGAAAACCAAACACAAGGCATATGGGAGCTATAGAAATGCGAAATGTAATGTAAACGACAAAAAAAAGGGGGCGGGGTGGGATAGAGACTTCCAGAACAGCAAATCCAGCAGTAAGTTAAACATTATTCTGAGTTTAAAAATTTAGTGGCATCTATGTCGAAATTACGTTTATTTTTCGCACATTAATTTCTGAGTTTGTGTATTTTAATCATATAATTTTTCTATGCGCTGTACTTGTGTTTAGCGTTTGTCTAACAATGAGCGAACAGCGTGCTGCGCTCTCGTTGGTATTGGCATTTTAAAAAAACTCGAGTTGGGAGTGAACCCAGGGTAGGCAACACTCACCGAGTGACGAGCTTTCCAACTGGGACCCGTACGTGACAGTCATCCCTGAACATGACATGAAATGAGACCCTAGGATAGAGCGGCGCTGGAATGCAAGGCCGGGGGAAACGGGAGTACCCCGAGAAAACCCGCCGGCAAGCGGTATCGTCCAGCACGATTCCCACATGCGAAAATCCGGGAGTGAACCCACCGGGTATCGAACACGGATTGCCGTGGTGGGAGTCAAGCGTGTATTTGCATTAACACTCATGTCGAAAGAACCACTCATGTCGAAGTGACCACTCATGTCTAAGTAACCATTCATGTCGACGAGTAACCACTCATATAGAAGCAACCACTCATATCGAGGTAACCACTCGTGTCAAAGTGACCACTAATGTCGAAGTAACCACTCATGTCTAAGTAACCACTCATGTCGACGAGTAACCACTCATATCAAAGTAACCATTCATATCGAAGTAACCACTCATATCGAAGCAACCACTCATATCGAAGTAACCACTCGTGTCGAAGAGGTGTAGAAAAATACAAAAATCAAATCAGTCACAAGGAAGACTGGGTAATGATTCCTTGCTGTGTACAACACCGATCATAAGTATCATTCATCTGCGACGTGTACATGGTGACTGAAAAGGTTAAGAAACATGCAATTATAGTCATTTTACAGTTACCTCAAACTTTTCTAATTCCAAATTAGTCCTCCGCCTCATTGAAGCAAAGATTAATTAGGTCTAGAAAATCACACCAAAGGGACACATTCGTTCTGATAATATTCTCCATAAGAACTATTTCTTACTAGGTGTTACCAAAACAAATATTTACTCACTGTTTTTATTCATATTAGTTATAAATGAAATGTTATAATTTTACATATAAAATATAAGTAAAAATTCGATCTTACCATAAAAAAGATACTTCTATATTAACAGAAGCATAAAACACCTCTGATACGCGGAATATTTAGAGAATAACCACACATGTTGCGCGTAGAGTGATTTTTCAAAGGTTTTATTCAAAAAGTGTGAAGAATTTGCGAGTAGACTATAGTTACTTAGCTGTTCAGTATTTGCCTGGATGTTAAGAACGACTCTTATTACGCCCAAACAGAAATGTGTAAAAATGCCAAGCAAAGTGCTGAGGGGGGAAAATAAATAAATTCCAGTATAATGCACGCACCGTAGCAAGGCTGCGTCGTGAAGCAGGAGTAGAATGGGCGCGCATTCCTGACTTGACTGCCAGGCCAGCGGTAACTCAATAGCACACCTGCGTGGTGCCCTATTGTGTGTTCCATTGACCCTATGGGTACGGGAAGAGGAAGGGGGGAGACAATGAGAGCCTCTGACCGGCTCGAGCGTCCACTTGTCGACCCCGCGTCGATCACGAAGCGCCCTGGTGGCCCGTCGTCGAGGTTCCCCTACGTGACGACTCTTCGGCCCGTTCGGCGCCGCTTCAACTGCAGTGCAGAGTGTTATAGGCAGAGACCTGCAAAATTCGCGTTATTATTTGGGGGCACGTTAAACTTCAAACACATGTACCTTTACAATAACTTTGTCTTTGGACCATACTTTGTTTGACACGCTCTGGGTAACTTTGAGCCAATAAATAAACACTTCACATTTGTCTAGTCCAAACACATGCAGTTCAGTCAGAAAGGGAGTGACTTCACATTTATGCAGCAGCCAATAGAGAAACGACGCCAGCCCGAGTATATATAGTACAATGAAGTTTAGCTCGATGCCTAATAATAATGCGAATTTCGCAGGGCTCTAGTTATAGACTGTTCGCGGTAAAATGAGCACTTTAGAAAGTCCTGCTTAAGATCTACCTGTATGTACGTTATGTAATCTTCCGCCTTATATAAAATTAACATTTGCATGAGCCTCGTCACTTTTTCATGCGTCGGTTAAGTGAAAATGTGGCGTTATTAGAAAAGTAAATACTTTACAAATCTGCTCATTTTTACACTTAAATGCATCTAGAAAAAAAAGAGAAAGCGAAAGAAATAATGCAAATTATCACAAATGGTTACCTAACACTTTTTATTCGACGTTAAGTTACGGAACTACTTCCCATCCATCGTTACCAACTTTACTGGGCGCATGTCACTTAGGGCGCCCGTTAAAATATATGCGGGCAGGCAAAGTGATTTTTTCTGAGGTTGATTTCAGAAGTGCTCACTTTATCGTGAACAGCCTTTACATAGTCAATTCGCAGTTTCTTCACACTGTTTTGAATCAAACCATTGAAAAATCACCCCAGTTATGACGCGTTTAGTTATTTCTTAAATTTAATGTATCTAATTTTTCGCTAAATTGAAGTTTCACCTATATTTTATTTATAAATTGTAGTATTTAATTTCTAATAAATATCAATAAATACAGTGAGGAAACACGTGTGTTGGTAGCGCCTAGTAAGAAATAGTTCCTATGCTAAATATTATTACAACTTAGTGCGCATGAACTCGGTGTGTTGTCCTTTGGTGTAATTTACTATACTTAGTTAAGATTAGTTTGCACGAGGCGGAGGAATACCCTGGAAGTAGAACTTTCGCAGGGCTTCAGAAAAGTATGAAGTAACCGTGGATGGATTATACTCGTTTTTCTGCGAAACTATTACACGTGCGTCCAGTGTGCCGACCCAAGAAAAGAATACACACTTCAGACGAGAGTTGTTGAGAGCTTTCAAGACGTCACGTACATTAGAAACTCCATTTTGGAGTACTGCAAAATGGCTACAGACAGCTTTTTCAAAGCGTTGTATCTCAACATATATGCGTCAGACCCATACAGAACTACTGTAGGCAAAGGCCCTGTACTGAATCGTCTTACAGACTTTCCACCAGGGTCACCGCCGAAAGTCCCATAGGTACACGCAGTGCGACGAGAACACTGAACGCCAATTCAGAGCCTTGCGCTTAGTGGCGATGGGGCACTTGATGTGCAGGACAGTGTCACCATTATCCCTCCCGCGCTTCTCTGTCTCAAACGCGGAAAACAACATCTAGGTAGGCAGGGGCCTTAAGCAACACTACCACTTTCTCCAGCCGAGAGTCCAAGCGCCACTAGGTTTCGTATGCTCAGTCCAGCCTCGTGCGGCATGAAGTTTAGTTTGGATGGTTGCTAAAGGTTGTTCACGGTAAAGTGAGCAGTATTGAAATTAACCTTTGGAAAATGTCACTGTCTTTGATCTGCACACTGATAGGCATGCGTCCAGTACAGTTGGCCGCGACAGAGGGGAAGTAATCCTGTGCCTCGGCGTTGAATTAAAAGGTTTCAGGTAACAATTTGCGAATACCGAAATTATTAATTTTGGTTTCGGTATTTTCGAATTCATATAATTAGCAAATTTGTCAAATATTTACTTGTATAATAATTTCGAAGTTTCACTTGGCCGACCCATGAATAAATTTATCAGGCCTACGGCGGTGCCAGTTTTACACATGGAGGAAGAATATACAGTATGAATAAAAGTAGATTTTAAGAAGGGCTTTCAAAAATGCTCTGTTTACCACGAAAAGTCTATAAATACGAAGATACACGAGCTTGTCAGAACTTAATTACTTCAATTGATTTCAGCCAATAGGAAACGGCTGAAACTTTGTTGCTTTATTTTTCTTGTATGAAATAAAATGGAGAGATTCGCTGCTCCAAATACTCGTATTATTCTTGTTCTGTTTAAAATGTAATTTATTTGCTTGGGTCAGGAGAAAACGCATGTAGGACTTAAAATACTGCCAGTTTACAAATAAATATACGTATGTGGAATAGCCATTTCTAAGACATGTCTATCAAAGCTTTATTAAATTATATATTTATGTGGGATTTTATGAGGGAAAGCTTTTTATACTTTTATAGTGTAACTAATCACGTAAACATATAACAGTTTAATGGATATTTGTACTGAACTACAAAGATAAAAATCTAATGACAGAAACGATTTGTGAAACATCACGGATAAGAAAAACTATACTATAATAATCGAGCAACAATAAGTACGGTAAATATAAACAGCAGTATCACATAAACACGAATTGTGAAATATGACTAATAAAAAAATGTATATATATTGAAGCGTTGCAAAAATGCTTGTCATTGAAGCCAAAATAAGTTTGATGTGCTTTCCTTACGCACTCTGTATGCAAATGGCCGCTGCTTAGTTACGTGATTCGCGATTTTTTTGACACACACTGCCTGTCGTCATAGGGGGAATATAACACATAAAAAGAGACAAACAGAAAGGGTGTAGGCAGCACACGATTCCGAGCTGTTTCATTACGCTATGCATGTACGGGTGTTCGTTGTCGCTACAAGTCGTTAAATGAAACACGTAGAGGTAGACAATGAACACCACCGGCCTTCATTCTTAAATCCATTCCCTCTGCTGGCGATATACACTTCGTGGTGTAATAAAACAACAGGCTGGCCTTAGTTGGCAACAGTTATGAAGAGACCGCGATGTACTAATTGCTGGAGCAAGCGATTGTGAACCGCAGCACAAACTGCTAAAGCCATAGTAAGTAATAACCACTGTTTGTTATCTATATTTGTTTACCTTGTTAACTAAGAAGTACAGAAAACTGTGCTTAGTTCCTCATTTCTGTTCCTTGTGTATCCTTCCGGCACAATTAAAAATTATGAACCCAAAGACTGGGATTCATTATTCAATCAAGCGCCGTTGTGAAATTCCCATTAGTATAATTTGTTAAACGCTGATTACGATAAAGTGAGCACTTTTGAAATTAAACTTACAAAAAAGTCACTGCCCCTGCTTGCATATATTTTAATTGGCGCACTAAGTGACATTCGCCCAGTAAAGTTATGGTAACGATGAATGGAAAGTAGTGCTATATCTTAACGTTGAATAAAAAGTGTCAGGTAACTATTTGAGATAACTTAAAATTATTTACTTCTATTTCTGTTCTTTTTAATGCACAAAAGTGTAAAAAATTAGCGAATTGATAAAGGATTTCTTTTTCTAATAATTTTACAGCTTAACTTGACCGACGTACGAGTGAAGTGATGAGGTCCACGACAATGTTAATTTTGCATAAGGTGGAGGAATACATAAGGAGCACACAAGTAGGTCTTAAGCAGGGCTTTCAAAAGTGCTAATTTTACCGCGAACAGTCTATAGCGCATAAGTTCTTTCTACATATATAGCGTATAAAACCAATTTTAAACTGCTATTTTAATGGGAACTTAATAAACAGAGCTACTTTTCATCCCTTAATTTTCTATTAACATTACTGCAGACATGCGAGTCCGTATTATCATTAATGTATAGGGTGTTCACGGTAAAATGAGAACTTTTGAAAGCCCTTCTTAAGATCTACTTGCAAGCATGTTGTGTCTTCTTCCACCCTATGTAAAATTAACATTGCCATGGGCCTCGTCACTTTATTCATGCGTCGGTCAAGTGAAACTGTAAAATTATTACAATCCTAAATATTTCGAAAATCTGCTCATCTTTACACTTAGGAGCATTAAAAAATGTGAAAATAATGAAATAAATAATTTCAGGTATTACAAATGGTTACGTAACACTTTTTATTCGACGTTAAGATATGGAACTATTTTCCATACTACGTTACCAACTTTACTGGGCGCATGTCACTCAGTTCACCCGTTGAATGTATGCAGACATGAGCAGTGACTTTTTCTAAGGTTGATTTCAAAATTGCTCACTTTATCGTGAACAGCTTTTAGTTACGGACCGGGATTGTTTCAGGTGTTACTGTCAAAATTGTACAAAGCTAGACTTTAAAAACCTTACGTTTGCAAAAAACCAATAACAAACAGTCTGGGAATGTAGTTTTCCGCCACGTAAAAGTGTACTGTAAGAAATTATTTGCAAATTTTCTATAACAGTGTATACGTAGAGTGAGAAAGCTATAATGGTAAACGTATTTCCCATAATTTATGCTAGCGTTCCTACATTTACACTCATATTTTTAGGACACTTCCCAACTTTGTGTAGTAGCGACGCTAAACATTCCATATTTGTAGCCGGATGTGTGGTAATATTTCCATACGATATATGGGTTGAAAACTTCCAGTTCGGTTTAGGAAGTTTACCAGACAATTTTTTAGAGTGGGGATTCATTCTAACAGTAATTTTGTTATGATCTAACAGCAAGTGTTTACATATTGAACAAGGATGGTTTCTTTCAGTGGCTAGCCGGATTGTATTTGGAAAAATAAGGGGGGGGGGGATAATTATCCCCTCCCTCAGAATTTAAAAACATTCCACCTCAGACACGGAAAATTCTAACAATAATCGAGTAGTTTAGTAGACGTGATGTGAACAATAACCCAGTAACCGTACATAATAGAGAAAACTTTTAGTTTTTAAACAAAATGTTACGAATTCATTAAACTATCTGCTAGCCAATCGGTGTCCAGAGATGAATCGACTGGAAGCCGGTCGAACCAGTATGAGACTGTAAACAGTACGGACACAAGGTCCCGTTTCGCAGCGACACGCGGCCAATCAGAAACAGTACGCTTACGTCAAGGGAAGCGCCTCTCCGGGACACTATCGCGGGAATTTAAGGTTGAAGTAAAGCGACTGCCTATGGAGCACTGCACCCATCTATCCAACGTGAAAAACTCATAAAAACTAATGCAGACGCCATAAAAATTGTCAGAAAAGTGTGATTTATGGTGTATATGAAAGAAACATCATAAAACGTTGTACATATTTGCTAAAATATACTTTTTAAATATTAAAAAATGGACGTTTAAAATAGTCTGTATTATTAACAAAATGTAAGCATATTTCGATTCCGGATACTTCACAAAGCAGAATTTGCAAGAAAATCTCCGTCATGGAATATCGTTATAATGTATACTAAATTGAATGTAAGAAAACTGTAATAATAATGCAGGAAATAATTTTTATCATTGGTTTTATTTGCGTTTATTTGTCACAAACATTTATGTCTGGCACTGACATAAACAAAGTTAATTATAAAATTTATACGCTACATTATTACTATGATTTCATTACATATGATCACAATAAATATTATGACGATTTTTCTTGAAAAGATTTTCTTGTAAATTCTGCTTTCCGAAGCTTCCAAAACTGAAGTGCACTTAAATGTTGTTAAAAATGCGGACTCTACCGATCGATTAATTGTTCACATTTAAAAAATATATTTTATTAAAATATTTTATAAAGTTGCAAAATATATACATACATATTTCATATGCAGCATAAATCGCACTTTTCTGACAATTTTGATGGTGTCTGTACTACTTTTTTTAATGAGTTCTTCACGTGGTATAGTCGGGTGCAGTGCTCCATAGGCAGATGCTTTACTTCAACCTTAAGAACGCCTAAGTGAAACAGCCTCCTATGCCACGGGAGAACTCCAGCCCCAGGCACACGTCGGGACTTCGTTCTGCAATCAGCGCCTGGCAACTTACTTGTCTTTCGCAGCATGCAATAGTCACTCAGCCAGAGAGACCCACTTCCAGGAATACGTAGGGTCTGCGGTGGTGTAGCTGTCAGACTACTCGCCTCTCGCCCAGGCGAATAAGGTTCGATCACCGGCTGGTCGCTCCCGGATTTTCGCACGCGAGAATCGTGCCGGTGGATGCCGCTGGTCGTCGGGTTTTCTCAGAGATATCCCGTGTTTCCCCCGCCCTTGCATTCCGGCGCTGCTTCATACTCACCTCGCTTCACCATCGTCTGTTATCAAGACCTCTTCACTCCAGAACTTCGCTCAGCAAGTTAGACGTCCACGTCAAAGAAACAGCCACGACATTTCACTTCTGCGTATACTTATACAGGATGAGTTCTTTAAAAGAGTCCCCGTTATCACAGCTATCGATGCCATCCCGCAGAATGTCCTCTCCCGTACCTTTCACAACTTTTGGTGTCGTCTGCAAACCTGCCTTGAGGTCAATGTCTGCCACTTCCAGCACCTACTCTAGGTATTTTGCTGTCACACTGGACTGTATTTCCTCATTCCCTCGTTCCATTACACACATGTCCCACGGGACCTCTTTTAAAGGACTCATCCTGTATATTCTGTATTGTTACTCTGTAGTAACAAAACCCGTTAGCCTCTGAGAAAATATAACAGTCGAACAGGGCAGACTGGTATCAGCTTAGGGAGGCGAACCCCGACCACGACGGCGGAAAGTTGGTGTGTTGGCCACTGGTTGGTACGGTTGCTGGATGACGACAATTAAATCTGCAATTTACTTGTGAACGTCGCTATTTCGATTTGCCGAGTTTGCTGCTGGGAGGTGAGCGAAGCTATACCAGCCCGCAGTTCGACTGGGTTTCGTTGAAACACTCCGAGTCTCCCAAACTAGGAAGTCTCGCTAATCTGGCTTAGAAACTCCCGAAATAAGTATTCCGCAGGTTAAACTCTCATCTCTATTCGCCGTACGCGCAGGTGATGGCTCACTATGCATGTGCTCCGACGCTTTGTACCTCCCAACTTGCAGATCAGCGGCATTATCTAGGAATAAGGGGGATAAAGTACTATAGTGGCCTCCACATCACTTCAGTGCGGAATAAGTGCCTGAGTTTGGGCCGAACTGTCGACCCTGTCCGTGACTTGGCGTGGCACGGCCACTAGGGAGACACTGAAGAAGACAGTAGAGAGCATTTCCACGAGAGAAAGCGAAACATGCACAGATTCCCAATGTCTGGACAAGCCCCAGCGAGTTTCACTCTCTTGAGTTAACAGTTCGCCCAACAACCCATCTGTATTGTTTTTGGCAACTACTTCTAGCAGGTAGCCGGGTTTGTACCACAGTTGCCACTCTACGTGCAGAGATTTAGCAACAAAGAGCTATTGGCCCTTTACGTCACAGAATCCTACATATGGACGATTCAGAGGAAATGTAGGCCTAGTTTACTATCTGCAATGATCATTGAAAATATATTCCACAATCGCATAAACGGCTGCTGTCAATAAATCAAGCACAAACCAATTTTTATTGTTCCCGAAATATGAAAGATTTTCATTGATATAATTACAAGTAAAAAACCAAAAATTCCTTCGTTACAATGTTTGGAATAATGTATCTTATCTGCTGCTCAATGCTGATTGGTAGCGTCTCTTAATGAACAGCATACATATATGAAACGTTTTACATCCCCGAACCTCTTCAGATTTCTCAAGAGTTGTAACCTGATGTCTCACAGACTGACGTGTTTCACATTACATTGTTAAACTCGTGGATCTAAAGGCGTCGATATCTCCCGATCGTACTTGTTTATGAACCATGTAAACACCAAGTCAGATCTCAAACTGTGACTTCGTGCCGCAAGCTGGTCTGGAATCATCATCATTTCGGTATAGTAAACAAATGTACGTAGCGTAATACCTGGGGCGAACACGGCCACCGAAGGACCTGCAACAAGATATTTAGCATTGTTCCCGACTTAAAAAACTGAATCTATCTTCACTTCGTGTGTCATAACTTGGATTAATTATATCTGAATCAAATAGTGTTGATGCTCCTAATTTTTTATCGAAAGGAAGATCTGCTTGAAGGCTGGTGGTCCTATGCTCGATTCCTACTATTTACAATTACAAATAATGCTATGTTCATACGTAGGCAGTTTCCCAGTGGCAGCTTTATAGATACGGCGAAATGTATTAAAATTAATCATGACAACGGCCGCTGTGCTCGAAATCAAGTTTGGACATCCAAGGGGTTCTGCGGACATTTGCCATTGCTTTCCGGAGTGCGAGGATGTAGGGACAACAGCATTCAGTGATGGACCCGGGGATTAATGACCACCAACCCAATCGGGTAAAGAACTTGGGACATCTGGCCAACCAGTCATGTTTACTGAACACTGAACAAACCGGCAGGAGCAAGCTATAAAATTAGTCCTTCAGAAAATAACGCACTGATTCCTGCAGTCCTCAATTGGCAGTAAACAGAGGTCAAATACTTGCAAACCACAACAATGCTCTTCTACGTTAGGACACAGGAAGTTATGATCAGAGAAGAGGAAAACAGCCGACGTCGGACGCGTACAACTTTAGCTTCATTATCAAGCAACTATTACTTAGATACACCACACGATATACTACATAAAAAAGTTTTCTTTCACCTCTACACGAGATCGTAACGATATGGAATTTAGCAAACCACAGATAGACAAGAATATCAGTGTCCTATATTCTTACTACTATATAAATGGGAAAGAGTGTTTGTTTGTTTGTCCTTCTTTCACGTTAAAACGGAGCAACGGATCGACGTGATTTTTTTGCACAGAGATAGTTGGAGAGCAGGAAAGTGGGGCCACAGTGGCCATCAAATGGGGCCTTAATAGCTCAGTGGATAGAGAGATTCCAAGTGCAACCGCAGTGGCTCAGGGGATAGAGTGAGTAATTCCAAGTGGGGCCTTAGTGGCTCAATGGATAGAACTATATCAAGTGGGGAATCGACGTGATTTTTTGCACAGATATATTTGAACAACCGTAGGGTGAAATAGGCTACTTTCTATACCGGGAAAATATCTCATTCTTTCAGGAAAATTTTATTGTTATTTGGAAAGTACACAAACGGAACTACATTACAACGTTACAACAGAGCAACAAACCATCGTATTTTTGCACAGAGTTAGTTGGTGGGCTGGGAAATGACATGGGCAAGATTACACTGTTAACAAAATTATTTCTGAAATTTGGAGAAATATCAGAGTATTTGTCAGTAAACACAGTCATGGACACAGAACAGACCAACACAATCTCTACAGTTGTCAGGTGTTCCCGCACATACGCTCAAATTAAAATCTGGCGTTCCGGTCATGCTTATGGGAAATTGAGATGCACCGCGATTATGTAATGCGACGAGTCTTAGTGTTACAAAAATTCATTATTTATCCCTATAAAAACGCGCGCGAAGCAGCGGGTAAAAGCTAGTAATATCTATTAATATCTATATGTGAAAAATGTCGGTGTCTACAACCTAGAAACAATATTAACTACTTAAGTGTGCTTGTTAGTTAATTTCTGGGTCGTTATGTAGCGTTGCGGGAACGATTGCAAATACCTAGACCTAATATTGTTTTTAATCACAGACAAAACTTCAAAATGTCTTTTAACATTATAAGAAAAGTTTCGCTTGTTGTAAGTGATGTTTGTGAGGTGCAGAGAAGTGGCGAGGCTAGATTCGCAGTTGGAGCGAGCGATGAGGGAGACGGGCTGGTCTCAGAGTGGAGAGCGGCGCTTCGAACACTATTCCTGGCGGCGGGCGGGACTAAAACAAGCGAGGCAAGGCCTAGTGTGTGTGTATATCCGGAGCAACCCCCACTTGCACGGCGTGCACGTGTGCGCAGCGAGGGTACACCCCCTTACTGCCGCGGCGGGGGACACGTGAGCAGGCACCCTCTGTGACCGCTCCGGCTGGCAGCCCTGCGCTGCCCGCTACTGCAGCGGACAGCCGTGGTAGGCACCATGAAACACTGTTCGTGGTCAAGTCAGCACTTCTGAAATAAAACTTAAAAAAAAAAAAAATTGGGTTTGGCTGTGTTGGGGATGCAGCCGTTTGTTTTGCGTGAATACGTCTACGTTGTCGCGCTCGGACGCTTTGATTCTTTTTTTGTACGTTCCCGGCACCGCTTCACTCAATCATATGGGGTTTTATGGGTATCACTGCATTACTTTTGAGGTGCTCTTTCTAATCGTATGCGATTTCTGTATTTCGACTTGGCTTTTTGACGAGTATATGCCGACATTGTGTTAAGTTTTCTTAATTTTTACATTAAACTCATACAGTTTCACCATAACCTCGTTACACAAATGTTTTTATACACGCAATCGATTGATCTTGACGAGAGTTTTCGATTGAAACCAAAGCGAGCGTCGTAGCTTCTCCTGGTCAAAAGTTATACTACGCGGAAGTTATGAGACGCGGCGAAACGAACTAAAAATTGGGGACCCCCCCCCCCCCCCCCAATTCCTTATGTGCGCGTGATGCTTCGCCACATTCACTCAAAGTAACTTATTTTTTTATCCTTTGGTAATCGCGTAGTGTAATTGAATTTTGAATGCAGACGATAGATTCGGAGCTACAATGCCAAATTGTACCCCGATTTTGTTATCATCGGATTTTCTGAATTGCCTCCCACTACGGCTGCAGATTTAAAGACGTATCCACGTCAAAATATCTCCGTACATAATTGCACACGCTACAGTTCACACTGCTATGCAGACTCACAGATAAATCGACAACTAATTAATCAAATATTTCTAAGAATTGACGTATTGGGAGTGCAATATTTTCATTTATGGTTAACGAAGTAATTGTTTCTGATTTTATACAGTAGTAATTTGCATACAATTATAATATTTACTGTAATATGACCATTAACTGATCACTGAGAACTTCCGCGTTAGGACCTTCGTCAGTGTTAGGCTATTAATGCCGTTAGCGGTCATCAATCGTAGGCGGTGCCCGAGCCTTAAGAACATACACTTTTATGTTTATCTATGTTCTTTTTTTTAAGCAGTGACGTTTTCATAGCCGTGGTGCCTGCAGTTTATGTGTGACTACTGCCTCATTGGAAATTTCCAGAATACAGTAGTTGGCTATTACCTTAATCAAAGTAGGGTTTTGTTTTTGGGTTAGCGAAGTGCTTATCTAAGACCCGAAAGTGCTGAACCCGCGCGGCATGCCACAAGTTTAAATTTTCGCTGGCCATTTTCGAAGAGTGAAAATGAGAGCCCGTTTTGATCGCATCGTGAGTGACGTAGTTTTAAATATATATTGGTACTATATATATATATGTATATATATATATATATTGGTACTAAATCACCGTGATTCGGTCGCACGCACGTAAGCAAGTCTTAGTGGGCTGCATAAGTTCAACATTTGTGCAGTAGGGTGACGAACTGCTTAAGCATGAGTGGAATACCCTGAGATTAGCACCTCAATGGGTGGATTTTCTTGTGTTGATTAGTTTTTTACCAGAGGTCCTAAGAGGGAGATTTTTTCCTTCGAATGAACTAGAACCACGGCAACCATAGCTACAGCAAGTCGCTCTTAAAACTTTATTCTTGCTTTCAAATAAAATTTACTCATTCTTTATATGCAGATCTAAAGATCCAATGAAATCCTTATTTAGCGGGGGCGAGGGTGGTGTAGTGGTTACGCTACTAGCCTCCCACATTGGTGAACTAGGTTCGATTGCTGGCTGGCAAGTTTTCTCGGTGATATACGGTATGTCCCCCGCCCTTGCATTCCGGAGATGCTCCATACTCACCTCGTTCCACCGTCATCAGCTATGAAGACCTCGCTTTTAAGAGCCTCCCAAATCTCTCCATTTTCCACTCCTTATTTGGCTATGTAATTGGTCAAATGTAAATTACTATCATATTACTTTTAAAGGCTGTTCACAATAAAGTGAGCACTTTTAAAATCAACCTTAGAAAATGTCACTGCCTGTGCCTGCGAATATTTCAACGGGTTCACTGAGTGACATGCGCCCGGTAAAGTTGGTAACGATGGATAGAAAGTAGTCATATTTAATGTCGAATATAAAGTGTTAGGTAATCATTTGTGATTACTTTAATTATCTCTTTCGCTCTCTGTTTTTAATGCATGGGAAGTGTAAAAATGGGCAGATTTGTAAAATATTTAGTTTTCTAATAACTTCATATGTTGACGAGTAATTAAAGCAAATTGGTATAGAGAATTTAAGCTTTCGTGAATCCTCTAGATGCACTATTTTATGGTGTTTTTGTACAGATGGTCGAAGAATAGTCTGCAGGCATTTAAAAATTAATAAAACAAGAGGTTATTAATATAAATGATTAGCCTACTTTCGTCTACGTAAGTATTCTAGTAGACTGTATGATGAAGACCGTACTCTAAGGAGTTTAATTGAACATGCGTGTTCAAATAATGCATTTATTAATTTTTATAATTTTCAAAATACCAGCTTGATTATTTAAAACGCATTAGTTTAGATGTTATACCGCAGTAATACATGTTTGCCAAATTTGGAGGGAATCTGTAGATTGTTCCCTGAGATATGACATAAAAACTTTACTATTTCATGTGGTGCTATCTTACAAAATGAGGAGAAAATTTCATGTTTGTAACTTATTTGATACTTTAAACAAACCATATTTGGTCTAAATTGGTCCAACGGTAAGGTGTATATAACAAATTAATCTAAAATATTGATATGTACGCTAGAGGTATTGAAAATAAGCATCTTATCCATTTAAATAGCATTTGTAGCATGACCTACCATAGTGTTATTGTTATCTGCCCGCATACAAACTTGGGTTAAATTTCATGGTTTCATAAATAGAGCATGGTAATTAAATGTTTATATTGTCACCATTTTTAAAATAAGTGTCTGACCCATTTAAAACATACTTGTTTCCATGGTGTACCATAGTATTTTTGGTTCACCAATTTGGCAGGAATGGATTAAATGTTTCTCGAGATATAATTTCATGTGACCTATCTGACAAAACTGTGGATAAAAGAGGCTATCAGAGCCACCGCAAAAATAAAGGGGAAGGGGCCAATGGGGCACTTTGCTCCAGGCCCCTGTTGCCGTAGGGCTCCAGAAAGCCAACAAAATTTGGAAGATTTTCTCCTTATAATTTACTGACGTTGCCATGTAACGATGCGAAACCTACTCATGAAATAATGTATACAATTTCTAATACAATACAATTAACTGTGGATAGCATAAGACAGGTAAGTATAGAATAGTTGAGTACCTAAATAATATTAGACGTACGTAGTGTCGCGTCAAATAAGGGGCTCCAAAATAAATTTGCCCCAGGCCGCCAAAATCCCCTGGGCGGCCGTGAAGGCTTTGTATTACATTATTAAATTCCTGTAATTGATACTTTCATTATACCAAGTTTGGTCAAAATCTTTCAAATGGCATGGTATTGTTTATTTATACAAAATTAACCTAAAACATTTATAAGGCTGCTATGTTTTAAAATAAACGTTTTATCCATTAAATCGCATACGGTAAAATTGCTTATTACAGTATTGGTTACCTGCTAAATTTGGCGGCAATATATTTAATAGTTTCCGAGATATGACGTAATAGCTTATGTACAATATCCCTCTCTAATTAAACCATTTATAATATGTTGAATTGTTAAAACACGATATTTGGTTTAACTTAGTTTAATGGTTACCGAGATATGAGATAGCACCCTAAATATTAAAATGACCGCCAATTTGAAAATAAGCACACGGAACGGTAGGAAACTATCAAAGTCGAATGTCCTTGCTATTTACTATATTTGCACCGAGTTTGTTGCGATGTTTGGTGAAATTCGGTTCACAGGTTCAAAAGTTGCTAAGGGAAAACACACGCTCCTACATTCAGGCGCGCGCGCGCACACACACACACACAGAGGTAAAATAGGCAAATGACACAAGGAATAAAATGATCACTGTTGATCAGGTGAAAACCCGTATTTTACAGAAAGATTATCGATTGTGAATGACGTGATCATAATTAGAGAGCCGGAAATTTCGCGGATTCATCTGAGGGCAAGTTAAACTGCATTCACGTGCACATATGCGTTTGCGCTTATATTGGTCCATAGTTTGTTAGACACGCCCCGAACGACTTTCAACCAATAACGAACATTCAAGGAAAATAAAAAATAATAATAATTCTGGGTTACCTACTCTGGGGCTAAACTGGAGCAGCAGCCAGCGAACTACTAACTGATGCTATAGAATGCACAAAGAATTGTGGAGTCTAGCTTGTTGCTGAATCAATCCGCGAAATTTCCGGGTATATAATCATAATGTGAGCATGATCATGGTAATGATGTGTGGTCAAGTTCGTGTTTTCATCTTGAAATGTATGATTCGTTCGAAAAATTAAAGTAAAAATTCACATTATAAATCAAGTGATCATTGCTGATCATGTAAGAAATGTTATTTGCCGAATGC
Organism: Dryococelus australis; assembly: GCA_029891345.1. Classification (NCBI taxonomy): domain Eukaryota; kingdom Metazoa; phylum Arthropoda; class Insecta; order Phasmatodea; family Phasmatidae; genus Dryococelus; species Dryococelus australis. The sequence goes on along the minus strand of CM056993.1, from coordinate 107,605,172 downwards.
TGATGTCGAAGCTTGAGCGAGATGATCGTTCAGAAAGTAGTATATTGTCATAGAGTACACGAAATGAAGTCACGCGGTCTGTTGGTAGTATCGTAACATTTATTGCAACTAAATGCATTACTGAACAGAAGTTGGCAAGACATGACAACACCGCCAGGCTCTCTCGCAGAAATGCACAAAACGTCCGATGTTTGTGTCCAGTATATAAAATTATTTCATCACAACAATGACTGACAACTGGTATATTTAGTCATTAGTGTTATCTGAAAATATTTTTAATTCGTGTTGCTATAGGCCATATTTGAAACATTGCTGCTAAAGACTGTTCACGATAAAATGAGCACTTTTGAAATCAACCTCAGAAAAAAAGTTACTGCCCCTGCCTGCACATATTTTAAAGGACGCACTGAGTGACATGCACCCAGTAGTTGGTAACGGTGGAGGGAAAGTAGTTCCATATCTTAACGGAGAATAAAAAGTGTCAGGTAACTATTTGTAATGATTTTAATTATTTCTTTCGCTTTGTTTTTTTTTTCTAATGCATCAAAGAGTAAAAATGAGCATAATTGTGAAATTTTCCTTTTCTAACCATTTTACAGCTTCACTTGACCGACGCATAAATAAAGTGATGTGGCCCAAGGCAGCGTTAGTTTTATATGAGGCGGAAGAATTCACAACGTGCATACAAGTAAATCTCAAGCAGAGCTTTCAAAAGTGCTCATTTACCGTGAACACCCTATAATAGTTAGTACACTGCAAGCGCATGATTACCATCTAGTGATAATGAAGCAAATGATTACAATTATATGTTGAAAATTACCGCAAATATCTTAGTAATATATTTGATAATCGCACGTTTCATTGCCAGAATGTAAAACATATGGATCGATACATCGCGGATTGGTACATATACATTAGCGTGTTGAGAAATTTAAATAGTTTTATAAATAAAGAACGTTTTATTTTGTAAAAAGTTGCGTCGTAATAGTCGTTAGTGACGACATATTCCTGCAAATCTCTATTGCAATCTCTTCGGTAATTATTAACTTGTTATAGGGGAACCTGCATCCCAGACCAACATTCGTAAGATTTAACGTATAAGCGTATCTTTCCAAGGAAAGTAGACTAAAAACGACCTTTATTGGATTCTCACGAAGCTATACTTCTTTTTTCTGGGGGTAGTAACAAATTCAACTGTTATTTAAACCCACCTTATTCTGTGTCTCTTATGATACTGGATTTCGTAAATTTTTTATTCCCTGTTTCATTTTGCTGACTTCGAAAATTTAGAATTCGGGCTTACAGAACGTGAAATACTTTTGTCACTCTAAATTTCAAACAGAATTCGACTACACACAAATTTTTTTTTTCCCGAATTAATGAAGTTTAAGGCAAATCTGTGCACAGTTATTCGTCGCATCACAATTGCAGAAGAGTGTACAGTGAAATTATCATCCGCAAATTTACTACAATATATCAATACATTTGACATAGAGGAGGAAATTCCGGAAATTTCTCCCAAGAAGGAAATGGGGACGAGAGATAGAGGCAATAAATCGAAAACATTGATCGATGATGCAGCACGACATAAATTAATATTTAAATCGACCATTTGACAAGGCCTACAATCGCTTAGCGTTTGTTATCATTAGTTTCGGGCGTACGCAGGTCTATGAAAATTGTCAGAAGCACTTGAGAGCACAGAAAAAAAAACACAAAACTGTATTTAGTTAACAAAAGACTTAACTCCAGACGTCGGCACAGATCGCAAGTTGAGAGCAATCAGCTGATCGTATATGCAAACTTTTTCACTACATGATTTACAACTAAATTTAAGTAATATATAATGTCTTACTTTACACACTAATTAGGCCCAAAATATAATAATAATAGTTTTGATGGACCATCTTTGTTGGAAGTTTTAATCCGGGTGTGACATGAAAACGCAATAAAATCAATACTATCGCACATTGAAATTAATGTCTAATATTATAAATCTAGAGCTTTAATTTAATACGCACATGAATTAAACAAAACCAAATTATGAAAATTTAACTCAATTTAATATTAGAAAAGTTTATTTTAATTGAGATTAAATAACTTGCTTATGTAGGTTATTTTCTTAATTTGAACGAATCGTTGACATCAGTGGTCATAACTTTGAACCTATATCGTACATAATATTTACAACATAAAAATAATACGTGTTGAAAATCTCTTCATGTTTAATGTACGTACGGCGAATATTGTTAGGCAGAAATATAAAATAATAAAATAAATGGCTATTTAGCGCCTTTTAATCAGTCTTGAAGTAGGGCCAGTTAGTAAAAAATACACACATTCCATATACTTGACGCTACTTTAGATCTTGAGATGAAGTCTGAGAAGTCTCAGTCCATCTGGACCATGGAAGCGTGGTTGAACTGATCGTGATGCGTCATAGGAGTTGAGTGTTAGTGCCGCACGTTACTCTGCATGGGCCCTTCGGGACACGTTCATGAGGGAAAACGCCCCTTTTTAACATTTAACACAAAGCCATTTCCTTCTCTGCTCTCCTGGGACGCGAAAACAGTATCGAGTGTTTTCTCATCAATACTTGATACGTGCCAGGCCAGCAACTTGCAAGCTGGAGAAATGGAATACGTGACTTTCATGGCGGTACTGTTTTCTTAGCTTGCAGCGGGCAACAAGGTTTCGTCCCCCTTGCGATTACAACCAATGTATTTTTCTCGGCAGAAGAAGCTATTTGTACACTGAAAAAAACAAGTTTTGTTGAATTAAAAAAAATTGTTTGCCGCAACCAAATTAATTGTTTGTATAGGGGAAATTATATAGTCTATTTTGTTGTAAAGAATTATTTTGTTGTTCTTATTTGGTTGTCCCAAACAAACTTTCTTTGGGGCAACCAAAGATTTGGTTGGCTCTACATACATTCATTAAACAGTTTCAGTCAATATAAAAAAATTCAAAGTCCGACCGCGATTCGAACCTAGTGTGTTTGCACTCAAGCAACCCCAGCTTTAGTTGGAAGAATGAAAAAAAGGCTTATATCACTTTACTGAATGTGTAGCTCTGTGTGTGTGTGTGTGGGTATATATATATATATATATATATATATATATATATATATATATATATATATATATATATATATATATATATATATATATATATATATATATATATATATATATATATATATATATATATATATATATATATATATAATTTGTGTGTGTGTGTGTGTGCGTGCGCGCGCGCATTTCCCCCTTTTCAATTTTTGAATGCATTTACTGAATTTCACCAAACTCGGTACACATAAAGTACTAATTAGACACCTGACTTTCATGGTTTTAGACCACGCCGGACACTTATTTTCAAAATAGCGACCATTAAAAAATGTGCAGTGTGATATGTCATATTTCGGAAATCATTCAACGGATACAAACCAAATTTTGTGTGCTGACAGCGCAGGTCAAGGCACTGATTTCGGAGGTGAATATTGTTGTTGGTCCGCCATTTTTGAAGATAGCGGCACATTAAATATAAAAATTTTATGTTATATGTAGAAAACTACTCAACCAATTTTTCCAAATTAGGCACGTATGTTATACTATGATAGGCCAGTTAAATATAATTAATTGAACTTAATTAGGCATTTATTTTCAAAATGGCGGCCATTTCAATATAACTGCCATGCTGTTTAAACAATTTCAACCAACGTTTGTGTGCTGAATGAATCTATTACAAGCATCATATAAACAAAAACAATCACTTTTGTCCGCCATTTTGAAAGATAGCGCTAAACGATTTAATAAAGTTTTTGTGTCATATCTCGTGAAACAATTGACAGGTTTCTACAAAATTTGGTAAACAAGTAGTACTGCGGTAGATGGTGTTAACTGATTCGTTGATTGGCTACATGAGGCTCTGGGATCATATCTGGTGTGTGGTTGGCTACTGTGTGTTGCGAAATATTTTCTATTAGCTGGGCTTCCGGCGGGCGGGGTAAGTTCCCTGTGCTGATTGGTGAACTGTATTCCGACATGTTGCTAGTAAGTGATGCCATTTTTCTGGCACATGCAGCTGGAGTTCGTAGTATAATGCATCTGTTTCAATACTGTATGTTTCCCTACTATTGGTATAACTTTTAAACCGACCTCTGAATCTGAAGTATGTGTTTTTGTAGATCACTTGTCATGTAAGCAAGCGGGTTGCCATGATCGTTTGATGTACGACAAACTATCACCTAAAAATGTTATATCATCTCGGCGACCTTCGGGAGCGAAGCCACCCGGGCGCATTTTGTACAACAGGTTCCGAGCTCCTGGAATTGCTGCGTGACGTTCTCAGATTAAGTTTTAAGTTATAGTTAGGTACACCTGGTTTTCACGAAAATATTTGTGCGCAGTCTATACTTCAACTCCGTACGAGCACACTTGCAAAATTTCTTTGGCTATTGGCCGCGTGCCTGTGCGAGAAGACTGCGCCAATCAGAATTAACTTATCCAGACACTGAACGTCGGTGATTGGCTGGCAGACACCTAAGACGGGTGAGAGGTGAAATTACCCGACCACGAAATAGGTTCTGAACTAACGTGTTTTACAGTACGACTAGTCGTAGAATCTTATCGCTCAAAACAGGTCGCACTAGTTATAGTATACAAGATGTTCGGAAACTACCTGTCGAAATTCAAACCACAGCATCTGTGGGCGAACAGAAACAAGAATCTCTAGTCACAAAATGTTCGGAAAGGTCAATCAGTATGTTTAAATTGCAGTTGAATTTTGGAAAACGACGCCGGGTGCCCGCAGCCGTATGTACCTGCCTGTTATTACAATTTGCATGACACGAAGGCGAACTGTACCACGGCAGTGCTGCACGCAGCAAACAGAGCCACCTGTCGGTCGGATGGGTTGCCACACAGGCGTCGACGCAACGGCAGGTTACCTTGTTGACATGGTTGCCTATGTACAGGCGCTGGCCGCATGTCGCGGAACCGCCGTTCGCCTTCGTGTCAGGCAAATTGTGCACGCAAGTACATACGGCTGCGGACACCTGGCGTCGTTTGCCAAAATTCAACTACAATTTCAACATACTCAATGACCTTTCCGAACATTTTGTGATGAGAGTTTCTTGTTTTTGTTTGCCCACAGATTCTGTGGTTTAAATTTAGACAGATAGTTTCCGAACATCTTGTATGGTGGAGTCGACGCACCCTTAGCGACAGATAGGCAGACAGGCACTGGCTGGCGGCTAATGGGGGCAGTGCAGGGTTGACGCGGCGGCCAGATGGCTGGCTTTTAGCCCGGCCCCCAGTCACCCTACTGCCTGCCTGTCACCGTTTAATTAACGCCGCTCGCCGCCGACACACTGCCATCACGCGCCCTTCCAACTTATTACAATACTCCGCCAACTTCATATCTCACACTTGTAGCCTGTTATAGCAACCCTAGTTTGGAACCAGCCCTGAGGTGTTGAGCACCTCTAATAACCGGTTGTACCATCGCGGTTCTAAACTCGATCCGAGATCGGATCTAAGATCGACATAGACAACTGTTGCACCATTCTAGTTCAGAGCTGCACTCGAGATAGAGATGAAGTTCACTTCAAACCACAGAAATTGGCAGTTCCAAATCTCGATCCGAGATCAGCAGCCTTCGTCGATAAACGTAGTTTAAAAATACGCCAACAGATATAATTACATTCGATTGTTTTCTTGGGAAATTAAAACAACATTATACGCACTTGAATATTTTTCAGTAAAATTCGTACAACAATAATTCACTTAAAACAGATAAAACATCGCATATCTAGTTCTATCTATAATAAAAAACACGCATACTTCCATGACGTCATATAGTACGAACCAATGGCAAAATTTGTCCCATACTTAATATCGATTTCTCACTTTGGAAAGAATCGGAAATCCAAAATCATGTAATTTCGTTGGTGCAACACTTTTACATTGGAACCAAGATCAAACTGGATCCTGTTTCGAAAATAGGATCATTCGATCTCGGATCGGGAAAGATGTTGGTGCAACCGGGCATAAAGCAAAGACCTGAAGAATTCGCGGATTCATTTTGGTACAAGCTATAAATCGAAACCCGCGTGTTTATATAACTTTATCCATTGGTCCACACAACGTTTGACACCTCCAAGAGAACGCTGTCCCAATCGTCGCCTTCCATTGTGACAGCAGACAACCAATGTGCAGTTGATACAGGCATATTAGTATATAAGACTGAAGAGTCTATCCTACAGGTCACTGAACTCCCGAATTAAGGTTATTTCTACTCAGGTTAAGAACAAAACGAGTTATTTAGTGGGAGAGATCGCCATAGGTAAAAGTTCCGCCGCTAGGTGCGCAGTGTACCAAAGAGGTCACTTTTAAAGAAAATTTTAATCTACGTGATTGATAAAATAAAATGGTTTTACTTAGTTACGAAGTTAGTTTCTATTTTATTTATATTTATTGCAATTATCCTGTTTTTAACGTAGGGAATAGAGACAAATTTGGCACATATGCGATACTAGCGCTTACTTAGTGGCAAAATGTTGGTTTTTCCAACTTGTAAAATTGATTTTCCCAATCTGAATATGAGTAAGTAACCTTAGCACGCACATCTGAAGTTGCTGGAGACCCTGAGTACGTGTCCCAGGGCTGGATACGAGTGACGACGGGGGAGGCAGTATGGAAAGGGGAACCTCCCTCTCCGCCCCCCCTTTTTTATTCACTAACTTAGCTTTGCTTCAGAAATTATTTATAACTGTTTTATTTTATTACCGAACAACAAATTCATGTTATGACAAGAATTGTTCATATTAAATTATAAATCTCAATGAAGGCAGGGCTAGTAAAGGCTGTTCACGATAAAGTGAGCACTTTTGAAATAAACCTAAGAAAAAGTCACTGCTCGTAACTGCATATATTTTAACGGGCGCAAAGAGTGCCACATGTCCAGCAATGTTGATAACGATAGAAGGGAAAGTAGTTCCATATATTAACGCCCAACAAAAAGTGTTAGGTAACTATTTGTGATAATTTAAATTATTTCTCTCGCTTTCTGAATTTTTTAATGCATCGAAGTGTAAAAATGAGCAGATTTGTACAATATTTGCTTTTCTAATAATTTCAGTTTCACTCGATCGACGCATGAATAAAGTGATGAGGCCCATGACAATGTTAATTTTACATGAGGCAGAAGAGCACACTACGTGAATACAAGTAGATCTCAAGCAAGGCTTTCAAACGTGCGCATTTTACCTTGAACAGCCTATAGTTGTAAATTCATGCACCTATTATTTACGTGGTGAAATGGAGTAAAAATATAAAAATATCAACATGTTAGAAATTTTAATATTCACTACAAAAACCTATCTTCCCTCCCCCTACTAACTCCTCCCCCTCCCCCCCCCCCCCGAAATTTTTTTTTCCTAGATCAACCCCAGACGTGTTCTCCCTTCGCAAATCTTTCTGAAGTACCACATGAATATCACCCAAACCTTATGCATATTGGTATGCTACAGTATACCTACTTCATACAGTTCTGGGACTTCATTTCTAGTGAATATTTTTTTGTGGACACCTAGAAAGTTGAAAAACCAATGACAGAAACGCCCAAGCCAAAGAATTTGAAAAATAAATATTTATAATGATGAAATACAGTTTTCCGATTGTAGTCTCCCTGGAGCTGCCTTTTACACTGCCTTCAACAAACACCATGTCAGCAAACTCCGCAACCAAATACTCCGTAACACTCAAATCCATTGATTGTATGCTTCAAAATTTAAACCCAGGCTGCATTGTATTCCCTCGTAAATGACTACCTACTACCTTCAAATTACACACTACGCCATTTAGTGCATTGTAGCGTTTACTTTCCCCAACCCTTGTTTGATGTTTGGCTAAATGTTGGCGGGTTGCCTACCCGCCAACTGTTTCCATTTATAACTGGACCGGTGTTCCTTATCTTCAATTGATATCGTTAACATTACACTTAAAAGTTCATGACATCACCACGGAAACGTTGTGTATAAGATTTATTTTTTGCGAATATGCAATTGCCAATGTAAGCATTGTATCTCTTGTTTAAAGTTCCTGTAAAACTCAAACTGGTGCTCCGTGAGCACTTCTGCAGTTAAAATCAAAATTTAGGGTTTTACATGATGTGGCTGTGTATGGAAAGGTCACAGATGAAGGCAGCTCCAGAAATTCTTTTAATCATTGCATTTTTAACATCCCCGTTTCGTGCATTGGAAACTAACCAAGACTCGCCTGGTATACGAAATCTACCTGAACTTTCATGCACAAACCGACCAACATAACAATGACACAGAATACTTAAGAATACAGAAGTGAAACGGCCGCTTATGCGTGAACTCAGGTTGCACACGCCAGCAAAATGGCGTCACTGGCCAACAACATGTCAACTATCGGCGCCAGTATTGCCAGATGGGGAAAACGGAATTCTAGCACCATGAGCCCGAAAAATGCTGCTATTCTCCATAAAATTATGGTACTGAAATGAAAAGAGGCCCGTACCTCCTCGTCCGTTATTATAATAACGTTACGGTAATTTTAAGTCCCAAATAACATGAGCATGATTTTCAAAGAGTAAAAAAATAATAATTTGGGGTTTTGTAATGCTAGTTGTTGCATTTTATATCTATACATTCTTTTCAGGGTGCGTAGAGATTCCTGGAACCACTTTTACAAATTTCAAATTTAAATTCATTTGAAAAATATTCATTCAGAAACTAAAATAAATATGGGATTAATTTTTTAGATATTTATTACAGTAAAGTGTTACTAAACATTATGTATATCTACAATTTACATGTACAATATAACACAAAATACTTTTGAGCAGTTGTGATACAGAATTATTTTTTAGTTAGTGAAAATTTTTAGACACTATTTTTGCTACATCAGCAAAATTTGACAACCAACAAAAATCTGGTATATATGCGTACCAGAATGAGAAAAATCTGGTACCTGGTACCAAGAGAGGGAAATCTGGTACAGATACCAGAATTCTGGTACGTCTGGCAACACTAATCGGGCGGCGCCTGGGAACTTATTTTCCAGCCAGTTCGCCAGCCTGCAGGGGACCTTTCGCAATATACAACAGCCAATCAGACACATGGCCTACTTCCAGATCCTCGAGCACCCTATCAGCGAATGGATATTCCCACATGAAAGGAACGCCAACGCCATTTCACTTCTGTAGACTTACCTAATCTGTGACAATGCCTTGACCAAAATCAGAACTCGCAACGTTGTGGTCCGAAGCTGTAGTCTCGACAACCACGGCCGCTAAGCCCGTCCGTTAATAAAAAGGGCTCCAAACCACTTTAGTACTAACTTGGCTCTTACAAACTGAGCAGTCGTGCCAGAAGTACGGCGCGAACTATCGCCAGTCCAACCACCTATAGACTATTCACGGTAAAGTGAGCACTGTTGAAAGCCCTCTCATTTGGAATAATAGTCAATAAATATATTTTATTAACTTGCTTGAGTGGTGGCATCTACACATTGTGTTTATTACTTACATGGCCATATTTATTTAAAAAGGGGGTTAAATGATCAAATATGGCAGAATTAAAAAAGTAACTATGGTCTCAAAAGTGCTCACTTTACTGTGAACAGCCTTTATCACCATGATCGTGGCGCTTTAGTGTGCACAAGGATAAAAATCATTATAGGCTCTTCACAGTAAAGTGAGCACTTTTGAGGCCCTAGTTACTTTTCCCTTTTAGCTATTTTCTATCCTTTAACCACCTTTTTAAATAAATATAGCAATGTAAGTAATAAATACAGTATGTATATTCCACCGCACTTGGAAGTTAACATATAAGGGTAAAATAAAATATATTTATTAACTATTATTCCAAATGAGACGGCTTTCAAAAGTGCTCACTTTACCATGAATAGCCTATAGGAGTGTGTTTAATTGTGTTTGGAATATTCGAATAATGGTTCTGGAGTCTTAGCTCGTCGTAACGCATGATTTTTTCGGTGCAATCACCATTATGTTTTTCTAAACGTCCTTCATTATGCTAAGTTTTGGCAAATATTATTCACTAATGTTTATCTTCGGTCTTCCTTCTTCTCTTGTTGCACTGTTTACTACCAAAATATTTTGCGTTTCTACAGGTTCAGCCCCTTCGATGTTTTATTAATTTTGATTTGATTATTATAAATCGCTCCATAGCAAAAAGATGCCGAATTTATCAAAGATAAAAAATTTTTACTCAAAAATGGTAAAAATAAAGAGAAAATGACACACCATATTAACTATCAATGAGACAGCTTTGTGGTGACTTTGGTAATACTTGCACTAATGTGGAAACCAACCCATGCTTTGTACAGTTTCGGTCGGTTGGGGTAGGGTCAATGACACATAACAGGAGGGTATGACATTACCAGTAATATCGAAGCTGGTGTAAAGATAAATCTCAGAATCCAAATGTAACTTGAGAAAGTTAGCGCCACTTATTGTATTACACACTGTAGTCTGATCTCCTTCAAGTCTGATAAAACACTGGCCAGTGTCTATACTCTCTTATCAGAGTTGCAACATTGCAGAGTACAGAGTACATAGTTCAAGCGATAAGTTGTTAGAACACATTATCTCATGTGAGGTTATCAAGGTTCACATATTAAAAATTCCAAGTGTCTTCTAACTACATGAAATATACTGTAGAAATGGCCAATTTGGAACTTAAATCCCGGCAGTGGCCCGTAAATCTAGGGCCGCTGCCACGGGGCTTCAGGAAGTATTATTTAATGAAACTTCCTGTACATGGTAAAACCCTTTAATATACATTATATCTCACATGATAACATACATATGTAATAACATAACAAATACATATAAAGGATTATAAACCAATTCTACATAACCTAATATTCTCATATTATCACAAGTACCTGTTAACTTTCTAAACATCGTGTCATGTCCTGAGCTTCTGACTCGTGACTTTATTATTTCAGAATCCAAATGTACGACGTTTCACCGAATGATGATCCGACTGGGAGGGAAAAAAAAAAACTATTATGAGTCAACTCAAAAGCACCCTTCGTCCGTGCATGGGCTTTCATTGGACATTATTTTATAAACATCGTTATTTCAATTTTTTTTTTGCCGGAGCATCAAGGTAGAATTAATAAACCTAATCGTCTTTCACCAACGGTCATTTGTTCAATGTATGCACTGGAAGCCTTTCCTTTGACGTCGTTTCTCTGTTCAACTTTTTCACACGCATTTCCGCAATTGAGAACTTAAGGGTTCTCATTGCCTGAGGTGTCCTCCACGATGGGTCGGTCTATTGTTGCTCAAATTCACGTAGGTGAAACGAAAATGCTGTAGCTATACCACGTCAAGCTTGTTAGCCAATGTAAAACACTGTTAAGAAGTTTCCACTTACGAAGATTTCATACTTAAAAAGCTTACATAATTTTTACCTGGTCTATAACATTTAAGTGATTTGGCCCTTTTAAGAAGTTTTCCTGTGTAATAAGCTGTAACTTTTCAGTCCCTTCAGAAACGTCCTAAGAGAGTTTTACTGCATAAAACACGTTCGTAATATGAATAAATTGCAATTGAGATGAATCACAGAAATGCAATTCTCTAGGAGGTAACTAAGCACCGTGAAATTCCTCACTGAAATAGTTCCACACGTTTAGGCACTACTTTTGTGCGTGCCTGGAGGTTAGCAACCCGAAAGTAGGTCCGAACCAAGGGCACACCGAGGTAATGGAGGCTGCGTAGCGACCAAGACAGCTAGCACCACGGTGGTTTGCCATTGCCTTCCGCGGAATGGATGCGATGAAGCTAGATGAGGATCGAGCAGCGCCGGAATGCAAGGGCGGGGGAAACGGGAGAGCCCCTAGATAACCCGCCGACCAGCGGCATCGTCCGGCACGAATCTCACCTGCGAAAATCCGGGAGTGACCCGGCCGGGGATTGAACCCGGTTCGCCTTGGTGGGAGGCTAGCAGGCTAACCTCTCAGCCACCGCGACCCCACACTATTTTTGTACACCGCACTAATTAGCAAAACTAAGTGAATCTGCAGTACGTTTCCGACACAGTGTTATGCCGGAATCACCTAGCCCCGACGAGCATAGCACATGACAGAAACCGCAACCATGAACATTTTCAATGTGCCTGCTCGAATGTACAGCCCGACAGTTTACTGACGCGACACAACGAGTAGAATTTTTGGGATCCATTTAGAATGCGCTGATTAACTACGCTAGTTTCAAAGGCGATGACCAGACGGGAAATTTGGAATACACGATGGTGACAAAGTTTTATAGCTAATGCATACAAAGTTAAAATTATAATTTATAAGAGTTAAATACCATAATTTTTCTAATTTGTTTTATTTTAAGCTAGGTATATCCCATTGTGGGAAAGTTTATCATACAATTTCATTTTGCATGGTTGTACACTCTTTGCGTCGTGCCCCACCACACGACGAAGAATATAAATAATTTCTAATCCAAAACTGCTGGTCGTACGACAGAATTGTCGTGCTTACGTCAGACCTATCATGTATTTCATTGGTTGTTTAGTTTCAAGTGTCGTGTCGTGCTTGCGGTGTCGTGCTGGTCGGGGCTATGTGATTCCGGCATTACAGTGTTGCGCACACTTGTTAGTCCTCTAGAAACAACCTGTTCGTCAAACTAATCAAGAGTCGCCGCTGGCTGTTGAAGACTGCGCATCATTCATCTCTCCCCTGCGCTTGATGGAGGTTTACAGTGTAGGACGGTCGGTAGCAGGTTTATTGCAGTCAGGGGCGGACGAGTATTGGTAAAGAACGGCAGCTGTGGCGTGCTGCTGTCCATCCGTGCGGAAATGCAACAAAGCGGCCACGTGCCGTCGTCGGCTCATTTGCGGAGATAAAGAACCTACGAGGAGGCGCGGTGTCGTTGCTGCCTGACATATAGTCGCAATAAACCCGTGTCTAGCGAGGATGGGCGAGGGGGTGGCGAGTCTAAAAGGGGTGTGGGTGGGTGTCCGGGAGGGGAGGAGCCTGGTTTTTCTCATTTTCGACCCGCCAGGCGGGGAGAAGCATGTTGTGTTTGTTTACCGAGTGGACAGATGGCCTGCAGATGATCTGGCTGCCTCCCACAGTCACCAGCCATCCGGGGCGGCGCGCGCTTCTAATAAAACATGACAGCCTCTACCAATATCGCTCTTTCTCCTTCGCCCGCCTCTGTCCCCTCCTCTATCTACGTCGCCGCCCTTACACGCGCAACAACCGTCCAAAGCAAGGCGACTTGGCTTGCCCACATGCTACCGCTGTTCCAATTTCCTACCATAGAATCGTGTAATAGATAAATTACGTATCATAGACGACCTACCATAGATGGCGTACCATAGACGACATACCATAGATTACGTACCACATACGACGTGCCATATACAACATACCATAGACGACGTACCATAGATTAGTGCCATAGATGACATACCATAGATGACGTACCGTAGATGATGTACCATAAATGACGTACCGTAGACGACTTACCATAGATGACGTACCATTGACGAAATACCATAGATGATGTACCACATGACGTACCATAGACAATATACAATGGATGACGTACCGTAAACGACGTACCTTAGGTGACGCACTATAGATGACACCATGGACGACGTGGATCGACTTTCGTCTTCTGCGCATGTCTCCAACTGTGAATCTCCCATCGCCGATACAACAGTCAAACTCACGTGGTCAACAGTAATCAACAGCGTTTACGTACGTTTGAGTTTTCAACAGACCCACTCATTTAAATGGATAAAATAGTTTAAGTGGTCCAAATATGTATATATACATTAGTTGCTTTAAAGCTAAGTAAGAGGGAGTGTGTACAAAATCTTAAAGCTCTTACTTACGTAAATTATATTCTAGCTTCAAATCCTACCCATGTTATTTCTATGGTGCTATTAGCAAAGAAGCAGTCAGTAATGGAACATGGGAAGTATTCATTGCGCAACTGGCATACGTTCTCTACCCCTCATTCTCTTTTTCTTTGTACCGCTTAAGAAATTTTAGCATTTTCTGCCACTGGACCCATTACGCCAGATTGCGAACAAAATGAAGCGTACGTTTTAAGCAATACACTATACTAAAACACGATTTAATTTAAAATAAATTAAAACGTACAGCAATAATAAAGTAGTTAATTCATAAATATTACAATAATTCATAAATACTTCTTATGTGTACAGCGCCAACCATAAATATTCTTCACTTGCAACATGTCCTTATTCGTGGACACTGGAACTGAACACATTAAAAATCTAGTTCTTTTAGAGATCAAATGATTTTAATGTCATATCTGACTGAGTATGTACTTTGGGAGAATTCAAGTATCAAGCATATATAAAGAACTGGGCATTTTGTGAGCTCAAACCGTGCTAGGATAGACTTTTTGTACTTTATGGTTACTTCTATTACTAAGTCGTTCGTTTCCTAAAACTCCTTAAAGGACTATGAACCAGAAATACACACGTCGAAATAGGCCGAGCGAATCATGTACAACCTTGTGCGCAAGATTAAGTATTAATCATTAAATCACTGGCTAATGAACAGCCTACATTACCTGGGGTGTATAAAATTAGAATATAGCACAACCGTCACCTACACGAGAGCATAAATGCTTAGCTTGTCCAAGTTTTGTTCGGTACCGCGTTGATGTAGTGGTTAGACTACTTGCCTCCCACCTATAGGCAAACAGGATTCTATTCCCAGAGGGGTCGCTCCCGGATTTTCCGTATGTGAGAATCGCTGGTCGGCTGGTTTTCTAGGGGATACCCCACCTCTCCTGACACTGCTTAGTACTCACCTCACTTCGCCCTTACCGGCTTTCAAGACCTCGGTGTTAAGAACCGTCCAAATATCTTCACTCGCTCGCGTTATCCAAAAACCTGGACCTATTTCTCTTAGCCTCATCAGGAATATCACCCGATAACGCAGCGGTTACATAATGCGTGCTACCTTAAATGTAACTGTAATGATAGTTGTAAAGGCAACAAACTATTTATAGGCCATTCATGGTAAAATTAGCACTTTTGAAATATCTGCTTGAGATCTACTTGTATGCACGTCGTGTATTCTTTTACCTTATGTAAAATTAACGTTGCCAAGGGCCTCATCACTTTATTCATGCGTCGATCAATAAAAACTGTAAAATTATTACAAAATTTAATATTTTATAAATCTGCTAATCTTTACACACTGAGCCGTTTAAAAAAAATACATAAAGCGTAAGAAATAATTTTTACTATTACAAATGGTTACCTAACGCTTTTTATTCGCCGTTAAGATATGGAACTACTTTTCTTCCATCGTTACCATTTTCCCGGGCGCATGTCACTAAGTGCGCCAGTTAAAATATATGCAGGCAAGGTCAGTGACATTTTTTTAAGGTTGATTTCAAAAGTGCTCTTTTTATCGTGAACAGCCTTTACCAAGGATTTAAGCGCAAGTCTCCTTGCACCGTACAGTGACGTCTCGGCTACTCAACTTCGTCGATCTTGCTGTGCGGCGGTAGAGCGTGATCGAAAACGTGCAAGGATGGTTTAAGACTGTCTCCACAACCACCTGTAGCTCTGCATGTTCGCACGTCTATGAAAGCAACTTTGTTTAGCATACCCGTAATACTCTTCGACCATGCACAAGCCCGTGATAAACATTCGCTAAGTCCGTAACAATTCACAGGATATTACCGGCCTCTGTCTTGCTTGGCTGTTTATAATACAGTGTTCTACTGACATTCAGCTTGAAAGCTTAACAGCTCTCTACTGTGGTCACCATGTTGTTACTGCGTCACTGAGTGATTCAGTGAACATGCACGATCGATATATATATTATACTTGCTATACGTAGACTGGTATATCAACCAGTGAAATAACGTTCACTTATAGTCATTTGACAAGCTACTGCTGACCAGCAAATCAAGCAAATTTACTAGGAACAAGTGATTTATAGCTGTGGAATTCTTGACACTCAGTGGGAATCACAAATAAATTAGTGAAATTCAGCCACTAAATTAATTACTTATCTGGCACTGATTATCATTTGCTAAGTTCTCACCCACTGCTTTGGCTCAATTCACACTGATTCAAGGTTAGAGTGTGCAACAGCCAAATCATTACGAGCGGCTCGGAAACCATAACTATAGCACAACACTGACAAAAAAAAACCGTACAATTTAAAAGTCTACTCGTTTTAATTTTGAAAAATGTACAAATACATGTAATTACATTTTGCATGGATTATTTAAATTACTTAATGGAAATTATTCACAGAGCGTATTTAATATCTTCCAGGCTACTCCTGACAACCAAACAAATTAAATAACAGACACATGAAAATTTCTCTAGTCATAAAATTTCTTAATCTTTCTTTGCAAACCCACGCACAAAAGAATATTAGAATGTCTTAAAATTGTAAAAAATTTATCTGCAAGAACACAAGGTTCCTGTGTTAAAAGGAAGCTGTATGAAAATAAAAATGGAACGAAACCTACAAAAGTTATTTGTCTTTGAAGCTGTGTAATTTGTGAATGTTATACTTTGTATACTTTACGCGTAATACACACTATAAAAACACTGCATACTAGACGAATAATAATACATGCCAAATTAAAAAAAATGCTTACGATATCGTTGCAAAATTTACAAACGGTTGAATAATATTCATTATTGTTTGTGCTCAGATTCGACAGTTAACGAGTTCATTCAAAATTCTGTGCCGTAAGTTGGTTATTTGCCTCTTATCTGTCATTTCAGATTTTTTTTTTTGCAGTTATATAATATTTTCAGTCCCTTGAAGCAGGAGCTGGATTTGAAATAGGCAACGTCGCTAATATATATATATATATATATATATATATATATATATATATATATATATATATATATATATATCCATTGGTGGATGTATTGTGTCCCAGAAGCGTATTTGCTTCCTATTTAACTGATTTACCTTTATAATGTATCATTTATCCAAAAGAAGGCGATTGTAAATTCAAAAACATGTTTACGATTACATGTCCATACATGAAAGCTAAGAGAACATTATCGTGCACAGTGCTATATTTAGTGCTTTACTTGTTTGTAAATAAGAACTGTTACAACTGCTTTCACTTAGCTCAGTCGCAATAGATAGCGTATAAATTAATCACAGTACGTAACAAGTAGGAAAGAATGTTTCATCAACTTTATCGCCCTGGGCAAGGTGTTAAAATTCCAAAGTGTGCAGTTCTTCAGTAAGCCGTTCTCAACATTTCCCGGTTTCTCTCTGCGCATCAGGCTTGGCCGTGTTTTTTAAAACATGACCCAGATGCGTGGCGTCCTTGGCATTTGCATAACAAGCGCGACTTGCGGTTGCGACACATTATGCTAGGAAGTTTTGAGTAACCTGAATAGCCTGTAACGACCGCGTGGTTTACAGTGGGCTATCGTGACGGCAACCCGAGAGGGTTATCGACCGCAAACAGCTGATCTTAGCAGGTTCGCGCCACGTATCATTACTATAGGCTGTTCAAGGTAAAGTGAGCACTTTTGAAAGCAGTGTTTATTACTTACATGGAAAAATTTATCTTAAAGGTTGTTAAAGGATTAAAAAAGTACTGAAAGAAAAAATAACTAGGGCCTCAAAAGTGCTCACTTTACCGTGAACAGCCTATAACCGTTTAGTTCGCAAACGCAAAATTTACACAGTCGCTAAAACGAACGGAAATTATTCGGGCTGTACGCTGTTAAGTTTGTAAAAGAAAAAAAACGGTAAACACGTACACTCTAGCAATTTTGACTGAATCGAAAAGTTTTAGAAACCGTACCATCTGTTATGGAGATGAGTATCTGTTATTCGGGCTGAGCGGTTAGCTCGCTCGCCTCCCACCAAGGCGATCCGAGTTCAATCCCCGGCCGGGTCGCAGGATTTTGGCATGTGGGAATCGCGCCGGACGATGCCATTGGTCGGCGGGCCTTCTCGGGGATCTCCCGTTTCCCCAGCCCATTCATTTTGGCGCTGCTCCATACTCACCCCAATCGCCCTCATCGACTCTGAAGAGCTCCCTGTTAAGAGCAGCCCAAATCTCTTCACTCACTCTTCGGGCGTCATTTTACAGGAAATCTTCAAAATCGCCAGTATAATGACTTCACGAAACGAGTCATTTTCATCCTCAGCGGTACAGACACGTGTATCAGTGAAGAGGAATCTGACGCAGTGTAGATCTCCTTGTGGAAAACTACGTAAAGGCTGTTCACGATAAAGTGGGGATTTTAGAAATGAACCTTAAAAGAGAGTCACTGCCCCTGCATGCAAATATTTTAATGGGCGCACTGAGTAAAATTCGCACAGTAAAGTGTGAAATGATGGATGGAAAGTAGTTCCATATCCTAACGTCGAATAAAAAGTGTTAGGTGACCATTTATGATAAATATAAATTATTTATTTCGCTTTCTACTTTTTTAAAGCATCGAAGTGTAAAAATGGGCAGATATGTAAAGTATTTACTTTCTTAATAATTTACACAATTTCATTTTACCAACGCATTGATAAAATTATGAGGCCCATGGAAATGTTAATTTTACATAAGGCGGAGGAATAGATAACGAGTATACAAGTAGATCTTAAGCAGGGCTTTCAAAAGTACCCATTTTACCGTGAACAGCTGATGGACAAGCACATGTCATATTAAAAGTTCGCAGCAAACAAATCATGCTTTTAAAGAGCACGATAGATGCCGATAAATATCGATAAATCTTCGGGAAATTACATATACTTTGTTTTTTTTAGCTAACGGACTTTCCGGAAAATTTCACAAAAATTTCCTTAAATGCACTGACGCTCTTTGTAAGTTGACTTTTATGTTTTTGTTTGTTTCCGGCTTGTAAAACAGATCAAGTAAAAAATGTTAAGTTTCATTACGCAGATGTTTACTTCTTCATAACAAAGAAACCCAAAAAATAAATTAATGCTTTATTTTGGAGCGGGAATTTGAACTCAAGTTAACAACTTCTTGGTCCACGACTCTTGTCACTCTGCTGCCAAATCTTGATGGGAAAGGGGATGTTAATACGCAATTAATTTGAAAGTGAAGCACGAAACTATTACATTACTGATAATTTTTAACTACATAAAGTGTTGTTAATTGCCCCAGGATGCTTGTGCAAATTTTTTGTTGTTTGAAAGAATACTGTATTTTTAAGTGTCGTGAGTAACCTAGCCGGTCAGGTCGTCTTCTCCTCCTATTATTGTTTACTCCTCCGGTGTTAATCTAAATGGTAGTTTTACTATCTCCCAGGTTCAGCCGTTGTTGACTTCGTGGTATCTGTTAACTTACACTCATTCCTTAGACCATTGGTAGAGCTAGTGGTTTTTCGCGAAAGATTCTTAGTACACGGTGTGCTTCAATACTATAAGTGCGCAACAGCAGCTTGTCTACTGACATTGGTTGAGAAGGTGTTTTCATATTTGACCGGACCACTCACAATTCGGCAACATCTGCACGGTCTCCAACTTGATTCGTGTGCAGGCAGTTAACACGTATCAAATATTAATTCAGCCAACCAAGATATGTAAATGACACTACAGTGTTTTGAAATATAACTTGTCTTGAAATCTTTTCGCTAAATTTCACTACACTTAACCATTGTCTTTTCATGTGTGACATCAACTTATAACCTTATACTTGTCACTATATTTGCCTTTAAGCTCCCTGAGCGCTAATTATCAACCACTGCCAGCACAGCAACCGAGTGTCTGGATAATGTTCAAAGTTAATCGTGACATGCAGGTTGATAATCCATCTGTTAAATCCTCAGCGTGCTACAGCTCCATTGAGATTAAGTGGAAGTGAGGGCAGCAACAGGGCGATGCAACACTCTCCAAATGACGGGTTTTCCAGCTGGGATCCGTAGGTGCCCGTCATCCCCGGAGAAGACATGAAATGAGACCCTAGTGTGGGAGTACCCCAAGAAAACCCGCCGGATAGCGGCATCGTCCAGCACGATTCCCACATGCGAAAATCCGGGAGTGAACCAGCTGGGCATCGAATTCGGATCGCCATTGTGGGAGGCGAGCGCGCTATCCACTGCGCCATCGCTGCCCCAAGAAACCCAGATTATTTCCATGAAATATTTCTATGGTAGCGACAGACGGGTGTTGAGGTGTTTACAAGATATTTGTTCCCTTACACATTATGCAGTGGAACACAGAAACTCAATGTTCCACTTTAAAATTGTTCTCCAGAATTTGTAATAAACTAGTGTTTCAGGTCCAACTACAAAAATCTGTACCATCCTTAGGATTCCCTTTAGACCATAAGTCGTATATAGGTTGTTCACAGTAAAGTGAGAACTTTTGAGACCCTAGTTTTTTTTATATATATATAAGTAAATATTTCGATGTGAGTATTTGACACAGTGTGCATATTCCACCGCACTTAGAAGTTAACGTCTAAAACTAAAATAAAATATATTTATTGACTATTGCTCCAATTGAGAGGTCTTTCAAAAGTGCTCACATTACCGTGAAGAGCCTATATATGTTTTCACATTCTTTTTTCCGTGATTAAACTGCATCCGAAGTTTGTCGGTTACAATCTGTATAGTGAATCTACCACTGCCAGACGTTTACCGTAAACAAATCATCATTGTGTTGTTGTGTACAAGTGTGCATAAGATTTTGTACTAATAAACTGCGTAACACGTTTTGCCTTTTCTATTTTCTGGTGATAATACAGGAAGAAATCTAGTCTATCAGTCTTGCCAACTGATGTGTAAAAAGTAGAAAAACTGAAATTGATGACAGGATTTATTTCCGGCATTATTTATTCACTGCAAACCTTCTATTGGCTGCAGTATGCGGACACGGTGGAGCGAAAGGTTTACAGGTACAATTAACTGGCGCACCGAACTTTAGTTGGCTCGAGTCATGTCCGAGACATGGTTGTCAAAATTGAAATTCCAATGGAGAATCGTGAGTGTAATAGCGGAATGGTCTGTTTCGAGACATATTGTAGCGGTTAACACGAACCAATGGCGCCCACATTAAACGTTCTGAGGAGGAAGTGAGGAGCGTCAGAAAACAGAGTTTGGATTTGACGTCGCACTTTTGCGCACGAAGAGAAACGACGGCGGGGCCTCCTGCCTTATTATAGTGGACTCCGAACCACTAGCGTACCGATTCAGCGCTAAGAAAGTGTTGAGTTATGCTGGTGGTGGTAGTGTAGAAACCTTAGACGTCCGGCATATTTGCCGCACGAGCACAGAAAAGGTAAGTATACAGATGAGAAGTTCGTAGCGATTCCCCTGATGTGGGTAATAATAGTTACTATTATCTGATTGGCTGCGCGAGGCTCTGGAACGGGCCTCGTGTCTGATTGGTCATTGCATGCTGTGAAAGATCCCCTGTTGACTGTGCTGATGGCTGTCAAGTAAGATACCAGGTGCCAATTGCAAGCGGGTGGTGCACAGACACGCCATTCTGCTGTCGTGAATTGCTGGCTTCCGCGGTTTAAGCAACCTTTTTAGTTCTGTGTCCTTATCTGTGCGGACAGGTAACATTAAAGGCTGCTCGCGATAAAGTGAGAACTTTTGAAATGAACCTTAGAAAAACCACTGCCCCAGCATGCATATATTTAAATGGTATCACAGAGTGACATTCGCCCAGTAAAGTTGGTAACGATGGAAGGAGAGTAGTTTCGTATCTTAAAGTCAAATTAAAAGTGTCAGTTTACTATTTGTGATTACTTAAAATATTTCTGATGTGCCTGGCGTCTTAGAAGTTCAAGTGCGTGTAGATCGTATTCATTTCTAGCACCATTAACAATTGCACTATGGTAGGCAGGTATGGCATAACGAGTCGGAGAATGTTGTTCAGAGAAGCCGGTACGCGGAAGAGATTGCCTGTGGCTTGCAGAGAGAATCCATGCCAGCGTTTGTCTGCAAGCAATGATTTCGGCAAAATATGGAAATATCCGTACCGGGACTCGAACCCGGAGTCTCCCGAACTCGAGTCCAGTGCTTTATCACTGTTCCACTTCTCTCTTTCCACACTACGTGCACCGTGAAAATGCAATGAGAGACAAAATGCCGCACAGAGGATGGCTGATAAACATTCACAAAAACAATTACAAATGCCGGCTGCATATTGCCTATACAAGCTCTACGATCCATTCCTGGTGAGTCACGAAAACTCTCTCGTCGTGAAAATAAAAACTAAACCATTTCTAATGGCGCGAGCAATAATCATATTGGAAACGCAATACAGCACTCCAGCGTGTATGTATACAGTATGTATTTGAATAACATTACGAATTTCAAACCACGGCAGTAGTAGGCCCGAGGGAGGGGGAGGGGGTGTTTCATTTCACTTTGGATTAATCGGATTTACCCTTTGATCTCAAATTGATTGAAAGGGTTAATCCTTAATCCGATGTTAATCCGATAGAAAATTTTAGTCCGATTTTAATCCTATTAATTTTATTTAATCCTATCAATTTTTTTTGTGGGTTGGGGAACAGCTCTGGTAGATGTTCACGCTCTGAGCTCTGACACTCGACTGTGATGTGATGTGTTGGGGAAGTGGTGTGTGTGTGTGTCTATATATATATATTAGTGTGTGTACGTGTGTGTGTGGTGAGATTTGTGCAAGCGTGACATAAGTGTTTTTTTGGGTTGGGAGTGGGATATTACTCGTAGACGGTGTTGGGAGATAAACGACTTTGAAAGATACGATTTACATCCTGCGTGTTAGTAATGACAAACTATCAAATAGACAACGAATGCAATTAAAGCGGCGATGTTAAACAGGAGAGAAATTAATGTAAATAGAAATTTCAAATGAACGCAACTACGTGAATAACCTGGTGTCGACAAGTGCTAACTCACTAAACGATCACAATTACGTGAGTCTCCGGTATGTACTTAATTAACGAAGCACAAATGTCCCTATTAATTAAGCGGCTAACGAACACAATAACAAGGTATTTAAAAAATTAAACTACTGATTTGATTTTAAAACCTGACATGATTTTAAAACACGTCCGCCTGTGAGACTGGTAAGGGAAACTTTGAAACGGAATCCATAAGTTAAACCACGATTATTAAAAAAGATATTAATTTATTAACACGCGTAAAAAAGAAAATGTTAATATACGTCCATTCGCTCGGGAGGTCGCTGCAGCACTGACTTGGATATAGCACTTATGTCAACTTATAAGCTGTGTTGAGAGCAAACATAACCTGCGTCGGCCTACGTTTGATTATAGACTGAGGCGAAAAACTCGTAAATGAATGAAAATCCAAAACGAATGTTTCCAAATTAATTAAACGGTTAACGAACACAAGTACATGACAATCACTAAACGAATTTAAAAAAAAACGTAATGAAATCGCGCCAGGAGCTCCCCCAAAACACATCCGTCCGCCTGGGAGGTTGGTGAATGAATGAGTCGATCTTACGTCGAGAGCCTGACTATATACGTGGAGCGTGGCTGAGTTGAAATTTAAGACAATATCTCTGAATATATTACATCCTACAGCAGACAACAAAACAATAATTTTTTTTTTTTTTTAATACTTACCCTAATTTTTACCGAAAGTTTCACTATTGTAAGAAGAACATTTCACTTTTAATTCGAATTTTTTCCATCGAAGCGCAAGGAGACTCGGATGGCTTTCCCGCAACACTTTTTCCGTTAAGACTGGGATTCACGGCAGTAGTTAGGGAAACGATAGTAGAAAATGCTATCAAGTTTCGTCGACCGAACTCAGAAACGGAGTTTACATGATAAACGCACTATACAGGTTTAACACACGAAATTAATTTTTTCGCAATAAATTAAAAAAAAAAAAAAATTGTTTTATTTTATAACGAGAATCGCTGCTAGCACTCAGGCGTATGATATGTCTACACTCTCCGAAGCTCACTGACCGCCGAACCCCTTGGTCGTGGCACGAAGCCCCGCCAACCATCGATTTGCCCAGTGAAGTCGGGAGAGCTTGTGTATACATCTATCCCAAACCAGTGTTTGCGAAGAACTAATATGGCGCCGGACAGCTAAAACTGTTCACGTCGGTGCTGCCCTCTCCCTCCCCTTGTCGAGACCGCGTCTTTGTGCGAAAAGAGACTTCCTGCCCACAGTCCCCTCAAGGTCAGAGCACGTTTTAGGAGGACTGCTCTGTCGACGGTTACACACCCCTGCTACAGATCCAGCACTGCAAAAACCTGTTTAGCGCCAACCACCCCCTCCACCTACACCACCCCAGAGCGCGTTTCCGGACGACTGCCCTTTACAAGGCCACGCACCTCCTCCCTTCACCCCTACCCCAAAATACATTTTTTGGATATCTCGAGAAATGCCCGGTCCAGGTATCCCCACCTCAGAGCGCGTGTTTTCCGAGACAATAGCTGCCTTGGCCACGAACCAGAAGCCTCCATCCCTCGGGCCAGCAGATTTTGAACTGACATTGGCTATTTCACTTCTTCCCTAGAAACTGTTACTTACGCTCGAGTGCTGAAGCATCGTCAAATCTGATTCTCCAACCTAGAGCTTGGTGTATTCCCAACGAAATAAAATTTCACATCTCCACCGATTAAGTTTATATCCCTGAAGTTAAATATTTCCTGATATTGTAATCCCCACAAGATAATCCCAAAGATTTAACATTCCAAAAAAACTTTACATTTTAATTCTGTAAACTTGATCCCATTTTCCAGCAAACTATAACTAACTATAAGAGATATTCTCACTCTCCAAAATATGTTTTAACATTTAAGAAAACACCATTCATGCCTCATTTGATTTCAGCAATACACAAGTAAATGTTTTTTACTTTCAATCTGTTTTTAAATATTTGTGCATATCTCACGTATAGATTTTCCCAGTCAAAAATTTCTGCTATACAATGAGTACATATTTCAACTTATTTTATTAACACATACTGTTTTTTCGACGTGATATTACTGAAATAACATGTATCCATCTTGAAATGACTGCTATCGAAGCTGAAACTTGTTAAATTTCATGATATTTCAAATGACTTTCTTAAAATGCCAAATTTACGCAAATTTAAAGGAAAATGGCAGCCATAAAAAACTAACAATTATGTTTTCTGAGTTTGTGTAAAGTATGATTATGTTTTTACAAGCAGACATCTTTGTGTTGAATCTTCAGCTGTAGCAGTAGTTATCTGGTTGCTGTGAGAAAATTTATTTTATTTCAAAGTTCGTTCGACTCTGCCACTGCTTGCTGTAGAGTTGTAGGACAGTGGGAAAACGTTCTTGGAGCTGGGATTTGTTGCTAAGAGGTCTTACCACCTACCTCTCAAAAGGGTATTTGTGTCACTTGATGCTCGGTTTCGTTAAATTCGCCAGGGTTCTTCAAGTTTACCAGCAACTCGGCAAAGTTTTCTCGCGATACTAGTATGTTACATTTACTTTCAAATTCATTCATTCAGAAGTGTTCGATTCTCTGCAATATTTTTGTAACTTTCCCCGTCAGTGTGTGTTTTAATTTAAAAGATAGCTTTTTTTAAATGTATAATAATATTATAATACCAATAACTTACCATCACCCACTCGTCTCAAGTTACCAAGAATATTTTTCATTTAAACATTTAATATCCAGTCATATACAAGTACTTCGTCTTCAGACATATCCCATCCCCAATCATTCACAACAGATATATAAGGACATTGGGAATTTTCAAACTAATAAATAACAAGTCACAGCATAGCATATTAACATAGAACATATTTTTATTTTTAAAAAAATCATAAAAAAACACCTCAGTTAACATTCATGCGAAAAAGTCTCTACATAATCACAACAGAGTATGCTATGACTGAAAATCATTAAACATTTTAACATTGACATGTGAAAGCCATATTATCCATAACTCAATCTTACATCATAAAACAGTAAAAAATTCATAACAAATCCTGTTACGACTGAAAATCATTAAACATTTTTAACATTAACTTGTGAAAGCCATACAAGCATATTAACAAAAAAATCCATCTTATGCCTTAAAACTGTAAAAAAAATCACAACAGAGTATGATATAACTGAAAATCATTAAACATTTTATGATTGAAATCATAAAGTTTATTAAAACTTTCTATCATTTTCTGTTAGAAATCATTAAAATCATTAACTTTCTTAGCAAATCTTTTAAATTTTTAGCAAACTGAATGAAATGTTCTTTAAATCGTTAACATTTGAATGAAATGTTCTTAAAATTGTTAACATTTGAATGAAATGTTATTAAAATTGTTAAAACTTTTTAACAAACTGAACGAAATTTTATTAAATTCGTTAAAACTTGAATGCAATTCGATTAAAATCGTTAAAACTTTTTTAAAAACTGAATGAAATTTTATTAAAATCGTTAAAAATTTTTAACAAACTGAATGAAATTTTATTAAAATCATTGAAACTTTTAACAAATTGATTGAAATTGTATTAAAATCGTTAAAACACCATACTTTCAATCATTAAAGCTGTAAAAATTTCTCACCCTATTACAAGTGAAAATCTTATCAGCATATCACATTTGAAGCTCATTACAATTTTAAAACTGGAAAAGTATCAAATTATTCTGTGTCAGAAACCATTAAAAGCATCACTTAATGTTACATTATAAAATCATTATCACTGCAATTTTGAATTGTCATAAAAATTTATGTTTAGAGTTAAGAGATAAGCTGAATTTGCATTTCTTTACAGGAACAACAGGTGGTGTAGGTGATATTGGTGATGATATAGGAGTATAAATTATTTCTTGTGGTGAAGGTATGAATGGAAGAGGGGGTGGGGAAATTAATTTATGCTGTGATGATTCAGATGATAATAATTCAGGAGATGGTAAACTTGACTCAGTTGAAAACACAAAATTGAACTCTAAAAACTCTTTCAACTCTTTGTATAAATAATTTTTAGACACATACTCCCGCACATTATTTGAGGTTACGTCTAGTGGAGTGCAACACAAACATATGGATGGTTTTTGTATACATCGCTTACGTTATTTGTTAACTGTTGTCAAATCTAGAGCTTCCAAGCTCAATACCGGAGGCGTAACTGTAGCTCTGGATGCGGAAGGCATCGCTGTAGCCTTGGAAGCCAGGCCGTTGCTGTAACTCTGGACGTCGAAGATGTCGATGTAGCCTTGGAAGCCGGAGGCATCACTGTAGGTCACGCTACCACAGATGTTAATATACCTGCTCTCGATGTTATAGGTCTTGTTAGCGCAGACATCAATATACTCGCTCTCAACATTGAAGGTCTTACTGTAAGATTCATTAGTGCAGATATCACTGTAACTGCTCTTAAAGATGAAGGTGTTACTGTAGGATTCGTTAGCGCAGACATCACTGTAACTGCTCTTAACATTGAAGACGTTGACAAGAGCAATGGATGTAAAGTAGATTCACTTTATTCGTCGTCATCCCAAGCATCTGGTCTGTTCAATAAATCATTAAAATAATACCAGTTAATATCTGCAAATTCTCTGTTAAAGTCTTGGGTGGATAAGGCAAGAAAATAATCTTCTTACGAGCACGACATGGTAAGGCGAACCAAACTGAAAAATAAAATTCAAAAATTTCAAATACCCAGGTAAATGACCACGAAGCATAATTTATCCCCTCCAACCAGAAGTCAGAAGGCCAAACACCCAGTCCCTTCTCGTCCCCCACCACCAACATACAAATATCTTCAACCCTCACCCCAAACCTCTGAGACAAACCTCTCTGATAAGTTTCATCCTCGAAGAAATTAATAAGATTTAATTTATCACAAAAAAATTACTTCTGTTTAATGAAAATAAATTCTGCTTAATTAAGAACTTATTAAAATAGTTAGGAAATGTATTTGAGATAATGACATTCAATAGAGCGAAGTACAATTTATAGAAAAAAGAAAGTATATTAATAATACAAAAAAAAAATTATGCTTGCTATAATCCCTCTTTAAGCTTCTCTAAGATTAGTTTTACCATTTGAAGGAAATATTATTTCCTTTTTTCTAAACAACTGTTACATTCTAATATTAAGGCATCACCTCATATCTTAAACTTAACATAAAATATATTTTTATTTTCAATAAATCTCATCGAATTCAAGAAATATGTTATGCTTTATGATCTAATTTAAGTAAATATGCTCCCATTTTCTTAATGCATATATTCTTAATTATATGTATGCTAACCATATACATATATTTTCCATTAATGTGTATAATCATTTTTTCAATATTGTTAGAAATATATTTAATAAAACAGTTTAAAACTTTTTGTAAAGATTAGTGTGTATGGGGAAGTAAAATGTATTTCATAAATATTTGTTCATTTTTTTATATAAATCTTGTGAATTTCTTTTTTAATTTCTGTATATTTTCCTGCATAATGGAGGATGGAAAGTGAATATTAATTTTATAAAGTTGAAAACTCAACATTTTTTCTTGAGAGTTTGAATTCAGCTAGGAAGATGTTTTGACGTTGGTGTCCCTGGTGGTTAA
Organism: Dryococelus australis; assembly: GCA_029891345.1. Classification (NCBI taxonomy): domain Eukaryota; kingdom Metazoa; phylum Arthropoda; class Insecta; order Phasmatodea; family Phasmatidae; genus Dryococelus; species Dryococelus australis. The sequence goes on along the minus strand of CM056993.1, from coordinate 107,576,609 downwards.
AATCGTTGACCTTAACTGTCCTCCAGAAAGGACCAAAGATCTTGGCAGCTTGCTTTGTGAAAAGAGATACTTTCCCCTTGGTATTATAAAACAGAAATGCATTCAGCGGGGGTTTGATGGAGTCAGGCTGGCACCCTCTGAGATCTCGATTTTGTAGTTGTTAGTATTGGAAAAATGTTGAAATTTAACTTAGAAGGTTTATGGCTCTGGAGAAGGAGCGGTCACACTGCTAAGACCATAGATCTCCAAAGTTGCAAATTTTCACATCTTGAGATATTGGCAAACGCTATATGTCTAAGATTTCGAAGCAAGTTTAAATTTGATAGCTAATAATGTTTGATCGGAGATATTCCACGCAATTCATTTAAGTTTAAACATCTACCATTTTAACAGGGACAGAGAGATTACTAATATTTATTTTATATATATTTTTATTAACTATGTGATTTGTTCATTATTCATTTTAATATTTATAAACTAACTATTATCATACATAACCCACCCAGGACTCCAACCCAGAAACTTTATATTACAAATATACCTCACCCAGGACTCGAACCTGGAAACTAACTTATTTTAACATACCTTACCTGGTATGGTACCTGATGTACTTAGTTAAGGAAAAGTGGTTAGAATACTTGCTTCCAAAACTTTTACTCTGACTTTTTTGTTACATCACTTGTCCGTGTTAATGAACATAATTTGTTAGAAAACAGACACCTTTTAAAAATTTCTGTTGATAGAATTATTGTTTTCATTTTTTTTAGGAAAATAAGTACTTTTTTACTAAAAGGGATAGGTTAAATATTAAAAAGTAAACAAATAAATTTAAAGACATTTATTCACAAAATATATACAAATATATACTGTTTCGAAAAATAATTTTAGCATAGAGGCAGTATATGATGTTCAAAAACATATACAAGCAAATACAGATTGCTACAAAGCATAAACAGGTAAGTACAGGATGATACAAAAAATTAAACAATTATTTCAAAATATATATACAAACAAAAACTGTTTAAAAAGGTGTTAAAATTATTTCTTTCCAAAACAAACTCGAAATGGTTCACTCCAATGTGATAATGACTTGCTAATATTGAATTTATACTTCGATTTCTGTATGCATGAGCATGTGATTTTGTTGTCTTGTTGATCAATTTTAACTAAATATTGGATTACATACAGCCAAATACTTTTTATACGAAATTTCACTCATAAGTTCTCTAATCCCAAATAATGCCATATCACTCGAATAATATCCACAGGTGATTCAGGAAGAGAATCTCATAATCTTTTTCACATCAGTCAGATATCATTGCCAAAGTTAGCATTAATTTAGAGTTTTCCTCTGCAGAGAAGAATTTAGAATTAGATATATGTGTTTCATGTAATTGTTTGAATGATGGGCAATTGTATTATTTTTTAATATCTATTACTTTTCTGTCATACACACTTTTTAAATCTGTTTTTTCTCGAGGCCACCTATGTATATTTCACAATTACTTGGGTAATGTTTGTAAATATCTTCAATATTTTCATACTCCGTACATCTACTCTCACATTTTAAACAGTGGTGATGGCTAGTACCCTATCTATTATTTTTCTTGAATTTCAGAGTTAAGCATTTCCATTCAAATGGTGCTTTAAAGCTGAACACAGTTGTATTTTCTTCCATATCAGTAATAGCTCATTCTATAATGATAAATTTTTCTGCAGATTGAAAACCTTGAATATTGCAAAACATCTCTTCGGAATCGTGGTTCGTCACCTACTGACTCAATTCATTATATTCACCAGCTCATCTCCTACATTGTAAATTGCTTATATATCATTAATTATCAGAACATAAACGTGTGTATTTGCCAGAATTGGTGTATTTGCAATAATTTAAATTTGTGAATCAGTTATGCCATTGGTAATTGTGTTGTCTTGTTTGCTTACATCGAACATAACTAATATTACTCTGGTTTTAAATTATTTGGGTTCTAGGATCGGTGAACTGATTTTGTTATAATACATTTCCTGAAACTTTGAATACATATCATAGCAAATAAGGAATTCCCCATTTTCAAAGTTCGAATTTAAATCCACAAGGGTTAGCTTGACTGTTTAGATACAGTTTAATATTTTTCATATCACAATTATCGAATACTGATATATCAACTTTTAAATTTTTTGTAGGTTTGTTAAATAAAACAAATAATGACACATCATGGTATCTCAGATGAAAAACTGGATTTCACTATCCAAATTACTTTTTTTTGTGTCAGTGGCATTGCAAATGTCTTCAAAGTCCACGATCTGAATGCAATATCTAGATTCTTCCCTTTTTCAATATATTTTAAAAAATTAACACATTTACAAGTGTTAATTTCAATATGTAACATTAGCCATTCAACAGTGTTTAATTCAAATGTTACATCTTCCTTGTTTTTAGCCATATAATATATGGCATTCAAATGCATATTGCCGAATAGAATAACTAATTCTTGTTTAGCATCTAATATTATATGCAAAGCCCAAAACCATAGTTAACAGTATAACAACTTTGTATTTTCCACATGTGTTTATTAGTAGTGTAAAAGTATTGGCATTGCTCCACCCAACCATAATCTCTGTATAAAGATTATTTACCATTCCCAAGAGATAGTTCTTTATCGTGGAAGTAATTCCAACATCTCATGTTTGGTCTATTTCAACACCATTGAGCAGATATGCAATTATTTCGATTAAATGAAGTATTCTGTTTCTCACTATTCCTGTAGTTACTGGATTAGTTGCATCGGTTGACTTTCTAATTGTTCGTCAAACCTTAAACTTGATTTTGATGGTAATGTATAAATATAGTTATTTTTTATAGCAATCCTTATTCCTGCAAATGTATACAGACATGCTCAGAATGGTTAGTACGCATGTATTTCAGTAATGGTGATCGCATATTCATGACTGATTGGTTCTTCACCATTAAGTACATATTCCATTTCTATTAACTGTGTATCCTAATTCCTTTAAAAACAATTTGTTACCTTGTGTTAACTTCTCAGGTATCTTATTTGAAGTGAGTGTTTTATGTTTCCATTAACGTCCTTTTATACTTCCTTTCTTCGAAATACGCTCCTTCTTAAAAGACCCACCTACTTTACATCTGTATTAGATGTTATACACAATACCCATTTTTTTTATTGTAATGCACCCAGAATGCAACTGTTTAAATATCTTTTTTTAAATGTAAACTGAAGGTAATTTCTTGATTACTAAAAATAATCTGTTTACCATCTTGATTGACAATTGTAACAGCTATTTCATCAACACAATTAACTATTACTGGCAGATATATCAATGTATTTGGTTTTTAAATTTTTTAAATCCTGGATTCATTCTTAAATATTTGTCGGTTTACCATTCAAATATGAACTGCCTACAATATTAACATTTATACAACATACATTTACCGACAATATGTTATGATGATTCGTGCAATTCATTAGCAGGATACAGTCTCCGTTCGTAACCTAACATATTTGCAATTGAATTGTCTTCCAAGAAATCGATATCAACGTTACTATACATTGCATTAACATATTTGAATGTCCAAATAATCGGAAATGTACATTTTCAGGCAATGCCTCTTTGATGAATGTTTCAGAGTCATCCAACTCATAAGATCCAACCAGTATCACAATCTTGTAGGTTTTTTCATTAATGTTAACTGTAAATGTTTAGTTATGCATATCAATGTTGGGTATGCTGTTGTAAGTAACGAATTCGATTAGACGTACTTGCCATTCTCCATCTAACTCCAATGCAGGAAAATATACCACATGCAATTGCGATGAATTTCCACTTAAGATCAACATAATTGACATATTACTAATAAGCTTAATATTACACTTACTTAGTTATCCTATCTATAGTCAAAAAACATAAACATAAATTACCACAATTGATTGTATTTGGCAACTGTTTTGTTTGGTAATTGTATCTTAATTGCATGTTTTTGAATAATTACGTATTTCAATTGGAGGATGTAAACCTCTGAAACTGTCACAATACAATGATTGATTTACGTGTTTAGTTAATGCAACCCAATGTGTTCCTTCATTTTGTTTCGAATCTAAATTAACAATCATACATTCATGCATATTTGGTTTATTTGGTAAATCTTCTCTCATACACACACCTCGGAAATAGGGAATATCCAGTTTCATTACAAACACATCAATATCTTTGTTAATGCATGTTTTGGAAGATGATTTAGGACTTTCTGAGTTTTTTTTTCACGTTTCGTGTTTTTTGTCCTTGTCCAACTTTATAGAGTTTCAAATACATTCCTTTACCTTTTGATTTCACTTAATTGCCGAAACTACTCCGAGGATTGATCCAAGGGCTGTTAATGCTGGAAACAGGAATGGAATGATTCCTCCTTTATTTGTTTTTCATTTGGTTTTATGTTTTAAGCCCATGCCTCTCTTCATCTTTGCATGCATGACTTTGTCAACAACCCAGGCGACTAGCTTTTCACCTGTTGATGTAGATGGATTCTTCCTTCTATGTGCTGCTTTATCGGCTAGTATTGTATCCACATTATGTCTTTCTTTCAACCAGTTTGTTCGGTCATAAACTATATCATGGTCTTTACATTCATTATCAAGAATGTTTATTCTTTGATCGTCCGTGCCAGATATTTTGCAAGTTTAGTACCTGGTCAGCAAATATTGCATTTCAGTAAATGCAATTCAAACAGCAATTTATTAATTCATGTATTCAATACACCACTTCCTTTTTTGATATGTTTAGTATGAGCCATTATTTTCAACTGAACACGAACCTATATATAGAGTTACATTTATAGTTTTTATGTTAGTATGATATGTTATAACATTATGCTATTTTATATTACATTATACTGTTTAGTTATGTAGAAATGAAAGTTATAAAACAAAATATACATCTGCCAGTAATTTTAAATACGAAATATAATGTAATTGAACAGAAACATGGCATTATTTACCATCAAATATACAATGTATAATAAGTGGTCCTGTTGAAACATCCAAATGGACTTAAATTTGAAAACATATATTGGTTTTCTAAAACAATACAACAAAAGAAATATCAACAATTAGCAATCATTTTGTCGTTAATTGAAGGAATGCGATATTTCCCTTTTAAAAATAAAGAAGATATAGTGCCTTCGAATGAAGCATTACCAAATACCGTATTTATTGTTGACGATGTTTGGTGTGAATCCCAGGGTGGTAAAATACAGCAATATATCAGTTTTGGACAACATTCAAAAGTTGATTGTTTTTATCTACTACAAAGGTACACATGTATATCAAAACATAATTTGTCTGATAATTCAATTATGACAATTGTGTTTAAAATGGAAAATATGAATCTGCAACATATTTACAATGATTATGTTTTAGGCGATATGACATTTACAAAATTTAAAGATATGTGTTTTTACTGTTGGAAAGAGATCTGCGGTTTTTTTTGGTGATTATACCTGCACTTTCCCTATTTGAAGGCAGATATAGGTCTGGTTTAGAAAGTTTTTTACTTCCAGGCGAAGAACAATGAGTATTTCAAAATTTGGACATAGTCGTATAAAACGAAATCATTACAATAGCTGTTTAAACAAAAAACGTGATGGGAAGTTTGATTTGAACAAACATATATTACATAATATGGGTATGGCTGTGAAAGATATCGATGCAGTAAATAAACGTTATGTGGAAGACTTAAACACTATCATGCTAAACATATTTAAATCGCAATCATACAATATTATAGAGAAATTAATAAAATTATTGTATTTGAAAGATGATGTTTATAAAAACACGACTGTAACAGCAAACATTTTGAACAATATTAGCACTGATTTAGAGAGTAATTAATATAGAATAGATTATGTTTTAAATTGATTTAGTAAGGATTTTTAACAATATGACGAACATAGTTTTACAACACAATTTACAGAAATGCAAGAAAATTTTAGTGTTGTAATTAATGAAGTGGTAAGCTCTACTATTACAAAACCATTTGAAACACAAATGGAACAATTAATGCAATATATAAATGATAAATTCATTAATAAAAAAATTTGGTTTAGTTACACAAACAGATTTGAGAAAACAAGATAATGATTTGGAAACACAAAACAATTGTTTTATTAATGATTTGAGAGTTAAGACTATAGCCAAATTAGATGCTGTTTTAAGTAAAATCGATTACATTGAAATAGCTCAAACTATTCGACCTACTGCAAAAGTTAAAAAATCAACGAACTAATATATATAAATATATTGACTTAATGTTATATAATCAAAACATGTCTGCCTCTGCTTCAGAATTACATAGCATTATATCTGCTGTGAATGAAAATTATTTACAAGCCAAACGAGCTTGTATGGAATGGGATGTTTTAAACAAAGAAATATTTAAACCTGTTACCAGTAGAATGGATACATTACATTCTGATAACTTTGGAAATTAAATCGGATGAAGAACCTTTAACAAAGAAAAAACAAACTCTTTCTCATTTAACACATAGTTGTTTAGCTTTAAAACATAATTCATCTATGCGGAATATGACATTTGGTGTTTATTGACATGAAAACATCTGGTTCCTTGGAGATTCAGTAGTAACATTTTTTCCTGATAATAAAATTGAAATAGGTGATTACATAAGTCATGTGAGTCATGGATTGTTTGAATTATTGTTTAAAAACTTTCCAAATGGATATTCTGACACCGATTTGCAGAAATATAAAGAACTTATTTGTCGAACGAATGCTAACATTCGTTCAGGAGATGAAAACCACCCGAAAATACATTTAATAGGAGATATAATAGGAAGTGAAATATATAAAGATGAAATTGACAAACGGTTTTCACCTGTATATTGGAACAATCACAATGAATTGGTCGATTGATTAAAACTTCTCATACGTTCGAGAGAATCTGGTAATATTCCACATGCAAACGAATTTGTTTATATTATTGAAGAGTTAACAGAAGATGGTTATATTTCAAATGAAGTTTAGTAATATTTCTGAAGAGCTTCATGCCGCTGCAAGGATAAGATATCCCAGAATAAGGGTTATTATTAAAGAGCAAAATAATCTTTTTCAAGCTGATTTGTGTAAAATGACATTGCTTTCCATATGCAATAAAGGATACAAGTATATTTCAACCGTAATAGACATTTATTCGAAATATGGTTGGGGTATACCTTTGAGAAACAAAACTGGGAAACAAGTTACAAATGAAACAAAGGGCGTTTTGAGGAAGAGAAAGCCAAATTCGCTCTAAACCGACCATGGATCCTAATATTTTTCTGCGCTGTTCTGGAAACTAATGACGGATTATGGTATTTATCACTGCACAACATATTCGGAACTTAAAGCCAGTGTTGTAGAATGATACAATAAATCGATTAAGCAGTTAATATATAAATATTTCACGTCGAAAGAAAATTAAAAATGGATTGGCGTTTTGCCTAAAATAGTTTAATTTCATAATGCCAGTTATCATAGAACTATCAAGATGGCACCCAAAGAAGTCATGGATAATAGTTTAATAAAAACTATTTATAAAAATGTTAAAGTCATTGATGAGAGGAAACAAAAGTTCAAAGTTGGCAAATATATGCATATCTCGAAGCAGAAAGGAATCTTTGAGACAATGCCTATGGTTAATTGAACTTATGAAATATTTAAAATTATTCCAACTATACAAACACATGCAAAAGTGTATTACCTAGAAACCTGTGATGGAGAGTCCATAAAAGACTGATTTTACGAACATGAACTGAAAAAGTTAGTTCTCCAAATGAATATTTGATTGATAAAATCATTAAAAGGAAAAAAAAGATACCCCCTTGGTTCGATGTAGGGGTTTCTCAAAAGCACACGATTCGTGGGTTAAGAATAAAGATATGAAAAGATTGTAATACAATGATCATAAAATTATGATAGTAAATAAAACATTCTAAATCACATTTGATGTCTTATTTTATTTAATAAACTTCTGGATATGTGATGGATGTAGTATTTATTCTGTAATCAGTCTGCTTGTTGATTGTATTATCTGTTCATGGGATAATCCAGTGTTCTTAAATCCTTTTACATATACATTTCTTTAAAAATCATTAAAAATATTCCGAACTTATTTATTTCTTAACTTGGATTTTTTTTCTAAAAAGAATTCAATGCAGGGAGAGTGTAAAGTTTCCCATATCCACTGCCTATTACAAAGGAAAGGGAATATTGATTCTGCATTAAGATGAGGATTCAAAAGTGAAGAGAGAGGGGAGGATAATGAGTGAGATAAGAGAAAACCTAAATCGGTGTTCCAACAAGACTTTCATTTAGTTTCTTTTAAACATCCGGTATGGGTTTAGACAACCATGCACGCAAGCTTGAGTTTTGGTGTTAGAAGAGAAATGTTATAATTTCAATTTCTTCATAGCATTAATTTCGGTAATAATAACATTGAAAGAAATTAAATTTCATTTCGGAAAATTTCATCAAATATTTAAGTTTTCACTTCACTACACGGAATTTGGTGGAAGAGGTGTAAAAAAATAATTTATCGTGATAGTGAAAGTTATTCGGAAACAATAAATTGCATTTCCGTAAATACAGTTACATATCTACTGATATAATTTTCAATCTAGTTATTAATGTTAAGGGAATCATTTTTTTTTTTTCAGAATAATTTCTGAAATATTTATTCGATGGAAATAAACGTTCAAAATACTTGAGACTCGAAATGCGAGAATTTTTCAAATATTCCCTGGCACAAAGGTTTGAAGGCTGTTGACCAGCTCCAGGTTTGGCGAGTCAGGGAAAGGACAGGGCAGAGGGACTAAGTACTCCTCTCACAGAATCGTACAGAGTCGATTTTCGGGAGAGTCCACAATTCATAGTTTTCGCAAAGAAATAAACGGTTTGGAAGAGTCCAACTTGGTGTCTTGAGGGGTGACTGGCAGGTGGAGTATCCCCGAAGTAGTTGAACAAAATAAGTAATATCTGTGCTGATGGCGAAGGGAGGAGGGTGGGGGTTCGTGGCCTTGGATCGATAATGGTGATTGTGCAGAGCCCTCCATGAGCAGGGCAATCATCCGAAAACACATTCTGACCTTGAGCGGGCCGTGGGCAGGTTTTGCGAAGCGCAGCGTTGAAAGGGGCAGTCCGCCGAAGGGTGTTGTTTTATGACCTTGGACAAGAAGTATCATTTCGCACAAAGACATGGTCTGGACAAGGGGACAGTGGGGCCGCACCGACGTGAACCGTTTTAGCTATTCGACGTTATCTTAGTTTATCGCAATGTATACGCCAGCTCTTCCGACTTTACAGGGCAGGTCGATGGTTGGCGGGGATTCGCGCCACGGCCAAGGGGTTCGGTGGTCAGTGGGCTTCGGAAAGTGTAGGCATATCATACGCCTGAGTGTTAGCAGCCATTCTTCTTTTAATATAAAAAATTCTATAACTTTTTTTCTAATTTATCGGGAAAAAATAATTTTTGTGTGTTAATTGTGTAAACCCCGTTTCTGAGTTCGGTCGACGAAACTTGGTAGCATTTTCTACTATCGTTTCCGTAACTAGTGCTGTGAATTTCACAGACTTAACGGAAAAAGTGTTGCGGGATTAATCCATCCGAGTCTCCTTGAACTTCGATGGAAAAAATTTGTGATAAAAGTGAAACGTTCTTCTACTTAGTAAAACTTTCATTAAATATCAGGTTAAGTTTTAAAAAAATTAATTATCTTTTCGTTATCTGCTGTAGGACATAGTATATTCAAAATATAGTCGTAAATTTCAACTCAGCCACGCTCCACGTATATAGTCAGGCTCTCGACGTAAGATCGACTCATTCATTCACCAACCTCCCGGTTGTGTTTTGGGGGAGCTCCTGGTGCGATTGCATTACGTTTTTTTTATCAAATTCGTTTAGTGATTGTCATGTACTTGTGTTCGTTAGCCGTTTAATTAATTTGGAAACATTCGTTTTGGATTTTCATTCATTTACGAGTTTTTCGCCTCAGTCTATAATCAAACGTAGGCCGACGCAGGTTATGTTTGCTCTCAACACAGCTTATAAGTCGATGCAAGTGCTATATCCAAGTCAGTGCTGCAGCGACCTCCCGAGCGAATGGACGTATATTAACATTTTCTTTTTTACGCGTGTTAATAAATTAATATCTTTTTTAATAATCGTGGTTTAACTTATGGATTCCGTTTCAAAGTTTCCCTTACCAGTCTCACAGGCGGACGTGTTTTAAAATCATGTCAGGTTTTAAAATCAAATCAGTAGTTTAATTTTTTAAATACCTTGTTATTGTGTTCGTTAGCCGCTTAATTAATAGGGACATTTGTGCTTCGTTAATTAAGTACATACCGGAGACTCACGTAATTGTGATCGTTTAGTGAGTTAGCACTTGTCGACACCAGGTTATTCACGTAGTTGCGTTCATTTGAAATTTCTATTTACATTAATTTCTCTCCTGTTTAACATCGCCGCTTTAATTGCATTCGTTGTCTATTTGATAGTTTGTCATTACTAACACGCAGGATGTAAATCGTATCTTTCAAAGTCGTTTATCTCCCAACACCGTCTACGAGCAATATCCCACTCCTGCCCCCAAAAAAAAAATGCTTATGACTGTCTTGCACAAAACTCATCACACATATATCACTTTCCCAACACGTAACACCTCAGTGGAGTGCTAGAGCTCAGAGGGTGAACATCTAACAGAGCTGTTCCCCAACCCACAAAAAGAAGGAAAGAAACTAATACATTTGACCCTTAGTACACTCTTGCACCAAACACACAAAAAAATTGATTTCATTAAAAAAATTTTATCGTATTAAAATCGAATTAGAATTTTGATATGATTAACATTGGATTAAGGATTAACCCTTTCAATCTATTTTACTAGCCCTTTAAATCAATTTAATTAACACTTGCAACCAATTTTATATCAAATGGTAAATCCAACTAATCAAAAGTGACATGAACCCCCTCCCCCCCTACCTTACTACTCGTGGCATCTATGGACTAATATAAACAACAAATCCCAGCAACAAAATTTTTGGAATGGTCATATAGTATTTTAAAATTTAAAATTGAAGTTAGTAAAACAGCGCCGGGTAGACCGCAACTTCATGTACCTATGTACAGTACAAGTTGCGTATTACGGAGGCGAGCGGAACTGGCTGGTCATTGTGGCGACCGCCTGTACACAGGCCTACGTCGGCCACCATGAATATACGTGAAGACTTTACGTCGCCAATACTGCTGTTCGTGTGTTGTTGGAAATAAAATGCAATCACTTCTGGCAGCCTTTATTAGTCAACTGCTAATCCCCCATCGTTCAAGTAGCGTACTAACAAGCAACCACTAGCGGCGCCCACGTACCTCTAATTTATGGTGTCCAATGTGCAGGTGTTCTCCGCATTGTGCGACAGTTCCGTTCGCCTTTGTGATATGCACCTTTTTATGCACGCAGGTATGGTACGCTGCTGACTACCCGGCGTTATTTTCCCTAACTTCAATTTCAGTTTTAAAATACTAGATGGACTTTCCAAAAATGTTTGTTAAAGGCCGTTCACGATAGAGTAAGCACTTTTGAAATCAACTTTTGTAAAAAGACACCACTCCTACCTGTACATATTTTAACGGGCGCATTGAATGAGATGCGCGCAGTAAAGTTGGTAACGATGGATGGGAAGTAGTTCCATATCTTAATGTCTAATAGAAAGTGTTTGGCAACCATTTGCGATAGCTTAAATTATTTCATTGGCTTTCTGTTCTTTTTTTAATGTATCGAAGTGTAAAAAAAAGAGCAGATCTGTAAAGTATTTACTTTTCTGATAATTTCAAAGTTTCACTTGACCCACGTACGAATAAAGTGATGAGGCCTATGACAATGTTAATTTTACATAAGGTGGAATAATATACAACGTGCATACAAGTAGATCTTAAGCAGGGCTTTCAAAAGTGCTCATTTTACCGTGAATAGCCAATAGAAGTGTTTATTGTCTCTATTCGCCTATGAATGATGTGGTTTTCATTTCTACATGCTATTCAAAAAACACCTTGTACAGATATAGTGTCATCTGAGACGGAACATTATCTGGCGGAAGAGGTTAGCGAATCATCAACATGTTCCCATTCCAGGTAAAAGTTGTACTTTGACTGCTTTCTTAGCAGGCTACACGCTCGTACATATTCCACTCGGAGTGAGGGCAGAGATAAAGTCAAACGTTCGGTCACGCATTAACATTTGAGTTCCAGTGTTGCATTGACGTGATTTTTTGGTATGCGCTGTACACGTGTTCATCATTTTCCTCGCAAACCGTGAACAACATGCTGCGGGCTCGATGACGTCAGGGTTGTATAAAATTTCACAAATCAGATTAGCCACATGGAAAACTGGGCCACGGGTTAGGTAAGCACACGGAAACAAAATGGCGTCGCGGTCCTTCGATGTGGGCGTGCCTGTTCTCTGATTGGCTGCTCAATGCTCTGGAAAGAGCACTGTAAAAAAATGTTTAGGTAAAATTCCCTTACATGTAAGGGAATCTAATTACCTCTACATGTAAGGTAAAATTACCTGTCAAATGTGGAGTAAATTTGCATAACAAGTACCTAAGGTACTATTACCTAAACGTATGGAGAAAGTACCTGACAAAAACGGGCAAAATCCCATACACGTAAGGTAATATAAACAATATTGTATAAATACTGTATATTTAAAATTACAGGAGGTATTAGTACTGTTGATTTTTTTTACCTATATCCTCTGACGAAGAGTAACCGAAACCTCAACTCTAAAATCCTCGACACTTGTTGGTGGTTGGGCTCGAACCATATCAGGATAGGCCTTTGCCCTAACCATTATATCACGACGACATGTCAACATTTGTGAATATTAGTGTGTTAAAGGTTTATTTCTTCCGCCCGTCCTCCCACTTAGCTGTTGAGACAATACTGAAAATATGCACGCGTCGTAATGTAATTTTCCCATCCATTTATGGGATTTTCCACTGCTGCGTACGTGAATTTTACTCCAGAGTACAGCTTGTATGACTGGACAATAAAAATCAATTCTCAGGTAGAAAGTAGATACTTATACAATTATCAAATTGTTACAAATCGACTAGGAGATCCACACGTCGTCAGATAATTTTCCCATCCACGTATGGAATTTTGCACTACCATGTACGTGAATTATACTCCAGAGTGCGGTAATTTTACCTTACATGTAAGGAAAACTATGTTTCCCACACAAGTTTGCGAATACAACATTACACATTCCAGGTAATTTTACTATTATTTTTTACAGTGAGCCTTGTGATTAATTGGCTACTGCATGCTACGAAAGATTCCCTACTGGCTGGGCTGCCGGCAGTCGAGAAGGTTATCAGGCGCTGGTCGGAGGGTTTTCTCGGGTATCTCCCGTTTCCCCCTGACCTTTCATTCCGGAGATGCTCCATACTCGCCTCGCTTCGCCCTCATCGGCTCTCAAGACATCGATGTCGAGAGCCGCCTAAATCACTTCACCCCCTCCAACTCGACCTTGTGTATGTGAACCTCGTGTCGTCACGTGTTGGGCGACGCGATCGTGATCCCGGGGCGGTATCGATGCGGCGGAGACACCGACATGTAGAGGATGGCAAGGGGGGGGGGGGCGGTAGGCCGGATGGGGGCCGATGAGCAGATTGGACACATCCCGTGCCTGTACGCCACTCCCGCGGTCCATTTATGCCTCGTGGGACCGAGCAGGAGGGATGCTGGGGGAGCGCTCTCCACCCGCGCAACAAGGGCGCATGCGTCCCTCCCCCCATCCAGCCGGGCAAGGCATGGATGCCAACTGCATTACGGCGAATCTACCTACATAAAATAACCTACCGCCATGTCTTCCCCGGAAGAACTTTTTTTTCTAAACTACCTTATTGTAAGTGTTATGTGAAGTTAAGGCCCGAAGGTAGGGCGGGATTTTATTGCGTCTCAGGGCTAACCCCTTACGCCTACTAGGAAGGAAAATCATGCAAGGAGACATGCATCGTGGGTAAAGAGGGATTGAGCACCGTCGCCTGCATTTTGGAGTCATGACTACCTCCATAAGTGAACTTAGAGCTAATCTTAACTATGAAGAGCAAGGGAAAAACAGTCGAGAGAGACGTAAAAACCCTTGTGACAGAGAAGTAAAAATTCAAAAATTATTGCATGCATTAAATTAAATTAAATTAAATATAATGCTACAGGAGACAGAGTTTTTGGAAAACATGCTCTAAGTGAATAGGGTTGGAATGACTAGGAAAGAGGGGGCGGGAGTCCCTGGTAGAACACTAGCAAGTCACCTATGTTTTTTTGCCGACCTCCCGTGACGCAGTCGGGTGGTGCGCCACCAGTCTGCGGTGCGGGAGGTTCTGAGTTCGATACCCAGGTAAGACACGGGTGTTAGTTAAGTTACGTCATAATTTAATTTATAAGCCATCGCCTGATAAGCCTTCAGGTATAACACTGGGGGGGGGGGGGGCGTTTATAAGTCCGTTCCAATCCAATCAAATAACATATGTTTTTGTATATGCTGTTCACGGCAAACTGAGCACTTTTGAAAGCCCTGCTTAAGATGAAATTGTATGCACGTTGTGTATTCTTCCACCTTATGTAATAGAAAGTGTGTGTATATTTCACTGCAGTCGGAATTTAACGTCTAAAGCTAAAATAAAACACATTGTTTGGCCATTATTCCAAGTGAGGGGGTTTTCAAAAGTGCTCACTTTACCGTGAACAGCCTATATCATGGCTACTACAATTTAACAAACAGTAAATTAGTTATATAGATTCGCATTTTTTGTTGGAGGGTGGTTGTTCATCTGGGCACCCGTAATTTAAGCTACAAATTCAATTTCAATTCAAAAGCATCATTCACCCCAGGGGGTTTGAGTGCTCGCCTCTCACCAAAGCGAACCGGGTTCGATCCCCGGCCGGTTCATTCCGATTTTTCGCAAGTGGGAATCGTGCCGGACGATACCGCTGGTTAGCGGGTTTTCTCGGGGAATCCCCGTTTCCACTGCCCTTTCGTTTCAGCGCTGCTCCATACTAATCTCGCTTCACCCTCATAGGCTCTCCATACCTCGATGTTAAGAGCCGCTCAAATTTCCTCACTAACTCACTTGGTTATTAATTTATTCACGTACCTATTATTTACAACATTAAACTATTTATATCCACCATTTACTTGTCTTTCTCAGTAAGCGCAATATTTAATGTCTATCTCAATTCTAATTAGAGTCCTTATCAATTTCTCTATATTGGTTACAGTCGATTCACTCTCATTATTTCCACATATTCGACCTGTCTATTGCCGTCATTCTAAATGTCTGTCACTTCCGGGTTCAGTTCAGTAGTTCCGCCCGCCAGGCTCTTTTCTCTCTCTCTCTCTCTCTCTCTCTCTCTCTCTCTCTCTCTCTCTCTCTCTCTATCTATCTATCTATATATCTCTCTCTCTCCACTGCACCCATGCTCGCAGTCGCACACTTCATTCCCTCTGGTCACTTTCGTCGCCACTCGTCGCTCTGCTGGCTCGTCGCTTCACTGTCTTCACGCACCCGTCGCTTAAGGTAGCACAATCCTCCAAACTTTCGGGTCGGTAGCCCGTCGCAAGCTTGAGTAGTCTCACTGGCCCCATCCAGAATGTCAAATGTCAGCATTAACAGCTGTTAGTAGCCTTCTGTTTGCGATATTCATTCTTCTGTAAAAACAGTGTTTTAATCTGTACAGGTTTTTCACGGTGGAATATGAGCACTTTTGAAAGCCCTGCTTAAATTCTACTTGTATAAGCGTTGTGTATTTCCCCGCCTTTTGTAAAATTAACGTTGCCACGGACCTTATCACTTTATTTATGCGTCGGTCTAATGAAACTGTGAAATTATTAAGACAGTAAATAATTTACAAATCTGCTCATTTTAACACTTTGATGCACAAAAAAAAAAAAACAGAAATCGAAAGAAATAATTCTAAGTTATCACAAATAGTTACCTAATACATTTTACTCGACGTTAAGATATGTATCTACTTTTCCTCCATCGTTACCAACTTTACTGGGCGAATGTCACTCAGTGCGCCAATTAAAATATTTGCATGCAAGGGCAGTTACTTTTTTCTAAGGTTCATTTCTAAAGTGTTCTATTTATCGTCAACGGCCTTTATTTCATGGAAAATGCCACAACGTTATACATAATCTCCATTGTATGCGTGATGGGCTTTAGTAAGCAGATAACAGTAATTAGAAATACATAGGACAAACTAGCAATACCCAATATCACGGAGTAGCTTCTACAATATCACAGACTTTCCTGAATTCACGGAGTTACCGCACATTCATTACACATTTCATAATAAAAATGTTTAACTCTTGAGTGCGACTACCGTAATATTTCGGCGCCTGAATTTAACTTAACATAGTTGTGTGGAATTCGCCTTAACAATACGACCTGCATATTCTTCGAATACATAGGCATGGACATATTGCTTTACCAACCGTTTTCATAAAAATCTCTACTACGTAATATTACGTCACCAACATTGAAAACGTTAGCTACGTGGATTAACATGATGTAGTATATACGATTATACGTAGGATAGAACATAGGCCTACGAGTGAAGCATTTTGAACTCGGTATTTTATTGGTAGAGAACCAGACAATAATGAATGCTGTACGGCATAGTGTGTACGGTGTTGTGTGAACCAATAGGACGCTTGTAAGGCGGAATACAGAGATCGAGAGAAGTGATGTCATGTAATAATGTATACAGGCGACTCACTTCTAGCTTGTCTTAACTATACGCTGTTCACGGTAAAATGAGCACTTTTGAAAGCCCTACTTAAGATCTGCTTGTATACACGTTGTGTATTCCTCCGTCTAATGTAAAATTAACATTGCAATGGGCCTCATCACTTTATTCATGCGTGGGTCAGGTGAAACAGTGGAATTATAAAAAAAGAAAATTTGCTACAAAGGTGGTCATTTTTACACTTCGATGCGTTAAAAAAAACAGAAAGCGAAAAAAATAGTAATTTAAGTTACCACAAATGGTTACCTAACACTTTTTATTCTCCGTTAAGTTATGGAACTATTTTACATCTATCATTACCAACTTCACTGGGCGCCTGTCACTCAGTGCACCCATTGAAATATATGCAGGGAGGGGCAGTAGCTATTTTCTAAGGTTGATTTAAAAAGTGCTTACTTTATCGTGAACAGCCTTTATCAGTATATAGGCACTGCAATCAGTGTTAAACGTAAAATGAAATATTTTTGTGTTTAATATATGCACTTGAAAAGTAGTGCTTTCAGTATCCAATAAAACCAACAGAATATTTTTTAACATTATTTCAAGAACACTTTTTTTTAATAAAATGCTTAGTATCATGCAGTAATCGGACAGACGTTACTCTGCACTGAGAGAAATATTTGTTTGAAACAACCAAATGGTATATTTGCCTAGTAGCAATCAAGATCATTGCTTGGCACAACAAAATTATTTGTTTGGTATTATTTAGTTGTTTCAACAATGTTATATTGCTGTAATAATAACTGATATACACTACTGAATCAATTCAGTTCACATATCTGTGTTAAAACAACCAAGCAGCTGTTTGGCTTGACTAATAAGAAATTTCTTTTAACCAAATCGTTTTGTCGACTTAAATATATACCTATGTTAAAACAAGCGTGCATTTATTTAGCTTGGCTACTAAGATTTTTTTTCCAGACATGCATTTATTCGACTTAATTATTAATGTTACTTCTTTTAACCACACTGTAAAAAAAAATAATATTAGCTCTATTGTATAATAGAACTATATTTAAATATACACGAGGTTATTGTTTCTTCTGCCCGTCCTCCCACTTAGCTGTTACTACTTGTTTCTGGGCGCTGTTATTTCGAAACACACCTCGGAAACGTAATAAAAGTGATTTTATTACTTTAAATATAGCTTATGTTTATAACAAGGGCAGTATAGCACGAACGTTTAGAAACACTATGAAATGTCATTGGAATTAATCCATATTGGCAATTGGGACGCATAAAATAGAAACAAAACCACCACATTCCTTCAAAAACAAGTGCAAATTTTTCAAATCCCAATGAAATTGCGATCATTCTGGTTTCTTAGTCTGCCATCTTGCACTCGCTCACCAACCAAGCTCGCTGTTCAGAGGGACTTTTCTAAATGGTTAAATTTACTAAATCAAAATAATTTGGCAAATATGTAGTTGATTTAAATAAATCGTTTTGTGAAAGCAAGCATGCATAGGCATTTTAAAAACAAATATATGTTTTTTGCAAAATTTATGTAGATATAAATAGTTGAGCATACAATACATGAAAAATATGGTATAGTCAGCAAAACATTCGTTTGATTTGAAAAAATACGTCAACAAAATTATTTGTTCAAAACAAAAAAAAAATCACTCTATTTACTTCAACAACCTAGTGTTTGATTTAACAATAGTTAGTTTGAAACATCCAAATAAATGTCAACACTATTTATTTGGTTGTTTAGACAATTCCTTTTTCTCAGTGCACCTCACATCAATAGACGACCGACGACCCTAACACATTTCTTCCACCTCTCATGTTGGTGTGTCGTGTATACATGATCGATATCGCCCCCTTCCCTCGAGGCAGCTACCCTTCCTCAGCATCTCCCTCGCGAAAGTCAGTTCACGGAGAAAATTCTTAGAAGTCAGTCAGCATATCTCCGGATTGGTGGCCCACCGAAGGCCAAAATATCCTTGGCGCAGAACTTACCGCCTGGGGAAAGGGGGTAGTTTATGTGGATTTTTACATACCCTCTGACGTATTGTGATATGCTGAGATTAGAATTTCACTGAAAAAGCTGATGTTTTAAAAGGACACGATGAGTATTTTGATCCTTGTAAGTTGGCAAGTAAACTCCATCTACCAACTTCACTTGTAAATCCTCCAAACCATATGAAGCTTGGTACTTCCTTCTTTCTCTGTAGTTCCTGCTCTGAACTGTAAGGCCATATCTCACTGCGTATTTTACGACATAATCCTATAGGCACTTACTTTGATCAACTGGGTAAGCATATATAATGCTAAAAAGGGAGGATGGCTGCAGAAAATTTTCTTTTGGAAATTTATGGGTACCAACTCGTAGTCAAGGTGTGATAAACTGTAGTTAGAAGGTTGCTAGTATGCGGTTACTCCCGCTACAATTAAGCTAACATCCCTGACAACAGATCAGTGCAAATCATCGCGTGAAGTAGTGTACGGTTTAAAGTGCATTTTGCTCACTGATAGTGACAGTGATCTAATTGTTCTGGTATTGTCACAATATATCACGACATATTGAATAAATTACCTTACTTGCACATGGCGCAGGGAACTGTTGAGCTAACTGTAGGATTCGCAGGATCTTTCCACAATTGAAATTTTGCCACACCATTTAACATTTACTATAATTCTGATGTCCCACGTGTGAAACTAGCTCAATGAAGGCAAAAGGAACCAAGCGCTTGGTAAACACAAACTTTCTTGGATAATAGGTGTTCTGCAGCATTTAAAAAGCAGCTCAGCGCAAGATCTCAGGCTATTATACAATAGCCGAACAGATTGTTCCGTGACCAAGAATCTTTTCCATCTTCTCCCATCGGTGTGTGTAACGGACTCCACAGACTACGCGCATCGTATGGACTTAGCATGCCAGTTTCTGTAATGGTGCTCAGTGCAGTATAAGTAACACGGCGTTGTGAGAATCTCAGTTATTTACCGGTATTTGAAAAATAACCGTAACAGGTACGGTTAAACGGAACACTAAGGTCACTTTTTTCTTTCTCGTGAAAATTAATACATTGCCTCAAACCTTTGTGCGCACGTCCCACCAAGGTACTCCCACTTTGTTCTTTTCTGGAAGCCTTGTTTCAAGACTATGAAAAATTAGAAATTGTTCTATATTATTTGGCTGTATAATATTATCCGTTTCTCCTGACAATCGTTCTGTGGGCGTGAATATTTCACGTGGTGGGATTAATTTAACAAGATTTTTCATTAGGCAGCATTAACCAATTATGAAGTTAAGAACATTTTTCATACCTTGAATTTAAAATTAAAGTAACCTATGTCCCATATACTCCCAGCACAAAAAAAAACAGCCAATGAATACACCGAATGTTATTAAAATGATCTGATAATAGGAAATGTCAGACGCGATAGCAGGCAAAGTTACCCGACTCTATTGATTGAATATCTTGGCCTGCCTCCGTTATTATCTGCCACATTTGAGCATCGACATTGTAATCGCAGTTTCGCAAGAAAAGATGAAAGTACACGAACATACGGAATAAACCATTTTAAAAAGGCACTACATTTTAAAACTTAGGGAAATATTTTGAACATGAACTATCTGTCCAGCGAATCCACTGTAAATGAATGTTTTCTGCTACTTGAACTGAAAGTGCATATACTATTCTGCATTGTCTCTAAAGTTAAGAAAGACATTCTAACAAGTGAATCCAAAACATTATTATTTTGACAAAGAAATAACGCGCAGAATAAGCACATTTTATTTATAAAGGACTCAATTTTTATAGGTATAAAGGAACTTGATCACGGTCCTTCATAGTGAATATATAGTTAGTTCCGATCACAACAAACGCTAGGGGGACTATTGAGTTAGAAACCACGGTTATGTTGGGATGCGCACTCCCATTTTAGGTTTAGTTTTAATACATAAGCATTCTCAAAGATAGCATAGCGATATAAAATTAAAGTGATAATAATAAGAAATTAGTAAGGGAAATGTTTTACAATGTCCCAAAAACGACTGAAATGCTTGTAGGTATGTACATAGGTGACAAATTAAAGGCAATCAAGTTTAGCTACCCGAAGAAAATTTGCTTTTGTTTTTTAATCACGGGATTTTATTTGCGTTCAGACTCTGTCTTACCAGTTGGCGATGGAGGAATGGAGCTCCTCTTTACATGTCATTATAATGTTAAGTAAAAAACTTCGCACACATGCGCGGATTTTGCGAGAATCGAGCTAGGTACTGTGTTGACTAAGTGACGCCTCTTCAACGAGGGTAGCCTCCGCCGACACACGCGGCCCCGGTGGCTGAGCGGTTAGTCTGCTCGCCTCTCACTAAGGTGAAACCGGGCTCAATCCCCGGTCGGGCCACTCCCGGATTTTCGCATGTGGGAGTCGTGCGGACGATGCTTCTGGTCGGCGGATTTTCTCGGGATCTTCCGTTTCCCTCGCTCTTTCATTCCGGTGCTGCTCCATACTCGTCTCAATCACCCTCATCGGCTCTCAAGACCTCGCTGTTAAGAGCCGTCCAAATCTCTACACGCACTCACTCCACTGACACGAATTCGATTAAGCTTGCTGGAAGTTTATTCTTGCCTACGATGATCCGCGGGATATATTACAATATCTTATTGTGTGGGAGGAAATTTGGTAGAAATACAATATACGTATACAAAACTGACACCTGCGTGTAGTTGCAAGACAGGGGTGTTATCTACGGGGTTGTTTCAATCCCCTCTAACACCATACCGTCACCAAAGTTGTTGTGCATGATACGTAGACTAATCAGGATTTTAATCTGATGGGCTGTTGGTAGTGATCGAAAAATTTTACTTATGGACCCTTTCAGACCCACTTGAATTTGAAGTTTCAGGTGTTGCAAACAAAAAATGCATTCTGCGTCGTGTTGTACCTAACTCGGCACAACACTTGTTTTGTAGTCACATCCAATGAGTTGTAGGCTATATGTTTGACTACAGTAATATTAACCAATTATGACCTAGACCTGAAAGACTGTGAATCATTTACCCACAGGTAAGACCATTGGCCACTGAGCATCGCAGGGTGTAGTAGTACACAGTTGCATACTCTGAATGAAAAACAACTTTTAGGCTAGACTCCACGGCCCTATGTATTTCAGAGCCTCAGCTCTGTATTCATTAATTATTGCCCCAGTATGTACCTCGCCAGATTCAGTCCTTGTTTCCTTGCAGATTTTGTTCTGTCTCACAGTTTACCGAGGCGTGTCTAATAAACTGTGAGCCAATTGCAAACATAACAGAAAAAAAAACACATATTCGTTTGAGGCCCATATTGTCCTAAAATTAAATTTCCGGTTCCCAGTAATTAGTTGGGAAAGTTCACTTTATCCCTTTCAGGACACATTTTGATTTATGACTTCACAGCGTTGCAATGTTTCGTTTTGTATGCACTTTCGTGCTAGTTTTTTGTCTACAAAGAAACGCTTATTAAGTTTTTAAATCCAAAGTTAAAGGATATTTTATGCTAAATACATATTCCCACTGAGGGAAGAATAATACTTAAAACAACAAAATCCTTGAAGACAGGGACAACAAATCATCAGAATATATATAATACTGCTCAAATGACATTTGTTGTAAATTTGTGCTGAAATGCTGATATTTTTTTTTTGGATTAACACTCTCAGTGGCATCGTTACCACAGTTACGTACGACCATAGACTAAAGATGAGGTAGATCGCTTATTCGTGTTCTGCGCATGTACCCAGCATTCACCTACCCCAAAGGAACACAACTGTCAAAGTTACACGGTCAACAGTGATGAACGAGTTTGTTTATATATGATTTTAAACGACAAGCATTGCTATAATAATAAACTAGTTTAACCTAATTTAATTTAATCAAAAAGAATTACAAATTGAATAGAATAAGTGTCGTATAATAACATCACAAAAGCACTTGTTTACTAAACAGTATTCTAACCTCAAAACCCTTTTTACGTCATTTTTGCTAGACGTGTTGGCAGAATAGCAGTTCAATGTTGGGACACGGAGACTAGTTGTGCGCAGCCAGCGAGATCGCTCTACCTCATCTTTATTGTATGAGTACGACTGTATTATGTTTTTTACATCGTGACAAAATCACATATATAAGTCACAGATATTTATGAGTTACACAGTAATGGCAGTGACAGATATTTGTAAACATCGTTCAAGCTCATCTGTAGTCGTGCTCCACCTGCCGACAGCAGACGTGGGCCACTCTAGCCCGGAGGTGGGCGGTGACGTCCTCCCATTGTCGTGTGACCTCTCGTCGTCGCGGCGTTGGAGGGGTGCCGCGGGAGGGGCCGGAACAGGAAGTGTAGCCGGCAATCACAACTGGCTCGGCCGTGATCGGCGCGCCAGCCGGCCGGCAGAGCGTGGCGACAGTCACTCCCTCTTAACCCCTCTTCCACACCCCTTCCGTACTACACTCCAGAGTCTCCTTCCTGTCTGCCGCGCCCAGTCATCAATCATACGCCCTGCGCCCGGCGGGATGACACGAGCCGTGTCCTCGTGGTATCCGCGGCACGCCCACCCGCGACCAAGCTATTGTAGGCTGTTCAAGGTAAAATGATCACTTTTGATAGTCCTGCTTAAGATATACTTGTATACACGTTGTGTATTCTTGCTCCTTATGTACGATTACCATCGTCATAGGCCTCATCACTTTATTCATGCGTCGGTCAAGTGGAAGGAACTGTAAAATGATTAGAAAAGTAAATATTTTACAAATCTGCTCATTTTTAAACTTCAATGGATTAAAAAAAAAAAAAAAAAAAAACTGAAAGCGAAACAAAAAATTTAAATTAACGGAAATTGTTACCTAACCCTTTTTATTCGACGGTAAGATACGGAACTACTTATTATCCGTCGTTACCAACTTTACTGGACGCATATCACTCAGTGCGCCCATTAAAATATATGCAGATAGGAACCATGACTTTTTTTCTGGGGTTGATTTCAAAAGTACTCATTTTATCGTGAACAGTCTTTTACATTTTCATTCGGGGCCGCGGTGGCTGAGCGGTTGGCCTGCTCACCTCCCACCACGGCGAACCGGGTTCCATCCCCGGCCGGGTCACTCCCGGATTTTCGCCTTTGGGAATCGTGCCGAATGATGCCACTAGTCGGGGAGTTTTCTCGGGGATCTCCCGTTTCCCGGGCCCTTTCATTCCGGCGCTGCTCCATTCTCACCTCAATCACCCTCATCTGCTCTCATGACCTCGCTGTTAAGAGCCGCCCTAATCTATTCATTCACTCACTACAGTTAAAAATTTAAAAAAATACATGTATTCTATAAATAGGCACAATGCGTCAAGAAAATTCGACGAAAACATTAAAGAACATCAATCTTGATTGGAACCCAAAACCTCGCAAGCCGAAGGTTTCATCCTGCAGTGTACGTGAGAACGGGGCTTCTACGATTTATGCGGGTAAAAAAATTATAATTCTCACACACTGTTGTTAACGCTGGAGTCTCACATGATTCATCCAAAACTATTTCTTTGGGATTGAGCTGAATAATAAGTAGGCGTATAGTGTGGGTATGAGCTCAACTCATTGTTTCAACGAAAATCACGTAATTTTAAACGAAATTTTATCGTTTTCACACAATTTTTTCAAGTTAGAAACCCCATTTGACTCCAATTTTGGATTCTCAAAAAGAAAGCCAACTCAATTAAAAATCAAGCAAATTTTCAATTTAAAAAAAAAAACAGCTGTGCTGGATTTATGCTGATTAAAAAACAAGCTATTTTACCCATAAAAACAAGCAAACTTTCACGTCTAGATTCCAGTTTTATTTAGGAAAAATTTCATTTCTACCATTTTTAACATATCAAAACTAATAGGAATTTTTTGATCTTTGAATATTTTTTTCTTTAATTGCAATGGCTGTGTTAGATTCATATTCAACAATAGGCCACATAATTCCTATTTTTTAAATAACAATTTTACCAGGATCAGGACGATATTTCTTAACTTTATTATCTTTATCTGAAGTTTCATAAAGAAATAGACAGTTGTTATCAGATGAATTACCTAAAAAAAAAGTAATTTTGTAGCCCCCTTTCCAGTAAAATTAATTGTTATCTCGAACAAAACCAAACAGATATCACAGAAGATACATTATTGCATTTGTTTTATCACTAGAAACAGTTCTAACTTCATCTGTTATATGATTAGGAACAGATTTATCTCAATATAGATTATCAACACCAGTAAATTCTAAATAATTTTGTTCACTTCGTGATCTTAACAAAGCATTCATCATTGTTAATGTTATATCTGGATTATCAACAACTTCAATAATATTAACATGTTCTGAAATTTCTACTCTAGAAAACTGAGAAAGAGAAAAGTTCTATCAAACATCAACAGTATCTAATTCATCTTAATTTACCTCAGTTCCAACCTTATCTCTCTTTAGTAAACTAAATTGTTCATAAACATAAGCGTTATTTGGAAAAGAAAAGCCATCTCCTATGAGAATATCACATTCATTTATATTACTATAAACATTTAAATTCCCCCTAGTTTGATCAGCTGGGGAAAAGTTTGTCTCTCGAAACTCTCAATACTTTTATAACTCATTTATAAGAAAAAAATTACATATAAATGACGGAATCAAAGGGAGTTTCTCGAGTTAAATTACTCATTGAAAGATAAAAAATATATAAAAAGCGCCATGAAAAAGGAATATGAAAAATAAGAAGACACAAACAATTAATAGACGAATTACGAAATATTGGTATAAAAAAGTAGAAAAAGTAAGTGATGAAAACAAAAATTTAAAAATCGCACACGTTCCAGCTGTAGGAAAAAATTCAGATTATCCACCAACATCAGCACAAACATCATTTGAATGAGAATCATTTTAGGAACAAAACTCTCCTAATTTGGAAGCGCAAATGGGAATTGTACCATTGAAAAATCTACCACATACAGTGTCTGATTCTACGCATACCATGTCTGATTCTACTATAAATCTCGGAAAAGAAATAATTAATGTTATTGATGAAAAATTTGGTTTATGTGGAGTTGGGCAAAATTTTTACATTCGTGATACACAAGTAACAATAAATAATGATACACTATTTGTTATGATAAAGAATATAAATTAACAGCAGAACTTTGTAACTTGTTAACAGAAAATTTATCCGAAGCTCTTGCAGGTAAATTTGATGATGAGGATTATGATAATTATGCAGAAATGGTTAAAACAACCAATGGTGCATTCCAGCAATATAACCCTAACAAAGATGTAGCTTCGAGTGGAGCTTGGAAGTATAATAATATGATTAGCCCAATTTATGAAAAATTCATAAAAAAATTTCATTCAAAATCAGCACCAAACACACGAGAAAGAATGATTTGTCAAAAAACTCCTAGATATGGAGAAGGTATAAAAAAAAACAATAATTTACCAAAAGAATATGTTTGAATGGACAATGTTAGAAAATTGGTTAATAGATTATTAACTATTCATAGTCAAGAAAATGCTGGAAATCAAAATTATTGCAGTGAAAAAGTAAACATACTGAATATTCTAAACAATAAATTTTCTGACTTTGTTGTTAATAATCTGAAAGGAATTCCTTACGTAATAAGAGTTTTAAAAGTAATTCAACAATAATTTTGGATTTCTGAACATCACGGCATAGGAATAATAAATTGGGCATTAAATTATTTAAATTTTCCCAAAATACATTTGCCAGGTTATAATTATTGTGGACCATTTACAAAATTAAACAAAAGACTAGAAAGAGGCGACACAGGAATAAATAAATTAGGTGAAGCATGTAAATATCACGATATTACTTATAGAGATCATAAAGATTTAAAATCTAGATATGAACCTGATAACATTTTACAAAAAGAACCAAAAGAAATTATGTTAGATTAAGATACTCCAATTGGTGAAAGAATGCTTCTGTTGCTGTTGCCTCAACTATGTTTATCAAAAGAAAATATAGGATGGGGAACTAAACTTTTTTCTAAATTATATGTATTTTTTGCTTATAAATGGAGATAACAAATATAACTTTCGATATTCCCTTTGAGGAATTAAAAGATTCTGGTATAGATAAAATTTTAACAAAAGATCAAATTGAGAGAAAAAATAAAAAAATAAAGAAGGTAAAAGTTTCAAATTAACTTTATCACTACCAACAGTCAAAAAGATGGCCAAAGAAAAACCTGGAAGTGGTTTACACCATGGAGGAATTATTCCTATTATACTTGCTGCTTTAGGTACACTTGACACCTTAGCTGGAGGAGCTAGTGCAATTAACAATTTTGTCGAACAAACTAGAAAAAATTTAAAAAAAAAGAATTAGAATAACAACAGAGGCACGATTTGGCAATGTAAAATAAAGCAGGAAGTGGTTTAGTTGCAAAAAATTGAAAAGCAAAAAAAAATGTGAATATATATATATAACCACAATCTAATATATATATATTGAAAAATATGTAAAAATATCAAATATAAAAAATTTCAGAAGTGTTTATGTGATTGATGAATTACCAAAAAGTATGTACAAAAATGAATGTGCTGTGGTTAATTTTGATATCACAACAAATCCTGGTTCTTGGGTTTGCTATTTTAAAGAAAATAATTATGTTTACTATTTTGATTTATTTGGAGGTAATATCCCTACTAATTTAACTAATTACTTCGAAAATATAAATACTTATTACAATGATGATCGAGCTCAGACTTTTAATTCGTTATTTGTGGACATCTATGTTTAATTGTATTACATCTTTCAGCTAAAGATTTTAAGTTTAACGATATAATTACTTTGTTATTGAATGACATGTATGTGGAAAACCACTAATCAAATATTTAAATAAAATTTTTGACATTACTGCTTATGCTTTAAAAAATGTGTTGATTTAAAATACAAAACTATTGCTTTTCATTACACTTTAAAAAACATATGTTATTCAGAATGCAATTAGGGTGTTTTATATTTACGAAATAAACTAAGCACTTGCTTCGATTATACAAAATCTTATGTTTCTTCTTTAGGGCATAGAATTGTTAATATAGATTATCCTAGAGATGATAAAGTCTCAGTCAATAAAAGATTTTTTTAATAAACAAATAGCTGATGAGGCTTCAAAAGAATATATACATTTACAATTCAGTAAAACTATTGCTGAATATATAAAACGAATAAATAATGCAAAGCAGGCACTAAAAAAGCGTGTAGATTCAAAATATAGAATTATTGTTTCTGACTATGCTTTAAAAAAAGATGTAGAATCAAGATACAATACCAGAATTTATGGTTGTAAAACATATGTAGAATCAAAATACAATATCACTGTTACTGCTTTACAAAATCAACTTAGTCAAATTTTTGTTTACACAAAAGATTACGCTTCTATTCATTTTCGTAGGAATTAATAATATGTCTGCTCTTGTAGATGGAAAAGATGTTGTCAATTAGAGATATTTCGATAAAGAAATAGCTGTTAAAAAGCAAAATTTAAACCAATCAGTTTTGAATTATTGTGTTAACTCGAAAATTGAAAAATGCAACGACGAAAAGCCACATATATTTTAATTTCCCTGCAAAGTGGAATAAAATTAATAATAATTTTCACTTACATAATAATAAAATTTTCTTTACTTTTTGAAGAAATTTTAATGTTTATAAAATTATTACGATTAATCTCAATTTACCTGACGATATTGTGACTGTTATTAAGAGAGATCAAAAAATAAATTACAGTGAGGATTTTGATGTTAACATAGGTGATATTTTAACTTTTAAAATTAAAAAAAAAACTAAAATATCTGAATATGATTATGGTTTGATGACTACAAAAGGAATATTCGTAAAATATAAAGATTAGTTATTTTTTATTCTTATTAAATGGAGAATACTTGGTGTTTGAAGTGCAAGAAAGTCACCAAAAATAATAATATAAAAACTGAAAATACAAAAATGGATAATTAGTTCGGAAAAATATATGCTTGATATGTAATTATATTAGATCAATATTTATTTAAAAAAAGCTCAATGTAAGAAAAGGAATAATAAATTAATTATATAAACCTGCATGAAAAAATGTACCACAAAGAAAAGTAATTTCATATGGTATTGATGATTTATGGCAAATCGAACTTGTTGAAATGGATACTGGTAATTTTAAAGGCATATCACATAGAAACAATGGATATAAATATATTATGACAACTAGTGATGTTTTCTCAAAACATGCATTTGCTATACCAATTAAATATAAAACAGCCAAGAATGTAGCAATTGGTTTAGAATCTATATTAGTTCAAAGAAAACCACATAATATTCAAGGTGATAATGAGTCCTAATTTTATAACAAAATATTTAAAGAACTTATTCATAAATATAACATCAATCACTATTCTACATTCAGTGAATTTAAAGCCAGTGTTGTAAAAAGATATAATCATACAATGAAGAATAAAATGTGGAGGAAATTTGCTTTAAATGGCAATTACAAATAGGTTAATATATTAGATGATTTAGTTAAAGAATAAAACAATACCAAACATAGAACCATTGGTATGAAACCAACTGATGTTAATAATACCAGTGGAAAAAATTTAATGCAAACTAATTTTGTAGACATGATTACTGAATCGAAATACAAAGTTTGTGATATTGTCTGTGTAAGCAAGAGTAAATGAATCTTTGGAAAACAGAATCATTTGCCATTTTTGAGGCTTGAAATAATGATGTGCCAACTTACAAACTGAAATACGTCAAAAGAGAATAAATAGAGGGTAGTTTTTATGAATATGAAATTATGAAAACAGACTATCTAAATGAATATTTGGTTGAAAAATTTTTAAAAACTGAAAGTGATAAAATGTATGTTAAATGACTGGGCTTTGTTAACCTACATAACTCTTGGACTAATAAAACAGATGTTTGGGAATTAAAATATTTTTCTTTAAGGTTCACAGTTGTGCAGGGTCATGATCATGAAGGCTAATAATTTCAAACACAACATAAAAATTTGTTTTTAATGCTCATTTAATGTACATAAAACATGTTCAATGTTCGTTCATCATTCGTTAAATTGTTCGTTCATTGGTTGTTCAAAGCACATTTTACATATGGTGGGTATTTACTGTAAAAAATTTCAAAAGGTTTACTAGCAACTTAATCCTGTGAGAGGGACCGGTTTATTTTTTGGGTTTAGATATATTTCTATCATGTCAGTAACCCAAAATTTATTTATTTTTGCCTTTTTAGCACCTACAAAACTCCATTTGGAGAAACCCCTCACTTCAACACCGGACCACCATTTTTTTTATTGGAGAAGTGGGGTTTGTTTTATATCTTATGGTGCCCTTTCTTATATAGTGAGTTGCCATTCACTATATGAGAACACTCAAGCTTATATATCTGGTATACTACACATATAGCATAGAGAGCATTTTTTCCCCTGAATCTTATTTTTCATCAACACTTATACATTGCTGTATGAGCAAGAACAAGGTTTTTGGCTCAAATTTTCAATGATTTGGTTATAATATAATAGTGCAAATCATACAGCACCTCATATTCACATCGTTAAATCATCTGCTCAGACCGGGGATCGAACCCACGACCTTCGCATTTGAAATCAAATACCTTGCCACTGAGCCATGGTGACAAGATGAGTGAAGCAACGATCAAAAGTCATCATGCCGCAAGATGTGGTGAGTTGGAAGCCTGTTATCAAGAGTTGTGCAGAGTGTTTGGATTGTGGTTACTAGATAGTGACACAGGTGTGATAACATACTTCCTGTCGTGGAAAGAGCTCACTGTCATCGCCGACTAGCAAAAACTCGTGTCGAGGCAGAGCTCACATCAGGATTCCTTTTTTCCTGCTGCCAGTAAGATAGCATGCTCATCACTGAATTAGATAAATAATTCTCATATACAATTCACAAGACAGAGTTAGAATATATGATTTTTTATTTTATTTCTGTACTTTCTTTCACTCAATTTTCTGCTCAAATCTATTTTGATAAAACCAAAATCTTTGTCCCAGCACTAGCTCTTTGAATTTATCAAAAGTCATATCTCAAATAACAAAATCATTATGAATATGACTTAAATGTGTATTATCTTGTCGAAATAAGCATAAGAAGTGATAATTATGCCTTACTAACTGTCCAGGTACTTTCGAACATGTTTGTGCCAAATAAAATACGTCCACATTTTTATGTCTTCTCATAGTAAAATATTCGCAGATGACATCCTGGTTTTCTAAAATCACATTGTCAAATACAAATAGAGATTTATTTTCACACTGATATAAAGGAATCATTTGATCATTATTGTTTAAAAAGTATGCCATTTTTCTTTAACTCTTTTGGATAACACATCAAAGTCATTTTGTAACTGAAAATGTTTTGGTTGATTTAAACTTTTTGAGCAAACATACAATTGATTAAAATTTAGCCATCCTGGCTTATAAATAAAATTTATCATTAAATTTGTCTTGCCACTATTACTGGGCCAGACGATAATTACTATAATGTTATCATGCAATAGTTCGCCAATCTTGTTTTTCTTAGCATCCCTTTTGGAAAATAAATTACCACCACCCCAATCAACTTTTTTAATTTAATATGATAATTTTTGTAATAAATGGAGAATAGAGTATTTAAGTTAAAAAAAACAAATGTTCTATAATTAAGAAGAAAGTTCACTATTATATATTTCATAAAGATAAATCATTTGCATAGATTAGTTTTCATGCAAAATATTTAACTCCAAATATAGACAATAATACTATAATGACAGTTGAAAAATTGAGTAGTGTGGTTGATAAGAATGATGTTATCACTAATCCTAAGTGCCAAACTATGTTGAATCTTTAAAAGAATCTATAAATTCAATCGATCAACTTTCAACAAATAATATTGAATTGTAAGCAGACAATTAAAAAATAGAATATCGATTAAATCTAAGTTTGATATTAAATTTGGCCATCAATTGTTCGATATTCTTGGTTTTGAGAGAAATATGACTATAGAAAAAGTTAAAAAAATTACATTGTACTAAGTTACCTAATTTTAATTAGGTATGAACCAGCATATCCTATTTTTTAAATCAAATTTATCAGTGGTTTAAACACATTGTTTTATAAATTAGGGATGAAAATGGTAAACTGGTTGATTTTGATGGTGCTGATATTGACATTATTTAGAGACTAGAACCATTTAAAATATAATATTTAAAAAAACTAAAAAATTGCACATTTTGATACCCATGTGGCAATGTATCTATTTTGTTTTCTAGTGTAATCCTTTTGTCATCATAAGGGCTTAATCCAATTTTATTATCTTCTACTTATATATTTCACACTTTTCACTCCTTATTAAATTAATTGTTCTATATTATATTTTATCTTTAAACAAACAATTCTTATAGTTCTCAAATGTAATTGATGTGTTAACAACACACTTCTTTACATCTTTTGATCTTTTATTTTCTTTATTATCAACTGTATATGCATACATTTTTGCTCTTAATCCAACAAATTCTTTCATAATTTTCCCATTACATTCGTATTTCATCTTAGATATAACTTTCTTATTTATTTGTGTCATATTAGAGATATTGCCATTTGCATAAACAGCTGTATCAAATTTATTTATCATTGTTTTCATGCCTTCGTAAAAATCTTCCATTTATATGTTATAAATGTACGAATCAGTGTCTTAATGGCACATTTCTATTTTATCACCATATTTTGGTTTGATTACAATATAATGTAAATCATACATTAACTCTTTTGATAGATCTAAAATTGACATACCAACATAAATAGGCGTATTAAATTTTATAACTGTTTTATTCATATGTATGACTGCAAGATTCTCGTTAAATATAGTACTTCTTTTAAAATTTGGTCTTAATATTAATTTTTCACATTTTGCTACATCTGATATTAATCTTACATCTACTCTGTTTCTTATATTTTCCATTGTTTTACCAAACACAGAATTATTCATCAACTTATAAAAATCCTTTTTCGAAGTCATTTTTTGGGTTTGTTCTCATCTCTGTATTTAAATCTATATACTTTTTAGTCAATCGGACTGATAAATCATCAATATTCTATGCATTTTAGTACGTTTTAAACCATTATTTAGGCACAGTTTTAAATTACGATAGTGCATTACATATTTTTGTTTATTAAGTAAAGTTGGATTGATTTGTTCCTGAAACTACCTTATTTTCTGGACAAAATGGAAGATCTTTATGGAATTTATGCAATTAATACAATTCTTGTGGATATTCTAAATCAACTTCTAATATATAACCATAATCAGAATCGTCCTCAAAATCTAGTATTTTTTTAAAATCCAGAACTCTAAATCATATAATGTATAATTAACCTATTCGATACCACCAAATGGTAAATATTGAGACATTGCCCAACCAAATAAATTATTAGTTTCGAGATATGCTATATGGTTAGACTCTTGATTAGAGTTAAAATATTTAAAATATTAGTTATTATCTTTAATATATCGCTTACAACATTGTGATAGTCCCCCTCTTATTCCTTTTCCTATCATTAAAATCATATCAAAATGGTGTAATAAATCTAATGGTTGTTTAGTCATTTTTAACATTTCTTCCCACGATAAACTTGTTGCAGTTAAATACCACGCAGGATCTAAATCATATGCATTTATAGATGTTTTCCTAAAATTTTCGAACATTCGTTATTAGTAATACTTTGCTTTTTAAGTATAAATCGTGATATTCACCAAGATTCTTAATATTAAATTGAATGATTAGGTTCTACTAAATTAAAGGAATTTTCATTGTTATATGTTGATATCCTACTTTTAAATACTTTACTAACGAAGTAATTTTTATTGGTTCTTCTATTTCTTTTGTTTACATATGCATTAGTAGAAAATGGATAATATTTTCTTTAATTTCTCTTTATCTGTTTATATAATTCATTGATATTGTCATCTGATAAATGTAAATTTGCAAAGTTGTTCTTTGTTTGTAATAGCTGTAATTAATTCAGTTTTTCATAGGTTGTGTAAATTTTCTATTTTTAAACATTTAGCTTTTGCTCTTAATTCTGTAACTTTTAGATCATTTAAATTATCCATAGACTTTTTAAAATTAGATTTTCTCCTGCTATAATAACATTGCACTGTGTAATGATAGTTCTAATTAAAGCGTCTGTTTTAGTTTATAATTTTTTTATTTTTAATATTTTAGCTATATTCCTTAACTCCGACAATCTCCTTTCATTCAACACACTAGTTACATTAGAAGCCTCCATTTTTAGTTATATTTAAATATTTAAAAAATTTAATAAGATAATAAATTAATTATAAAGTTATTGAAAATGTTGAAATCACTTTTATTTCAAACTATTTAGCTTTCTTATATTAAATTATTTATAATCATTTTTATTTCTAGCTATTGTGTATGTTTCTATTTTTATGCCTTGTTGGATATTCGTTATAAATATATTTACCACATTCACATAGTACTTTCTCTTTCCTTTCATCTTTATTAAACTAATGAAGAATTCTGGAATATTCACTAAAACATTGTTTACATTTTGTTGTAAGTTTATAAATTTTGTTTTTATGAGGATAAACTGAATCGATAGACTTATTTTCATTACATGCTGCACATTTTTTTGTTGAAAGATTATCTTGTAGATTTAAATATGTTTGTGTAATTTAGTATTTTTATAATTTTTTAGATATCCATTTGAAACATATTTACCACATTCACATAATACTTTCTGATTATTTAAATCATTTGTTTTCTAGTATACAAACGATTATAATTTTGCAAGTGTTAATATGCTTATATTTTGTATATTTATGTGGTGAAAAACTTTCTATATCTAATACTACACCACAATTTTTACATTGATTTTCTTGATTTTCCATTTTTTATTTAATAATTAATATAAGATATTTTTTCAATGTTTTATAATTTTTTTTATATAAATCAAAATGGAATCTCTGCCCAACAAGTTGAACAATTCCTTTGAATTTACTAAACTACAAGACCTCGGAAAAAATTAATGGTTTACTGTTACGGATTTTGAAATTTATGAATCTAATTTTGGTAAATAATCTTGTATTCTAGGTTGCAAATTTAAAATTTCATTCCCAGAGCACTATGAGAAAATAATAGATCAAAATGCTTTGAAACTGTTAAACGAGAAGGAAGTTTTTATGCCGTATAATGCCTTAAAAGAAATAAAAAATGGAAAATTTATCCATGCTCTAGAGTCCTCTTAAGAATACATAAATTTTATTAATTTGAATCTTTTTAATATTTCATTTGATTTTAGTTAAATTTGCTTGTTTTTAGCTTAAATGTGAACATGCGTTGCTTTGCTTATTAATACGGTAAATAATAGCGCATGTAAAAATTTAGCACGAAACATACGGCAGTTAGACAGATTTACAGACATGTCGCGCTCGCGACGTAAATTAATTAGAAATATTTTCGATTCGGAAATCTTTTCGCGCGGGCGATTATTGTGGCGTTGACGTCACAGAAGTCTCGATGCTTATTGGCAGGGAAATTATTTTATTCACGTCGCGTCTGTCGCGCTATTGTGATCCCAGCATAACTCCTGAGCATTTGCCGCTGTGATTACGACTAAACTGAGAACTGAGTTGGAAGTAGCGAGTGAATCGTCCGCTAAGTTAACGCACAACGTATCACTAACCGATCACAGTAATGGCGACGGCAGGCCCTTACGTAACGTGAGTGTGATCGACGACTGCTGGCAGCGTGGCAGTTAATCTGATGACCGCTGATAACAAAGACAGCTTCCGGGTGCCACGGATATCCGACATTGGAACCACAAAATTCTTACTGTTCGATCAGCATACCGTACATATTTCGCCTAGTCACTGGGTGAAATGTTTATAAAGGCTGTTCACGATAAAGTGAGAACTTTTGAAATGAGCCTTAGAAAAAAGTCACTGCCCCTGCCTGCATATATTTAAAGTGAGCACTGAGTGGCATTCGCCCAGTAAAGTTGGTAACGATTGCTGGAAAGTAGTTCCATATTTTAACGTCGAATAAAAAGTTTTAGGTAACCGTTTATGATAACTTATTATTTCTTTCGCTTTCGGGTTTTTTTTTTTTAATGCATCGAAGTGTAAAGTTAAGCAGATTTGTAAAGTATTTACTATCTTAATAATTTCACATTTTCACTTGACCGACGTATGAATAAAGGGATGAGGTCATTGGCAATGTTAATTTTACTTTAAGGTGGAGGAATACACAACGTGCATACAAGTAGATCGTAAGCAGGGCTTTCAAAAGTGCTTATTTTACCATGAACAGCCTATATCATTACTGATTTGATCAAATTAAATAAGTATCATTTAATAGGCCTAAATAGTTCCCAATTTGAGAAAAAGTGACTTTCACTGAGAGCCAGTGCCTGGGTAGTGCAGCTCGAAGTAAAGTTTATTTTATTCAGGTTGGGAACAAAAGGAGAGTTCGTACGGGAGAGTTTGGCATAGAGGAAGTTTCCGCCTAAAGGAGCGCTAGTGTTCCAAAGAGGTCACTTTTGTGCTGGCGGTAAGTGGAGGAAATTAGTGTTGCCAACTGTAGCATAATTATGCTACGTGTAGAACAATTTGTAGGTACTGTGGCATGTAGCATACAAAGGCAGTTATGCTACGCAAAAGTAGCATAATTTTTATGTTCAGTGCAAACACATTATCAATTCCACAATCAACGGGACATTTTTGTATCAATGCATGCAAAGAAATATGAATTACAGACTTCACCCCAAACAAAACTATAATAGCTTAAAGGAATCCTTATATCCCAGTCAAAGTACCCGTTTTTCTGAAACAGGGCCTATTTCTGCTGACAATAGTGATACGGATAATGAAGCTGTTCCGTACCAATAAATAATTATTCAAGAATATTTGAATATTATTGTCCATGTGTGTATTTAAAAACACAATGAAATAAACGTAAATGAAAACGAAGTTCTTAGTTACAATTATATCATTTCAGTGCCGTACTTAATCTAGGTTACTTATTATCTTAAAATATGTACTTTTTTTTTTGTTTTATCATTAATGTATCATAAAAGCAATATCTTTTACCTTAGTATATATTAAGTAGTTTTCTTAAATGTAGCCTTTTTTTTTCCAAAGTCTAATATTTTTTATAAAGTGGTAGCACAATTATTTACAGTTTGGCAACACTGTGTGTAAAAGTTCGTTTTTGGCTCGAAATGTAATATGTATTTGCTCCAGTCAAAATACAAAATATTAACCTTGTTTTATATTTGTCATCTACGCCCTCCAACGGTATTTACAAGAGCAAAGAACAAAAACACAACCATGTTTGACATTGAGCTTTCATAAGCAAGATCAATTCAATAAAAAAAGTTAGAATTTAAGTGCGAAAAAATATATAGCTGTCATCAAAAGGAATTTCGTAATTTTCTCCTATCGTTTATGGAAACTGTACAGGAAAATTCTAAAAATGATATTTTATACAATTTCACTATTATATTTTTTGTTCAGTTATGATATTTAAACAAAGTAATTTATATTGTAATTCAATTTACGACAGCATATTTAACATGTTTTTATATTTCGTTGTATTTCAGCTCTAGTGCGAAGAACAAAGTTTATTATTGGGTGTAACACAATATACGTCAGAAGATTTTACACACCTGTATTTATTGCATGAAAATTGCAATTACCCCATTTACTTACGTACAAAACGGAAAAATCCGGTATAAGCGACAACACTACAGCCTGGCTGCGAAAATCTTTAGTTGCCAAATAGAAAACATTGAACTTCCCAGCCTGAGTATAATGTACCTTACTCATAGTAGACGTTAATAAATCTCTGTTTAATAAGTGAGTGAGTGAAGAGATTTGGGCAGCTTTTAACATCGAGGTCTTCAGAGCCAATGAGGGTGATTGAAGTGAACATGGAGCGGCACCAGATTGAGGGGGCGGGGGAAACTGGAGATCCCGGAGAAGACCCGCTGACCAACAGCATCGTCCGGCACGATTGCCACTTGCGAAGATCCCGTGACTCGGCCGGGGATTAAGCTCGGTTCGCCTTGGTGGGAGGCGAGCGTGCTAATCGCTCAGCCACCGTGACCCCATTTAATAAGTGCAATTCAGTCAAAGCAAGAGCGATGTAATCAGGTTTGCAGTCAAATGTCATTGATTTGGTACAATTATATTTATATGAGTCATATAAGTTGATGCTATAATTTGATGGTAGTCGTTCCATATTTTTTATGCAAACGAAGGGGCCTACCAGATAGCCACGGATGTCATGGTCCATTACAATCAGATATCGTGAGCGGGCACTTTACAATAACTTTTCTCCGTGTTCATACTGGGAGATAGTGTAAAATATTCAGCAATGCTTCGCTACAAGCGTGACTGTGAACCTCCCCATACGAATTCAGTCACTATGATTGCTCACAGCTACCTGGTGTCTCTGATTTGTTTAGAAGCACCACAAAAATGTATCTGGATGACCTTGGCCGAAGTGTTCAAGGCGACTTCAGACCAAAAGGCTGCGTGCAAGGTAACTACCAAACTGTTTGGGAAGGGCGAAAATTTTCCAACCATTATTTCCTTTTGGCGAGAACGAAATTATTGGCGGTGAGTACAAAATATTTGTAATATGTTTGTAGCCGTCACTAAATCTATGCCACGGCTACAAATCATATCTGGTGAGGTCAATGGCAACATCAGTTTTTTTAATATTCGTGTAACAGTAGCGAATGTTCCGTTTCATCAAGGTAGGCAAAACTACAAATAAAAAGGAAATGCTCGAGTTTGGCACTTACAGAAACCCAGCGGCTTAGGACAGAATATTCCGCGTTAACAGTTTTTTTTTGTCTCGACTTATAGTTCATTCACGGTTACTTGCAACCTTTTTGAAGCCCTGCTGAAGTTCTACTTCCAAGATATTCTTCCGTCTCATAATATATCTAGGAAACAGCGAAGCACGACATTCATGGGACTATTTTTCAAAGGTTTGATTCAAAAAGTGTGAAGAAACCGCGAATAGACTATATAAAGCTGGACTCACAACCATCCGTTTCATCCGTCAGTCGCCCGTCCATCCGGCGGTATTGTGATCTTCAACCAATCTCAAGGCAACTTTATTTTGTATCCGTCAAATGTATCTCAAACTTTCGACAGACCGACGGATGGGCCACCGCCTTGTAATATCGTTCCTTGAACATGGCTGTCAGAAAACAGTCACTTGTTTCTTTGTCTGAATTTTTTTTCTTTTTAAATACACAATGCAGTGAACTTGTTTACTTTCTTACGTATCACCTTTGAATTGAACTGAAGATGACTTGTAGATTTTCAGAGGAAATGCTGATAATTTATATTAATATTAGGGAAAGAGAATATGTTTATGGCATTCATTAAAAACAATTCTCCCTGCGCGAGAAAGTTTGTGTTGTTGGGTGGTAACACTGAAAATTTTATGGCCAGACGGATCGACGGACGACGCGGATTGTTGTAAGTCGCTTTCATTTTACGGATGAAAAAACCGACGGGTGGCTGACTGAGGGACTCGTGACTGACGAGTGCTACGGATGGTTCTGAGCCAAGTTTTACTATAAACGTATAAGCAAATTGGCGCCATTACTTCCTGAGACGTCAACTGAGTTGGTTGGCCCACTGGCATATTATAAAAAGTTGTGAAGCCTTTGTTGCGATTTCCCGCCCGCCACTCCCGGAATGTTTTGTGTACTCATGAGTCCACTTGGCCAGCGGCTGTCCCTGACATGGGACACGGGTCCTCCTGGACAAGTCCCTGAACCCTCGCTGAGGGATTCATCACCCTCCCTACCAAGCCGGCAGACACGTACTTCAAATGGGAAACAATGT
The DNA here is from genome assembly GCA_029891345.1 of Dryococelus australis. Classification (NCBI taxonomy): domain Eukaryota; kingdom Metazoa; phylum Arthropoda; class Insecta; order Phasmatodea; family Phasmatidae; genus Dryococelus; species Dryococelus australis. Next base: position 107,536,806 of record CM056993.1, on the reverse strand, counting down.
TAAAGGAATATTCCTTCTCATTACGTAATTTTTAAAGATAACTATTTCAAACAAAAAACATTTTGCAGCGACTTTCTCAGAGAATATTGCTAAATAAAATAATTTTTGAAAAAATAAATAAAAAAATAAAAAAAATAAAAATAATCTCTTTTTTTGGTTACTTATACATAAATTTCAAAATTGCATTTTAGAAAAAAAAATTAAACAAAACCATCGACTAGATGTCCTAACGTAGCAACATTCATTAAGAAATTGGGCGTAAAACAATTTTTGTTTGAAAAGGAAGAAATTACAGTGAGGTTACTAGTATTGAGTGAGTGAGTGAAGAGAGTTGGGTGGCTCTTAACAGCGAGGTCTTGAGATCCGACAAGGGTGATTGAGGAGAGAATGAAGCAGCGCCGGAATGAAAGGGAGGGGGAAACGGGAGATCCCCGAGAAAACTCACCTACCAACGGCATCGTCCGGCACGATTCCCACATGCGAAAATCGGGTGGCCCAGCCGGGGATTGAGCCCGGTTCGCCTTGGTGGGAAGGGAGCGGGCTAACCGCTCGGCCAGCGCTGTTCCGTTACTAGTACCAAGTAATTACTAGTGAGCTAGTTCAAACAAATGTTGTAAGCAATTCCATAAGCAGCAGCCATTAATGGCGAATGATCCGGAGTAGAAATTAGTTCTGTGCAGTGAACTGTCCAGTTGACTTGCTACACGAGAACGGGTTCGGCGGTCTCACGTGACTATTGCTCTTGTGCATGTAATCTGTGGCGAAGCTTGGCCGGAGCTCGAAACCGCGGCAGGCTTGCAGCACGTTCACGGAGATCCGTGCATCACGACGCTAGCCAGGGGCTGCATGCATGACGAAGTGGCTGCACCTGTTGTCTTGTTCGCTGGCTCACGGCCAAGCGCCTTCGTGTTTCATGCCGCCCACAGCAGCCAGTGACAAATGACGATTCACATGTGCGCACATATCATACTGATAAAGGCTGGACACGATAAAGTGAGCACTTTGAAATCAACCGTAGAAAAAAGTCACTGATCTTAACTGCATATATTTAAACGGGTGCACTGAATGACATGCGCCCATTAAAGTTGGTAACGATGGAGGGAAAGTAATTCCGTATCTGAACGTCGAATAGAAAGTATTAGGTAACTATCTGCGATAGCGTAAATTATTTCTTTAACTTTTGTTTTTTTTTTTTCTAATGCATCGAAGTATAAAATGAGCAAATTTTTAAAATATATAGTTTACTAATAATTTCCCAATTTCACTTTACCGACGCATAAATAAAGTGACGAGGCCTATGGCAATGTCGATTATACATAGGGCGGAAGAATACACAACGTGTATACAAGTATATCATAAGCAGGGCTTTTAAAAGTGCTCAGTTTACCGTGAACAGCTTATACTTGTTTCCGCAACGATTCGCCACATCCAGTCATAACAAATTCTACTGCAAGCGAAACAAATGTGTAAGTGTTACAGCAAGTGGAAGACGTAGGGAAGTCATAAAAAGAAATGAAAGCCAGGAAATCTAAATTACAGCTCGTAAAAGAGATGAGTTAATGCATTTCTCACTAACATGCTCGACAGCAACATGTTACAGAGGAGGAAACACAAAAGCGTACCGGGAAAACAAAAGCTAAATAACGGAAAGCTTTTAAAAAGCGGTAGAATTGAGGGGAGCGAGAGTGTATCGACAAGACGTAACTTGTGAAGAATGGGTTACATTCAATAACTCGCTGCAACTTTATAACTTACTGTGAAGAAATTTATAGGCTGTTCACGGTAAAATGAGCTTTTTTTGAAAGCCCTGCTTTAGATCTAATTGTATGCACGTTGTGTATTCTTCCGTCTTTTGTAAAAGTAACATTGCTATATGCCTCATCACTTTATTCATGCGTCGGCCAAGCGAAAGTGTGTAACTATAAGAAAATAAATATTTTGCCAATCTGCTCATTTTTACTCTTAGATGCATTGAAAAGAACGGAAAGCCGAAGAAATAATTTGTCGAAATGGTTACCTCAACAATTTTTATTCAACGTTAAGATGTGGAACTACTTTCCATCCATCGTTACCAACTTAATTGGGCGAATGTCACTCAGTACGCCCCTTTAAATATACGCAAGCAAGGGCAGTAACACTTTCCTTCTAACGTTGATTTCAAAAGTGCTCACTTTATCGTGAACAGCGTTTAGTTAATGTTCACGTAAAAAAATATATGTTGTTGATTGCAAAAGTATTGAGTTAACTGTGGGCCAGATTTAATGAGGGCTTCACCACAAGAACAATAAAATCAACTTCAAATAAAAAAAGTGCAAATAGTTTCTTACGTAATTAGTACATGTTTACGATTCCCCAATTCTCGTCGAGATTCGCTAGTTCACGAGGCAATCCTGCATTGTTTTGGACTGTGTTTAAAGTGACGACGGCGATCACGAGTCAAGACAGCCCGTGTTCATATTCACAGCTTCGCCGCAGACTGCTCCAAAACGTTTACTGAAGACTTCGCGATTTGGCGCTGCAGTCACCTTGAGTATGAAAGGTGTCGAGTTACCAGTAGGGCCACCGGTTTTTAGCGAAAAAATTCACGCGAAGGCTAGACTTCAATGTCCTATGCCATAGGTGCACTTTTCGTTTGGTTGTTGGCCCAGTGTCTTGTCGGGAGTCACATCCTTATTTGACTGGACCAATCAGAATTAAGTAATCCAACACTGATTGCCCGTAATTAGCGGGCAGACACCACCTGCAAAGCGTGAGAGTTAAAAATATCCACTCAGGAAAGTGTTTTGGAGTGCAAGTTGTCCTAAAATCTTTTCGCGAGAAATAGGGACCAAGTTACCAGACAATTATCGGTGCTGGGAGGGGTGGAGAGTTGAGCAGGATAGTCGGTTTCACAACACAACACGCGCATGCCAAACAATCTACTCGCCCAAGAAAACGTGCAGCAATTTCTCTTACCTTAAACCATTTCTCCGATTCTGGTTGTATTTCCGTTGCTTTCTGTGTTGCTTTTGAACACAGCGAAAGCAATTAATGCTCACTCCTAAATTATGGTTGAATGTATTCTTTATTTTCTTGATCTTCCTTTTATTTACATAGAACATACTAGACAAACAGTAATATTGACAACCTTTTATCTGCAATAATAACACACAAAACCTTTCCACCATCTCCATCGTTTACCTATCAACAGGAACAGGAAGGGATCATAGATATGTATAACAAACATTACACTTTTGGCGACCTTCATAACTTAACACACTGCAGTTTCGCTGTTCGCGTAACTGTTACTGACATCACTGTCCTGCAAGTTGTATTGTATAGGGTTTATTAAAGTCCCTCGCTGATATGCCTGACGGCTTATCAGGGAATGTCTCACAAACTGAATTATGACCTAACTTAAACTAACAACCATGCCTTACCTAGGATTCGAACCCAGAACCTCCCGAACTCCAGACCACCGGCGCACCAACCGGGAGGCTGGCTGTCCTGGAAGTCTATAATTACACTTGGGATAGCGATGTCCATCAAACCGTCATTTTTCCAGTATATTTCCTGAAGTGTCTTTACATGTTTGCAGTGCTTTTGTTAGTCATTCTTAGTTAAGGCTGTTCACAATAAAGTGAGCACTTTTGAAATGAACCTTAGAAAAAAAGTCACTGCCCTTGCCTGTATATATTTTTATGGGCGCACCGAGTGACATTCGCCCAGAAAAGTTGGTAACGGTGGATGGAAAAGTGTTCCATATGTTAACGTCGAATAAAAAGGTGTAAGGTCACCATTTATGATAACTTGTATTATTTCTATGGCTTTCTGTTCTTTTTGCATCTAATTGTAAGGATGGGAATGTTGACAAAATATTTACCTACCCAATAATGTCACAGTTCACAGTGTTGGTAAAAGTACACAGTGTTGGTGTCAATTTACATACAGAGAGTTTTTCAGTTATAATATTCTGCTACGTGTGAGTAAAATTACTCTAAATGTAAGTGTTATTATCCACAGAAAGTCGATGTCAAATAACACCTTCAATGTATGTGTATATTTTACCATAAATTTATGTTTTATTGCAATATGTCATATATTTTTACACCTACATAGTTTGTGTATATATACTAATTACGTATGTTATTTACACGTTTATAAGCAATTTCACACACATGCATCTAGTTCTTCAATGCATACCAACATCCCTGGCGAAAATATATGGTTTCGGTGTTATTTTTCAGATGAGGTGTCTTCAAGATAGCATAATAGCCACACATGAGCAAAATTTTCCTAAATGTATGTGTTGTTTTCACGTTAGGTTATTGTTTAAATACATTTTCTTTGAAGCGGTTTTTATGCTAGAACAGTCGTGTTTTTCCCTGTGTGGGTGTGAGTTTTATTACTAGTACACTATGTTTGTAATACTCACACACACGTGTTTTAATACATAATGTTTATGTTTTTTGCATGTACCTAGTGTTTTTCTTCTGCGCACCTAATTTTTGTGTAATAATACACTTTGCTGACTTGTTTAAACATATATAACGTCATTTTTAGGAAATTTAGGTATATTTTTGCGTAAAAATACACCAATTGTCGGTAGTTTTTCGGATTAAACGACAAAAATGTAAAAATACATCAACACTAGCTGTGTAAATTTACACTAATTTTTTACAGTGTCGGTTCTTTATATATGACGTTATGAAAGTAGGCGTATTTTTCACTATAGATAGAACTAAATGTGCGATGTTTTATCTGTTTTAAGTGAATTATTGTTGTACGAATTTTACTGAATAATATCCAAGTGCGTATAATGCTTTTTTAATTTCCTAAGAAAACAATCCACCGTATTTATATCTGTTCGCGTATTTTCAAACTACATTTGTCGACGATGGCTGCTGATCTCGGCTCGAGTTTTGGAACCGCCAATTTCGGTGGTTCGAACTGAACTTCATCTCGATCTCCTATCCAATTCTGAACTCGAATGCTGCAACAGTTTTCTGTGTCGATCTTAGATCCGATCTCAGATCGAGTTTCGAACTACGATGGTGCAACCGGGCATTTGTGTTTCTCTGCTGCCACAAAACTCAATTTTTTTCTCCCCGTAATGCACATCGTAATTTCTCAATTGCGGGCACTGTTTTTCCTTCACTGTGTAATACTCTTGCATAGTTCTCATTACCCCACTGTCAAATGAGTCCAACTCAATCTTCCTCTTTGGTTATTTTCTCTTCTTGCCAGGTGCTGGCAGTTTAGTTCCTTTTTCTGTCGTGATAGTACCTTCTTGTTTTATTTTCTTAATGAAACTTACCGAGTTTCCTTGTTGTCGTAGCACAATCAACTCGAATGTGGCATGGCGTTTCTCCTTTTCTTCACCTCAAAAATGTACCACTCTACGTATTATTTCCCTTTCTTTACTGTGCATAGTCTTATTATTTTTGTGGTTCGCTGAGTTGTTATAATTAATTAACGCTAATGTGCATTTAATTATTTTATTATGAATAATCAGTGCATTAGTGTATGGACGCTAGACAATAATATTGTATTATTAATTACTCTAAGTGTATTTAGAGTAAAATGATATTTAAAACGATCGCGCTCTTAGTTCACCCTGCTAGTGTCACAGCCGTATCTGTACTGATTTGAGCAGCGGGTGTTCGGAATTAAGTATCCAGTTTGCATATGACCAGACTGTACATGTTTCGACATAACTGTAATCTTTGTCTCATGTAACTTAGCAACATTTCGACCCTTCGACAAAAGTAGAGCCAAATGTTTACTGTTCATTTGTGTATCATTTCGCCATCGGCTGGTGCGTCAAGTGTATAATTTATCAACACGTACTGCGAAAGTTTTCCTATTGGTTCGGCTGCCGGTTGGCTAGCAAGTTACCGGGCGCTAATTGGCGAACGGCAATCCGACATGTGTCTGGCTAGTGGCACAATTTTGCTGGCGTGTGAGGCTAGAGTTCGCGAAAAATCGGCTATTGCACCTCTGTATTTTTAAGTTCTCTGTGATAACGTGGCAGCGTTTCTTATTATTAGGAGCACCTGTTTTTCGCGAAAAGATTTCAGGACAAGTTGTGTTCCAATGCACTTTAGTTGAGAACCTCTTTGGTGACTGGATCATTTGAATTTTTACTCGTTTAATCTGTCTACCGACGAATCACGGATGGTCGGTATCAGAGAAACATAATTCTGATCATTTTAGGTCAGCAGCCGTTTTTTTCCATAGCTATGCTAAACACTTGTCAAGGAACGCAGTGACAAAAATGGCACGCTGTTCTAGGCGGTCAGAAGATTCTATCAGCTATTGTGATATATGGAACACACACCTCACTTGCAGCACTCGACAAAGAATTTGATCTCGCATACTTGCCTAAACAATTCCTTCTGACATATGCTAGACATGAAATGCTGTATGTCTACAAAATTCTACCTGCATATCTACAGCAGGATGACGACATACGCGACTATCTCCCATGTACAGAGTGTTTGCAAGGATGTACTACTCTTATGGGCACACCACATTCTATGGGTTGGTGTAATGCATGTCGGAAGAGTGCTAAAGGAGTTTCCAACACCAATGGTATTCTTTTCCTTAGGAATACATGAAACTTAAAGTAGTAGCAGTAGTGGTGAAACTAGTAATATAATGGTTATAGGTGGACAGACCCATATCCCATGCAGACTTCAAAGAGTGAACAGTGGCTACCGAGAACATGCTCTTCCCTTCCACTATGATGGTAAATATTCGGGAAAGCTATCTGTGTAGCTTCTGTAAGAAGACCTTTTCTAAAAGATGCAATGTTCGTCGATATGAGAATGGGTGTCCACACAATATGAAGCGTGCTTATGTGTATTGTAAAGAGTGTCAATCACATTTTCAACGATCTGATAACGTTAAACGAATATTGCAACATGCAAAGAACTCCTTCTTGTTCAAGCCAAATGCTATTTACTGAAATTTAAGGATGGGAAGATACCTGTGAATAAAAACCCAGCAACATCAGTAAAGGACCCAACAGTGACAACAATGGCTGAATAAACTCCTAGACATCCTTGTAACTACTGTAACAGGACATTTGCACATGTCCCCAGTGCAGAGAGGCATATGAAGCACAAACGCAAGCTGAATCCATATCGTACATGCTATCGATGTGATAAGTGCCACAGTTATTTCACTAGTATAGACAGTTTACACATAGATATGAAGGAAAAAAAACAAGTGTAAAGACCGTGCACCTGCTATGCAACAAATCTATGGTGGTCAGGTGCCTTCCGTGTCGAATGTTGGTGGTGGTGGTGGTACACTGCCAACTACCGATCTGAGCATTCCTTCAGAGCTGTAAGTTCTTTAGTAGATATAACAACGCACGTCTACATGATAGATGTGCCTGTGTTGGAAAGAGGTCAGTGTTAACGTATTTGAAATGAAGTGAAATTCCCCTTCTACCTTGCAGCTGCATGTCAGTGTAGTAATCGAGGTACAACATCAGCTAGCTGAATATATGTCTCTTAAATGTTTGACTCCCACTGATGGAATGTGTAAATGTGTATATAAACAGCATGTGGGATTGGTGAAAACATTAGTGTATTGTTGATATTCGAAGAGTGAACACCGCCTTGAGCGACGGTGGAAACTACTTCAGACAACCAGTTGTGCCGGTTCTGCAAGAAGTTATTTTCCAGCAGCCGTCATGCTCGTCGACATGAGATTGGCTGTGCTATGAACACAAAGTATTCTGAATTAATATGTGAACAGTGCAAGTCTCAGTTTGGACGATGTGATAATTTAAAAAGACATCCCGCAATGTGTGGTGGACACTCTCTCATGCCTGCTAAGCACTGTAGGTCCACAGTGGATACTGTCGCATTCTCACCATTGGATCTGAACATTGCAGACCATTCGCCACAGACATCGATAATATGGGCTGCACCTGCTATATTGGACACTCGTGCACCATCACCATGGGAAACACCGATCCTGGACATGTACAGTTCTTCTCATTCATCAAGGTATTTATGCTGCTACTGTGGTAGGGCCTTTAGTAAAAGATCCAGTGCATGTCAACATGAGAAACCCTGTCAATGTCCGATGAAGTCGAGCTGGGGACTCTTTACTCACCAGTGTTATAGATGCAAACACGACTTCACATGTTATCAACCTACAGGAGCATTCCAGTCGAAGTACGATCCAACTATGTAACTATCAGCAAAAAAAAAAATTCGTGAGACAAGAGACAATCATATGAAGAATTGTACATATGAAAAAGACACCACTGCACCACAACCACCTGCTGCGAGATTACCCGATGATAATGGGTTCTTCCTGAAAGAATCTGTTTTTTGTGGTCTAATGAAGATGTATGTCGCATCGGGCATGGCGAAAGATATTTGTACATACCTTAAGCAAATGGAGCAGAGTATCATAGATCAACTTACAGATGTTATGCAAAAAGATGGCGCATTAAAATATAAAATGTGGTTTGGAATGTATATATATATATATTAAACCAGAATCACATGACAATGAATTTAGTCGGAAAGCCTTTAAGACAATGAATGAGTGTCTGTATAACACGGTCAACATTGTGGCTAGTGTAAAAGCTGGCATACATATTTGCAACGTGGAAGAAGAGTACAATAGGAAAGGTCCCGGTTGGACGTTACATAAGATAAATCATTTCCAGTTGAGAACGAATTCGTATAGGCCTCTTCGAAAATTTGGCACTTGTCAACTAGAGGAATTGAAACAGACCTTGAAACACAGTCCCCTGCTGGGTGAAGGTCTAGATAAGTCATGCACTTGCTGTGTCATACTGATACTCATGTTAGGTTCACATGTATAGTGGTTTAAAACATGCCGGAATAGACTGGCTGGCACAGTTGCTGTTCGGACCGTGAAGATCGGCCGTTGTCTTTGGATACCGTGCTTGGCAGTGATGATGGAACAGGACATTTATTTGTGCTGATACTGTAAGACGCCCTTTTCTGAAATAACCAGCTGCAGATAGCACGAGGCCATTTGTCACCAGAATCCATATCTTACTGTGCTCACATGCGAAATGTGTTCATCACGGTTCATCCGATGTGTTGACTTAAGAAGTCATCTTACAATGTGTAACCCTGCACTGTCTGGCATGATAATTATTGAAGAACATATGCCAGGCAAAGGTATTAGCGGTCTGCTAAGGTGGTATGTAGCATGTAGCTGCTGACCTACACACAAGGATGCCCTCTCAAGTGACTTGAGAGTCTGTCAGAGCTCGAACTGTGAATGAGCTTGTGCGCGTCTCTTTATGCACACTCCACATCCTTATCCAACATGGGAGAAAAAAACATTCATATTCGCCCGCAAGGAATAATCTCCAAATGCAGCTTCAAGGTCGCAGTTTTTTTTCTCGGGGAACTCCTGCTTCCCCGGCGCTACCCCATTCTCACCTGGCTTCACCCTCATCGTCTCTCAAGACCACATTGTAGAGATGCACAAATTTCTCTCCCAACTGCACTTCCCCAGTGTAGGTTTTTTTCGATCCTCTGGCTCCGAGTATTTGTAATGAATATGCATACTTATTTTTAATTGTATATCATTTTTTTCCCCCTTTCGTACACTCTCACTGCCAACTGGGAAGAGCAAACAGGTGTCTGTAGGGACCTTGGTTCGAGACGTATCACTATGGGTGAACACAACAGCCAGGTTATCATAGTAGAACAGTTGAACATGTAATGCCGGATGGAAAATGTCTTATTTGTATGCATTAATGGTTCAGGATTGGACGACTGCTTGTAATTCAAAGGCTTGGTACATTCATTGAAGGTTCGGGCAGAGTATGTCTGTCTGTAATTACAAAAGACGTCGGTTAATGAGTGCAGGTCGGAGCCAGAGCATGACTGACATTCTAGTCTCTTCATGATCAGTGGGACCCACGAATGTCTGCAGGCTTGTAGGAATGCACTCTCAACGGGAATCAAAACTATGATATCTTATTTATTCGAGTCATGTACAGAAAAAAAATGTATTAGGTGCGGGGATTAGAAACCATGATCCCTTTTATTGGAAGCAGAGTTTATATCAGATGCCTTAGGCTTTTGGTCAAGCTGACAATTTGTGTTAGTGATGGAATTACATGGCTTCTGTCAGATGACATATGATGTATGGTCTTTCTGCTTGTTCATTACGCATGTGTCGGTTGGTATGTATTTCCTTTCGGGCACTCTAGTGGATTGTGTGAGAAAGCACACAGAACAATGTAAATGGCTATCTCTAATTGCATGAGTCTGTGTGTGTAAGTGGGCTTGGTGCGCGAGTGCAGGTCAGGGACTGACTGTAATTACGAACACTGATGAAGATAATGATACTTAGTTACTTCATGTTGGTGTATTAGCAGTGCTATCCCCCCCCCCTTGTTAAACCCTCGACGAACGAACACCCACTGTCGGCTTTATGATAACTTGTATCACCACTTTCTATGGGAATCGAACATACAATACCATGCGGACTGTTCAGGGTACATGCATTGTTTCCTTTCAATAGTATACCGGTATGTACGTTGACAAGGGGAGGTGGTGGGGATGCAGTACTTGGTCGGTATATACCATGCACGGAGGATGGGACCAGTCACTGCAGTCTCTGCTTCCAATGAGGTCACTTCGACGATGGTGAGATGTTCTCGTTGCCAATGGGTAATGCACTGCTGCATGGATTAAAGTAGTTTATAAATTGTTACGTAATAAGCTTATCGTTCTAGCATGTGTTGTTGTATGTGCGGGGACTCGGCTGTGTATTTATTGCGATGTACCGAGTGACATCTCATTATGTGCATACATCGAAGTCTCAGAAGACGGCGCACGAGTGCAACGTCGGTCCCTCCTGGTAGTGGTGTGGGACTAACCGTCTGTCTGGAAGTATGCACATGAATTGAAGTTTCGGGTATGTCTGTATGTAGTTATTATTATTACCTGCTTCGGTAAATGAGAATAAGTCGGATATAAAATGTAAAATGGATTTAATACATCCTCTGTGTGTGTGTGTGTGTGTGTGTGTGTGTGTGTGTGTGTGTGTGTGTGGGCCAGTTACGCAGTTAAATTTGTAATCATTTCTTTTGAGCTGGCGGAAGTATTGTTTCCTTCCTAATATAACTGGAAGCATTATTTCCGTAATGTTAGGGATAACATTTTTTTTCGACAAGTGTATTTCAGAGGCTGGTGGTTAATCGTGAACTAACGTCATTACTCAATGTACGAACACCGAACTGATCGGCGCTATCTGTGGTGCTTATATTTGTGCTTAGGACATACTAGACCCCTCGATCCTTTTCGGTGACGGTTGGTAGTTGTATCTCATACGGTTTGGTAATTACAAACAACTATGCTTATACATAGCCATGGGTCATAACTAATTTTGTATGCCGACATAGGGTTTACTTGACCCTTCTCATCTTGTGGGGGGGTGGTGTCTATGTTATGAATTTGACAAGTTCGGACATATGCTTACTATGCATATTGGTAGACACAAGAAATACTAGACCTTGTGGGTCATTTGGGGTGATGCTCATGTTATGCATTTGGCTACTATATCATGGATTGTTCAGGCCAACTATGCTTATATGTAGTCATAGGACACACACTTGGATTTTAAGTCTACTCGTAGTCTGTGGTGATGCCTATGTTATTAATTTGATAGGTGTATCTCACACGCTTCAGAGATGGCAGCCAACTATCCTTATACATGAGCATGACGTGTACTTGTCCACTAGACTCTTCTTGTCGTCGGGGACAATGCCCATGTACTGAATTTGGTGACTATAACTTATAGGCAGTTGAATCTCATATGGTTCGGAAATTACAGCCAACTATGCTTATATGTTGACATAGGACATACTTGGAAAATCGTCACTTCCCGTCGTCGAGGGTGATGTCCATGCACTGAATTTGGCGACTATAACTTAAACAGTTCGGAAACTACAGCCGAAAATGCTTATAGGTCGACATAGACCATACTTGAGTACTCGTCTCTTCTACATGTCTGGGGCTATGCTAATGTTATGGATTTGACTACTGTATCTTAAATGGTTCGAAAATTATAGCCGACCATGCTTATAAGTAAGCATATTGCATACTTGACCACTCGTATCTCTTTTCATCATTTGGGGTGATGCTCATGTTATGAATTTGAAAACAATAAGTTAAACGGTTCGGAAATTACAGCAAACTATGCTTATATGTAGAAATAGATCATACTTAACTTTGCGACCCTTCCCATAGTTGGGGTTGATACATATGTTATGAATTTGGTAGTTGTACCTCCAATGGTTCGGTAATTACAGACAACTATATTTATAAGTTGACATATGTCACACTTGACATTGCGACCCTATTCGTAGTCGGGGTTTATGCCTATGGTTTGCTTTTGACAACTATAACTTAAATGGTTCGGAAATTACAGTCACCTAGGCTTATAAGTCGACATAGGTCATATTTGACCCCACGACCCTTCTCCTAGTTGCATATGATGTCTATGTTATGAATTTGATGACTATAACTTAAATGGTTCAGAAATTATGACCACCTATGCTTATAAGTTGACATGGGGCGCATTTTACCCCACGACCCTTCTCCTAATCGGGGTGGATGCCTATGTTATGAATTTGACAATTATAAAATAAATGGTTCGGAAATTAAAGACAACTATGCTTATAAGTGTTATGCACACACACACAAAGAATTAAGGGAGGGGGCTGATTTACACGAGATCCGATCGTTCGCGATGCCTTGATGCCCCACAGTCACCAGCGGAGGCGCTGGCCGCCGAAATGGTCGACATCCTCAGCTGGTCGCCAATTGACCTGGCTAGACATAGGTCATCGCTACCAAGATGGCTATTTTCATGTGTCATATTTGACCCCACAGCCCTTCTCTTTGTTGCGGTTGATGTCAATGTTATGCATTTGGCAACTATACCTTTAACAGTTCGGGAATTACAGCCAACTATACTTACATGGTTGACATGCGGGGACCCTCATGGGGACCCTTCCAAAGAATGAGTCATTTATTACCTTGAGGAGTCTCCTGTTGGATTATGCTAATTAGGACAATAAATGGCGGCTGGCGCTGGCTGCCAAGATGGCTGCCGGCGACGGGAGGGAGACTAGGGACATTTTTAGGGGAAAAGGGTAAAGGTGACGTTTTTGTACGCGAAATCGACAGTTTTGGACGGGAAAAAGGGAAAAAAGGGAAATTCTCGTACCTCCAGTCTTCCGCATGACGCCTGGTAAATGCTAATTACCATCCACCAATCCACCGCCTTACGCCTAGTGAGGCAGAACCGCCTTTTTTATGCTTCTCTATTTTAATTTAATCTAACTGTTATTAAAATAAGTTAAGAGTGGGATGGAGTACCGCGTCCAAGGTCAAGCACCATTGGAGCGAAACGGGTGACACTAACACGCACGCCTAGTGCCTCATAGCTCCTACGTGTTGGGCATGCAGTGTTTCCTCGTAACGCTGTACTGAGCAAATTAGATCTGTAGCAGTGGGGTTTTAATACACGCGATGAAAGACCGCAGATTAAACTTCGCACGTATCTTTGCACTTTTCTCTTGCAGCTTAAGAAACTGCATAGACAAGTTTTAAAAATGCGATATTTGACCATTTTCACCATTTTTTTTCTCCTAGATTACACTTAATATGACAAGAGTAAAAAAATATAGGGACATGGATAGTATTATTTTATCTTTTCTGACAAAAAATCTTATTTGCAGAACATTTATTTACCGAGATACGCGTATTCGCCCAAACTACTATTTAACAAAAAACACGGGGGTCCATCCCACTCTTAATAGGAAGTATAAAAACATCTCTAATCGTTTCTTTACAAATCAGTTTTATAACCTAAAATCCTAACAGTGTCGTTTTCGCTAGACGTGTAAGCAGTTCAGTGTTAGGATACGAAGAGATTGGTTGTGCGCAGTCAGCGAGATCGGTCAGCCTCATCTTCTGTGTATGTGTCAAGTGTGCCCGGCGAGCCCGGCGACCGAACCACCACTACCGGCGCATGCGCAACAGACAGGTGATTGTGTTGTTAAATGAAAGGTCTGTCGGGAGGGGGTGGGGAAATGGGGGAGAACAGTCAGGGTTTTTTTTCTGGCGAGCCCCCAAATCCCGCCACTCCAGCGTGAGCACTGTGTGAATTTTAGTAGCTAAGTCGGTTGGAGAATGGGATGCGTCTTAGGGCAAGTCCTATACGCCTTAGGTCGGGTTTAATTAATAAAATGGGCGCGGTGCATCGCGACTAAGCAGGGTAATAATGCCACGGCTGCAATTGTAGCCATGTGCACACCCCGAAAGAAGAAGGGTCTAGATGGAAGAGCATAGCAAACCAGGCAAAGCGGAGAGGGCCGTGGAAAATCCATGCAACAGTCGGGGAGGATAAAAATAATTCTTTTTAACTGGACTATGGCTGGATAAAGAAGGGTATTTGTTAGTTTGGGAAGAGATACTTCTGTTGGTTTGATGTGGGTTGAAATGAAATGAGAGTGCAGCTGTTGTGTATTGCGGGGGACAGAACAGCCCCCGCACCGATGTCAGTCATCGTGTGGGTGCAGGCGCCCTTGAAGTTGAGCTATTGTCAATACTGCCGTGTAGGCGAACCAGCACCGCAGTACCGACAGCACCTGAGGATGCAGGGCCCCCCTGCTTCTCGTAGAGTGCGTCGGAAAACTGGACAGCTCAATCATGACACCGACTCCATCTTCGCCCTTCCGCGCCGTTGCCAGGATCTCCAACCCATGGGTGAAGGTGGAGAGAGTTTTCTCGGGGAGCCGCCCCCTCCCCTTCCAACAAAATAACCCATCGGTCTGGGAAACGTGAGATATCCGGGGCCTACCATTGGTGGTGGCGAATCCGCTGGCCCAGGAGTGAAGGCTGACATCGAGGTGCTTCCAAGGTTCGATGCATTCCAATCCATTCATCACGCACCCGCAGTCGGCAGCCCGCAGAATCCAGCAGTGAGGATCACTACACTTCGCATTTTCAAGCACCTCGAGATCCCCCTCCCCGCCTTGATCGTTGGACCACCTCCAGTAGATGCGCTCGCCATCTCGTACTGAGCTACCCTGGGTTCCCGACGTCAACGACGACACAGTCAGGGAAACAAACCGCCCTATTTGATATTCGTCTGGGTGGCGCGTCGACCGGCCGCATTAATTATGATAATACCCTCGCCGCGCCGCGCTAGGAACTCCCGTCAAGGTCATCGGCGGAGTGCACGGGTCGTCTGTGGCCCAGGTGCACTGCAGGTGTGCGCCGACATCCTCCCTCGCCCGTCCAAACACTCTGCTATTTATCAATTCACGGGGCCACTGTGGCTGAGCGGTTAGCCTGCTCGCCTCCCACCAAGGCGATCCGGGTTCAATCTCCGGCCGGGTCACTCCGAATTTTCGCATGTGGGAATCGTGCCGGACGATGCCGTTGGTCGGCGGGTTTTCTCGGGGATCTCCCGTTCCCCCGCCCTTTCATTCCGGCGCTGCTCCATACTCATATCAGTTACCCTCATCGGCTCTGAAAGCCTTGATGTTAAGAGCCGTCCAAATCTGTTCACTCACTCACTCTGAATTCTCTGTATGCGTCCATTATTTCGCGTCCCCGCGCACTTTAGCTAATGAACACGTACCTAGAAACGAGCGAAATTCGCGTTGTAACGTCACAGAGTAACGCTGGACTCATAACCATCCGTCTCAGCCGTCAGTCGTCCGTCGTCCATTCCGTCCTGCAGTCATCCGTCTGTGTTTTCGTCCGTCAGTTGAAAGAGATTCACAGGTATCCGTCGCCCGCCAATCCTTCTCTACGGCAAAATTTCAGCGTGGCAACTTAGCATCGTGATCTTTATTTAATTAGAGGTATATTATGGTTGGAAATACGTTTTCAAGAGAGAAATATTTAATAATTTTTTTACGTGATAAGAATTTATAATGAATTATTGAGTATGTTTTGAATTCATGAATTCAACACAAAAGATACATAAACACGTATCCAGAGCTTTGCAAATTTATTTCAAAGTGCGTATTCACGTCTACGGAATGTCTTCAGAAGGCGGTGGCCCATCCACCCGTCCTCGAAGGTTAAAGTTCGGTAAATATTTGACGGATCGACGGTCGGTTAGTTGAAGATCACGTGACGGTGACCGCCGGACGGACGGACGACTGACGGATGCGACGGACGGTTGCGAGTCCAGCTTTAATGATAACAGAGACGGAATGGGAAAGCGGTTCCTTTGACGCGTGCATACTCATTCTCTGATTGGCTGCTAGAGGGCCTGGAAGTGGGCCTTGCGTCTTGGCTCGCTACTGCGTGCTCAGAAAGGTTTCCTGCACTATAGTTATGAAATAGGGATTTCAATCAGTAGAATTATTATACTGAACCTTCAGTTAATGAGCTGCTAAAGGCTGTTCACAATAAAGTGAGCAATTTTGTAATCAACCTCAGAAAAAAGTCACTGTCCCTGCCTGCATATATTATAACGGTCGCCCATATTTCTTTCGCTTTATAATTTTTTGTTAAATGTATGTAAGTGTAAAACAGAGCAGATTTGTTTGTGAAAAATTTACTTTTTTAGTAAATTCAAAGTTTCACTTGATCGATGCATGAATAAAGTGATGAGGCCCATTGCAGAGGTAATTTTACATAAGGCGGAAGAATTCATAACGTACATACAAGTAGATCTTAAGCAGTGCTTTCAAAAGTTCTCATTTTACCGTGAACAGCCTTTATATGGTGGTGAATCAGTGTAATGCTCTGAGGTTGTGCTGCAATGCGAGTGCAATTCACTAGGGATCAGTAGAAATAACTAGGGTCACCTGTTTTTTTTTTGCGAAAATATTTCAGGAGAAGTTGTGTTCCAAAGCACTTTAGTTCAGAACATATTTGGTGATCGGATCATTAGAATTTTTACTCGTCTAATCTGTCTACCGACGTATCACGGACGTTCGGTATCAGAGAACCATAATTCTGATCGGCTCACTCATGTAACAGACTATCTTCACACAAAGACAAGTGAAGAACAGCCAAACGAAGACCGCAAGTGTGCACATAGGATGTTGAAGTCAAGCCTCAGCGCATATCTTTTCGCGAAAAACAGGTGGCCCTAAACTTACATAATTTAGAAGTGTACATAAAACTATCTTTTTTCTTTTAGAAAACAAAGTGATGAATTAATACCAGCGAATAAATAAACAAATATAATTTACTAATAAAAGTAAAATAAACATTGTCAACACAAGGATTAAAACCTACACCCCTTGTATTGTTAGCCCTCTACCTTAACCACAAGACTATATTCACTTAAATAGCTTAGCACATTTTGATATATAAATTGAGCTGCACGTACCTACATAATATTAAATAAGTTATTTGATTAAGAATAATACATTTATTTTAAAATTTCTGTGTAGCTAGAAAAAATAAACAGTAAATTAGTAATACGGTCACGTTTTATTGCAACTGTCATTTTATTTTGATTATTTGAGTTGTTTGAAGTGTATTAAGTTATTCTAACTTGCAATACATTTATTTTTACACGCAACTACGCCCCTAGTTTTTGCACAAACAGCTATATAAGGTAGTACAAACGCGGCCCTTGTAGTTTTACAATATAAATTTTTGTACTGTTACAAGCATTTGTAAAATTACAAACAATTTCTCAGTAAAAATTACAATTCTTTTTACAGTGTATCCATATAGTTAAACGAGCTCAATTAGGGATTAAATTGGCACTTATTGGCTGTTCACGGTAAAGTGAGCACTTTTTAAGGCTCTCCCAACAGGCACTAACCAATAATAAATATATCTTATTGCAGCCTCATGCATTCAATTTTGAGGGCGGGGAAATATTTACACCGTGTTTATTGGTCGCATTGCAATATTTATATTAGAAAGAAGCAGGAAGAAGGAAATTGGATGAAAGAAAAAATTAATAAGGGCCGTAAAAAGTGCTCACTTTGCCGTGAACAGCCTATATACGGCGTAATTAACCTGCCTGACTGTTCTAATGGAAATTGGTCGCTCAGTCGTTCAGGCTCAACTATTGGCTAAAAGCGTCCGTGGGACGTGCCGCAGTAGGCCGTGTCCTGTGTGGGATTCAGTTTCGGGAGTCAGCGCGCCTCAACAGCAAGCAGCAAATTTCATAAACATGATGAGTAGGGCCAGTGATGTTTCACGAAAGAAAATCGGAGCATACAGTAGACTTCAACGCTAGCCCAGCGATTTTTATACCACCATTGGCTGCTCCGTGCATGAAAATTCCTTCTTCCGTTTCACCGAGTAATTCGAGACTCCTTAACTTTGGCATTGAGTTGAGCTGAGTGATTTGGGTGGCTCTTAACAACGGGGTCTTGAGAACCGACGTAGGTGAGAACGGGGCAGCGCCGGAATGCTAGGGCGAGGGGAAACGGGAAATCCCTGAGAAAACCCGCCGACCCGAGACATCATCCGGCACGATTCCCACGTGCGAAAATCCGGAAGTGATTCCCCTCGAATCGATTCCGGCTCGACTTGAAAGGAGGTGAGTGCCCTAGACGTTGCGCCACCGCGGCCTTACAACGTATTGGGGTTCAGTCTGCAACTAAAAAAATTACACGAATTTCGTAGGTCCCTGTCCATAACTAGGACCCCTGTTTTTTGCAAAAAGATTCACTTGGAGGCTAGACTTCAGTATCCTATGTGCACACTTACGGTCTTCGTTTGACTATTCGCCGCTTGTCTATGTGTGAAGATAGTCTGTTACATGAGTGAGACAATCAGAATTAAGTTCCTCTGATATACTGACCATCCGGGATTCGTCGGTAGCAGGCAGTGGCGTTTATTCTATAGATGCAAGGTAAGCAATGCTTATCCTATACATATTGGAAATGTTTGACCCTTTATAGTTTTCACCTTAACTTTAAACACATTTAATTATAAGTTTCCCGTTTTCGATTCAAGAAACAGAAATTTCATGTAAACGCTTAGTGCTGCTATCTAGTATTTATTTCCACAAACGAGAGCGACTAGCGATGAATCGAACTCGGAAGCAACAACGCAGGTAGGGTACGCAGGCGTTCTATTTGCGTCCTCCAGTCCTACATTTTCCCTTGGAAAGTGGATGAACTTATAATTTGTAACATGCTCCCTAAATAATATTCAGTTTAATTATTATTACATTCATTTCGTTTCCTTTTTTATAACTAATGCTAGGTACAATAAAAAGGCAAATACATGTGGAGGGTAAGAAAAGTTGGACGTTGCGTTTGTTATTAGAAATTGAAAATGGTGCCACAACCGGGCTTTTGTAAACCATTTATTGTATTGTAAAGTGTGTGATGTATCATATTTCGATGGCATTTAACTAAATGTTATTTAAAACACTATAATATGTGGGTCTATTATATTGCTTACCTGTAACAAAACTCACTACACGTCGCTGGTCGGTAAACAGATTAGTCGCGTAAAAATTCAAATGATCCAATCACCAAATAGGTTCTGAACTAAAGTGCGTTGGAATACAACTTGTCCTGAAATATTTTCGGGAAAAACAGTTGCTCTTGCCCATATCTAACGATGGAGTGTATTCAATACAGAGATTGCATATGAATTATTCTGCCACAAGCGCGTTCTGTCATATCTCATTGTACTGCTTATAACGTAAAGTGACAGTAGGGTACTTACGAATACAGAAATGGAACAGCCGCCTATTTCGCGAACTCCAGCGGGCACACGCCAACAAAATGACGTCACCGACCAACAACACGCGGTTCGCCAATCAGCGCCTGGCATCCTACTTGCTAAGTCGGCAGCCCCGTCAAATGGGACTTTTCGCAGCGCGCAGTAGCCGATCAGATACAAGATCCCTTTTCCAAAGCCTCGCGCAGAGAATCAGAGCATCGTTACGCCCACATCAAAGGAACCGCTACGCCTTTTCGTCGCTATTCACTTGTATATTTTGTGCTAAAATAAATACCTAGTAGAGTGCGCATGCCAGCTGCACGAAAACAATAACTGTCAACATTACAAGTCTTAATCTACGGTTACCATGTGTTCTGAAAATGTCAATGCACTTTTCCTGGCCAAATTAAATTTGAAGGATTAAGATATGTGTTCAAATAGTTTCACGAATAATTGCAATAATAATGGTATAACATTAATGCATAGGTCATGAAATCATTAAAACGTACTTGTTTTTATATAAAAATTGTGTTTACTCTTTTATTAAATAATATTGACTTTGTGCCAGCGGAAACCTGGTAAATTATTTTTAAAAAACCATACACAAAAACAAATGACTAACAAACATAACGTCCTCTTCGAGGAGTGAAAGAACTCAAGGGTACGTCAGTGGACGCGCGTGTCGCATCCGTGTGTCACAGAGTAGATAACTACACAGATACGAAAAGGCCTGGCGGTTCCTTTGATGTAGTACGCGTACCCATTCTCCGATCAGTTGCCCGAGGCTATAAAAAAAAGGGTCTTGTGCCTGATCGGTTGCTGCGTGTTGTAAAAGTTTCTTTATTGGCTGGGCTGTAACTGAACAAGTATATCACCGTGCGTTGATTGACGGACGGCGTTACACGTTGCTGGCCACCGACGCCATTTTGCTGGCGTGAACGGCTGGAGTTCGCCTCTGTATTTCACCTCCGTAATTTTTAGTACCTGTTCTGTGCGTTGGTAGTGGACACGTGGAGGGGTGTATCGTCGTCCCCTACGAAATCTTTGGATTCTAATCAAAGATGGCGACGTCCGTTACGACGCACTTTTAAGAGATTCGTTAGTCCACAGGTGAGTTGGGAAATTTTCCGAAACAGCTCATAAATGAAGATAGCATACATAGAAACACCTAAGACTGTGGGGTCGTCTGCCCCAGCCTCACTAATCCAGTACATTAATTTCGAATCAGTGGAAAACCACTGATTCGCAGTCAACTACAGGAATAAGCGAAAATTGCTAAAATTAGAATCAGTGGAAAACAACTGGTTGTTTCAGTGAAAGAGTGCCTCTAAAACTCTCCCAGGAGACATAATCAAAAAAAAGTATATTTTATTGTGCCTCCAAATCTTAACTTTTGAGAACTATATACTTAATACACTGTGTTCATTAGTAACAGGGCCATTTTAACACTGATCATTGGCAAAGGGATACAAATAAACTGAATGCAACTATACCATACAAGAAATACTTGCTGTTTTGAACACCTAATTAATTTATGCATTTTTGTATTTTTCTCATTTTGTATATGTTTCAGGGTTTTTAATTTTTGTGTAACCATTTCGAGACCACGTATTCTGTGGTTTTAGAGTATTAGTATCGTTGGAGTGGTACGTTCAAGTAGGTTTAAATTCGCAGCCTTCCAATTGACTGGCAGGTGCGAAGCCCGCGTTAAGATAGGCTGGCATTGATTGCTAGCGTTCACTTTGCCTTCAACTCACGAGCAGGCCAGAACTGCTGTAGGTCGCTCGCCCGAATGGGTGCAGCGTAAGATTTTAATTAGCTTATTAGAAAGTCCAGTAATGCCCCTGAATTCAGTTTGTGTTTTGATGGAAGCCGCGAGGAATTTAAGACGGCCAATAAGCCTCCTCCGCGTATTTGCTGTTCACGTGTTAGCAGGTACCAGAAACGACCGTTGGTCCGTAAGCTGTATGCTTACATGTTAGAGTACGGTAATTTGTTCCTGTTGCGGGAGATGCCCGCATTCTACAAGTTCCTGATAAAATTAAGCAGAGTCCTACAAGAACTTCAGATTTACAAAGCTAAGACTGAGTTTTATTTCTATAGGCTGTTCACGGTAAACTGAGCACTTTTGAAAGCCTTGCTTAAGATATACTTGTATGCACGTTGTCTATTCTTCCGCCTTATGTGAAATTAACATTGCCATGGGCCTCATCACTTTATTCATGTGTCGGTCAAGTGAAACTATGAAAAAATTAGAAACGTTAATTTACAAGTCTGCTTTTATTTACACTTCGATGCATTAAAAAGAACAGAAAGCGAAAGAAGTAATTGGAATTATCACAAATGATTACCTAACACGTTTTATTCGACGTTAACATATTGAACTACTTTCCCTCCATAGTTTCCAACTTTTCTGGGCGCATGTCACTCAGTTCGCCAGTTAAAATACAGGTTGTCCATAAATTATCACTACAAATTCAAATGTTAATAACAAATTACCTAAAGGTGATAGAAATATGAGATTTTTTGCACGTGAAAGAGAATTTTTCAAAGTTTAAAATAAGATTTAGTAGACCTCTACATGTGCACCCTTTGTTGCCCGAAGCACATCAAAACGATACTCCATCTCCTGCCACGTCCGTACTAGCATTCCCTCGTCGATTGTCTCAATGGCAGCTAAAATCCTTTGCTTCAGTTCTTCCATATTGTTAACAGGCGATTTGTACACGATGTCCTTAACATAACCGCATAAGAAGAAGTCAAGAGGCGTGATATTCGGCGAGCGAGGTGGCCAAGGAATTGGATCGTCTCTGCCAATCCATCGTCCATGAAACCACTGATTCAAGGATTCGCGCACAGCCAAACCCCAGTGTGGGGGTGCTCCATCGAGTTGAAATATGACACTAGGTTGCATCTCTTCCAGTTGTGGGATCACACATTCGGTTGACATGTCCAGGTACACATTGGTTGTGATAGTCCTTTCAATGAAGAAGAATGAGCCAATGATGCGATCACACATGACACCACGCCACACATTCACCTTCGGACTGTCGCGCACAATCTCATGTGATTCATGAGGGTGTTCTGACCCCCCAGATCCTAGCATTATTCCGGTTCAATACACCTGAAACATGAAATGTTGCTTTTCCACTGAAGACAACTCGCTTGAGGAAGTTGTCATCTTCGTCAATGCGTTGCAACATGTCTGCAGCATCGTCGGGTTGCAGAGCTTGAACCAGCTGCACTTTGTAAGTATAGAGTCGTAACTGTTTATGTAGAACTTTGTGTACCGTTGATCGGGGTAATTGCAGTTGCCTTGCAGCAGTGCGACTCGACTTACTAGGGCTACGCACGTATGCAGCGAGGACGGCTGACACCCTTCTGATGCAGAACGCTGCCAGTTTCCATAAACTTAGAGTGCCACTCCCGTATTGTGAATCGTGCAGGTGGGTCCTCACCATACCTGGTCCTGTAATTACGTTGAACTGGTGTGTCCTATTTGGTCTCAATAAACCAAGGCACACATTGAGCCTTCTCTTGTGGGGTGGTCATTTGGGTGAATTAGCAGTCACAACTGAAACAAAAGCTAAAATAGGTTAAAAACTTTGGGAAATGCTCACTTTGTCGTGAACAGCCTTTACATTAACGTATTACAGGAGACGTAATTTCAACTTCGTTTCATTTGTTCTGGAAAGTTGATACCGACCCCATTTTGTTTTGCTATTAAGAACACGTAACCTAGCACCCCTTTGCCATGGCTAACTTGAGACAAATTTAGTGCTTTCACTGATCATAACTGTAAAAGATTATTCAACATTTTAATTATTTTTAGAAACAGTTTAAATTTTGTAAGTTTCAGTTAATTGGAGGAGCAAGTTAAAGACATTGAATCTTTCTCACACTAAGTCCTTGGGCGTAGGTATACGAACGGCCGCTACCCAACGGTAATAGATTGATTTTCTATTTAATTATTTTGCATTTACCATAAAGGATTTTTCAAATAGTTTTTCACTCAGCATTTTAAACTTGAAAGTTGAAAATATATTTCTTATTAAAAGTTAAAATGCCGAAACTAGCCGTGATGTATCCTATTCTTTCAGTAGTGAGATACTTCACCCCATTCCTCTTAAGCATGTTGGAAATTTTCCTTATCTGAAAGTGAATAGGTTATATGTGTGTTCCTGATCGCATGCAAATAGTATGCGCAATGGCTGAGTTCAAAGGAGAGCTCGTAAGTAGCAATGGTGTCTGCTGTTCCACAGCCTGTAAGGTACCGGGCTGTATAAAAGTTGTATTAAGACCGTTCCTAAGTGTTCTTCTTTACACATGTATTTTAATCACCTTACAGAAAAATACAGTAAAGGTAATAAGAGAGATCAAGGCAGCTATCAATGGGAAAGACACTGCGCAGCTGGTATTTTCTCTCTACTGAACGACATGGTATGGCGTTCTGTCACCGAATTGGCTCGCAGTGATCTGTATCCTCATATCGAACCTTGTGGCTTATGGTAATTAATATTTTCCTGTTAAATATTCACACCTACACATACGACCTCTTGCACAGGGTATTGTTGTACTGTAGACATACATATTCAGGGTTTACTGGGGTCCCGGTACGTACACGTATATGTGCATCTACTCTGTATTTCACTTACAAATTTGCATAGCGTGCCTACGATTGTCCCTGTGTGTCACTACTAGAGACCCGAGAAATTCGCAAGTGCAATGACCTGTAGGCTAGACTTCAGAGTCTTATATACTCTCATATTGGGGTTATTGTTGTGGTAGTAAAAGGCGGTGGTTGAGCGCCCAATTTATTGCATGATTGTTATTGGCTCATTTATCTCCAGGAGGTGTCAAACAACACGTCGTCCGATTACAAACGTAACATGAACGTACAAGTGTCTAGAAATGAACGCGCGAATTTCTCGGGTCTCTTAGTCATTACGCAACTTTCAAGTATGGTTTTAAAAAGTGTTTACTTTATCGTGAACAGTCTGTACGGCTGTGAACGCCAAGGCGCTGGTGTATCTGGCCGTGGGGCTGAAGAGAAGAAGGGTGGGGGGGGGGGTGGCTGCTAACGGGCCTTTTCGATGAACGTCTGTACGGCTGGTGAACGCCAAAAGGCGGCTGGTGGTCATTGGCCGTGGGGCCTGAAGAGAAGAGGGGCGGGGGCGGGGTGCATGCTAACGGGCCGCGGTCTCCATAGGACTAGGCGCCGGGGTACGAAAAGGATCGATGCCGGTATCAGGGCCTCACCATGTGGCCCACGGACTTCTCATTCTCCCTCCTCCTCGCACATTGCCGGCCGAGCGCACATTCTGCGCCCGATTCGCCGTTGATCGGGGCGGGCGTCAAGCGTGAGCGCAAGCGACTCACCTCGTGCGGCGCTGGTCTTTCATGTCCCTCTATGAATCCGTCACGAGTGACAACATCCCCGCGCCTCGCGGGCAGTCTATTGCTTCTCCGCGGTGTGATCAACCCGGACTGCATGTGCCGAGTAAACTGCCACGTCCCTCAGGCGCAACATACAACCCGCAATAACGCAATTTACTCCACTCCTATAGTCTATTCACGGTTTCTTAAGCCTTTTTGAAACAAACCTTCGAAAAAGCTCCCCGTGTATTACGTGTTTAGTTATTTCCAACATATGCCATATATCAAGAGCGTTTTATACTTGTGTTCATAAAAAGTTTTTTTTTTCTGTTAAATCTATATGTTATTCATATTTTAGCTATAAATTGTAATGCTTCATTTATAAATAATTTGAATAAAAACAGGGAGAAGATTGGTATGTTGGTAGCGCCTAGTGAGAAATAGTTTTTATACAAAATGCTGTTACAAATGAGTGTGCACGAATTCGGTGCGTCCTCCTCTGGTGTAATTTTCCAGGCTTAGTTAAGCTTAGTTTGCGCGAGGCGGAGGAATATCCTGGAAGTAGAATTTTAGCACGGCTTCCGAAAAGGCTGCAGTAACCGTGAATGGATTATAATTTCGTTATCGTCACAGCAATAAAAACAAATGAAAATTTGCAACTTATCAATGACTTAGGGACAGGTGTTTTTCGCGAAAATATTTATGGTCATGCTAGACTTCAATATCCTACCTCCACAACTACAACTTCCTTTGGTTATAGGCGAGGTGTCTACGTGAGAAGACACGCTTTTATTTGACTGAGCCAATCGTAATAAAGTACTCCGATACTGTGATTCGCGGACAGAAACTTGAGGCACGTGACATTTTAAATCATCCAACCACGAAAGTGCATATGAACGAAAGTGTTTTGGAGTACAACTGGTCCTGAAGTCTTTTCGCGAAAAACACCTGTCTCTAATCATTGTATTATATTAAAGGCGCAGTCGTTCTTCTTTGAAAGGTTCGCTCAGAGATCAGACTCCTCAAGGAAAGGGTTTCATGGTAAAAGTGGCGTGTGATGAACTGTTGCAAGGTAAGCTGGCGTTAGCTGTGTGCTGTACCCTGTTGCTTATAGGCTGTGTCGCGGTAAGCAGTTTTGAAAGTCCTGCTTAAGATCTACTTGTATGCACATTGTGTATTATACCACCGTATGTAACATTAGCATTGTCATGAGCCTCATCACTTTAATCATGCGTTGATCAAGTGAGACTTCGAAATTTTTATAAAAGTAAATATTTTACCATTTCGCTCATTTTTACATTCCAATGCATTAAAAAACAAAAAGTGAAATTAATCAATTAAGTCGCCACAAATTGTTTTTTTTAACACTTTTTATTCGACTTTAAGAAACGGAACTACTTTACCTCCATCGTTACCAACTTTACTGGGTACATGTCACTCAGTGCGCCTATTAAAATAAATACAAGTACGAGCAGTGACATTTTTCTAAGGTTGATTTCAAAAGTACTCACTTTATCGTGAACAGTCTTTACTAGTTTACACTTCCACCAGTAAAACGTAGCTCGGCGGTCGACGCTACAGGACGCGTATAAGGGTCCCTTGCCTGCTCGCTTGTGAGTGGTCGGAATACATTCAGTTTACCTAGGCTGCACGGTGGTTACTGGCTCCTGCAGCATGCATCGAGAATGTACAGCAGTCAGCAAGCACCAGCTTACCTTGCAACATTTCACCACACGTCACTGCATCTTATTTTTAATTCGTTCCTTTTTTCCTTAATTTCGTTAGAAACCATAATTCGTAATATATTTTTGAGAACGTACTTTTAACTAAAGCGACCGTACTTATACTAAAATAAAACATTATTTTTAGATATGTACAACTTTATGCTAAAATCATAAACAATCTACCTTTGAATTAAATAATCTTATTTCGGGTTGCGTGGGGCTCCTGAAGAACTTGAATAACCTCTAACAATACAGATGTGAAACAGCTGCTTATACGGAGAACTACAGTTGCACGCGTCAGCTAAATGTTGGAATGCCGTTCGCCAATCAACGCCTAGTACCTCACTCGCCAGCGTGCAGCCCAGCCCTTAAGGAACCTTTCCCATAACTTAATATCCAATTAGAAACAAGATCCTTTCCCACAGCCTCGCTCAGACCAATAAGATAATTGGTACGCCCAAATCAAATGACCCGCCACGCCATTTCGTGAGTGAGTGAAGAGATTTGGGCGGCTCTCAACATCGAGGTCTTGAGAGCCGACGAGGTTGAAGCGAGGTGAGTATAGAGTAGTAACGGAATGCGAGGGTGGGGTAAGCGGGAGAACCCCGAGAAAACCCACCGACCAGCGGCATCGTCCGGCACGATTCCCACATGCAAAAATCCCGGAGGCGACCACGCCGGGAATCGAACCGTGTTCACCTAGGTGTGAGGCGAATAGTCTAACCACTAAACCACCGTGGCCCCCACCTAATTTTTAGAGACCTGAGAAATTCGCGAGTTCAATGACCTATAGGCTAGACTCCACAGTCTTAAATGCTCTCATACAGATATCAACTGTTTATTGGTTGGTTACTGTGGTAGTAAAAGGCGGTGGTTGGGCGCACAATTTATTGCATGTTTGTTTTTCGCTTATTTATCTCCAGGAGGTGTCAAACAACACGTCGACCAATTAAAAGAGTAACATGAACGTACAAGTGTGTGAATTCCAACTTGTCTAGAAATGTACCCGAGAAATTCTCAGATGTCAACTAGTTTCGTCTCCGTGTGATTATCTACTGCGTGTCCGGGGCTCGTGGTTTCCACCTGCAGGCGACTTGTGAACCGGGGCTGCTGTGGGTGGAGCTAGGTCAACACAGCCTTACAGCCCTGTTTTAACATCCAATGTCGCTTTTGAACCTTACTTGTCCTAAAACTAACCTAAGGTTGTATGTATCGCTCACTGCGCAGACTGATCTTACGTGACATTCCATTGCCATTATTCTTTTTATCTGGTATATAGTTGTGTGTACACACACACACACACACACACACACACACACATATATATATATATGTATATATATGTATATATGTATATATATGTATATATATATACATATATA
Source organism: Dryococelus australis (assembly GCA_029891345.1). Classification (NCBI taxonomy): domain Eukaryota; kingdom Metazoa; phylum Arthropoda; class Insecta; order Phasmatodea; family Phasmatidae; genus Dryococelus; species Dryococelus australis. Next base: position 107,508,642 of record CM056993.1, on the reverse strand, counting down.
TATGTGTGTGTGTGTGTGTGTGTGTGTGTGTGTAGAGGCTGTTCACGATACAGTGAGCACTTTTGAAAATAATCTTAGAAAAAGTCACTAACCATACCTGCAGATATTTTAACGGGCGTAATGAGTGACATGTGCCCAGTAAAGTTGGTAACGATGGAGGGGATAGTAGTTCCATATATTAACGTCGAATAAAAAGTGTGCTGTACCAATTTGTAACAACTTAAATTATTTCTCTCGCGTTCTGTATTTTTTTCAATGCACCGAAGTGTAAAAATGAGTAGATTTGTACAATATTTACTTTTCTAATAATTCCACAGTTTCACTTGACCGACACATAAATGAAGGGATATATATATATATATATATATATATATATATATATATATATATATATATTGCTGCGCAGTGGCGCCTCTGGTGACGTGGTCGCCCAATGGAGGCCACGTGGACGGAAGTCGGCACCAACCAAGAAGTTTTTTGACGTCCCAAGACTATTATCGAATGTTCTCTTGGTCTCTGATTGGCGGATTTAAAATATGGTGTTGTGGAGTAGGGGCAACGCCCAACCCTAGAGTATAAAACATTGGGAGGTGGTCGATAACTTCAGAGACCGACTTTCCTCCTGGACTTCTCCACCAGTTAAGTATTTCACCTTAAATGTAGCTTTGACCCTTCAGGTCTGAAAACAGGCAAGCTGGCGGCTATGTCCGTCCTTAAAGACAGGGCGTTTTTAAATTTATTTAAAGATACAATTTCTTGGTAATTGGCTGTTAGAAATTTTGTATAAGCTTTTAATGCTGGAAGTAATAGCCATTTAGTGATCAAACACGATTTATGGAAATTCAAAAAATGGTTTTAGTAACTCAGCCATTTGTGGAATAAAACTAAAGAATTGTATATGACTGTTTTAATGCTGAAATGCAGCAATGTTTTTTTTAAGATGTGGTCCACTTTGCTAGTAAAAAAAATAGGAAGGTTAGGAAAATAAATGACTCTGAATAAATTTTTAAGAAAGACCTATATAATGTGGAACACTAGTTTAGAAAAGTCACTTTTGAGTGAAACCTAACATTGTGATAATAATCGAAATGTCTAAATCTTTGTAGTTGAACTCTTTTGTGAGAATTTTGGAGTGATAGAGAAACTTTCATGAGAAAGTTGCTTTCGTAGTAAATGTATTTAGCCTGAAAGTTTAATCACATAAACAATATATAATATATGTTATAATATATATACTTATCCCATTAACTTAGAAATGTTTATAATAGTTAGAATATCTACTCTTCTTTAATAGCGTAATTTATAAAATATAAAATATGGTATGCAAGATCACTTTGTTTGCCCAAAATAATACGAATAGGCATTAATATTCCGATACCGCGAATTGATGTATTTTCTCCTGAAAATCAGTCAAATGAATCAATTTGTATTTTATCCTAAATAAGTATTGAGATGTCATGAGAGAATCCATGTGTGTTTTTGCCAGAAATCCTTACACTACGTGGCTCTGTCTTATACATTTGTTTTTGAAATATTTTGCTAACTTGAATTGCTGCCACGCACTTTGAGAAGGGCGTGGCAGTGTTCCCTGAGCACTCTGCTATGCCATCGCCATCAGCAACTGTATCTCCCGCTTCCGAAAAAAGTTGTGCCAGCGCGCAAGCTTGCTCAGCTTCTGTATCCACCCTGTGGTCATCGTTAAAGTTAGAAAACAGGCAACACACAAAAATAAAACTAACAAGTACCTAAGCCACGGAACTGAAACTAGAAGTGATTGAACTGGGAACTTTACTTTTATCACAAGAAAATTCATGTGCATACCCAAAACAGTATCTACTATGGCCAGAAATCAACCTACTCTGCATACAAATCAGCAGAGTGCGCAGGTAATATCCATATATACGGCTCACGTAGCGGCCAGAGCGAACGCCTCTCGTCAAGGTGAACCGAATTCGATTCCCGGCGGGGTCGCCCTCGGATTTTCGCATGTGGGAATCGTGACGGACGATGCCGCGGGTCGGTGGGTTTTCTCGGGGATCTCCCATTCCTCCTGCCCCTGCAGTTCGGCGCTGCTCCATATACTCATCCTTTCACTCTGTTCGACTCTCAAAGCCTAGTTGTTGACCCTTTCAGACCCACTTTAATTTACAGTTCCAGGTGTTGCAAAATAAATATATGATGCGTGCTGTACTTATGTTGACATAGCATTTGTTTAATTGTCACCACCAATAATCTGTAGGCTATATGTTCGGTTACAGTTATATTAACCAATTATGACGCAGGCCAGTAAGATGGTTTGCAAATCATTTACCCACAGGTGAGATTATTGGTCATTGAGATTCACAGTGTGCAGCACATACCAAAAATTACCTACAGATGCGTAATGTACACTATTGTGTGCACTAGGTCCGAATGGGTTAAGAGTAGCTCATAATCATCCACTCCGTTCCATTTTATAACGGACTCTCGGGCAATCTTGATGGATGGGGTTCCGTTCACCTTTTTCATATTTGCTGTAAGTTTAGATTCGCTGTAGAACATATGTCCCCCAATACACTTACAGGAAGAAATTCGTAAGCCCAACATACTCGCGCCTTCGAGTTCTGGAGCATGACGTGCGTTTGTCTTTTATAATCATTGGTTTAGCTTTCTCGTCTTAGAGAGCATCGCCAAAGGTGACCCATGCTTGTGTCTCTGGGCCTCGCTAAGGTTTATTGTTAGAGCTAGTGATTTGTCGCGAAAAAATATGAGTACATGGTAGACTTACATTCTGTAAGCAAAAGCAGTTTGTCTATTGCCATTGGTTACTGTCTGCTTGAAAAGACGTTTCATTTTTGAACGGGCCACTCAGAATTTAGCAACGTCAGCACGGCTCCTACGTGATTCGTGTGCAGACAGTTGACACGTGTCAAAAACTAATTCAACCAATGAAGATAAGCAAACGATCTTACAGTGTTTTGAAATGTAACTTGTAGTGAAATCTTTTCGTGAAATTTCGCTACCCTATTGTACTCAAATTGAAAAGCTCAGTGATTTTAGTTTGGCAGCTAAAACTTTTTGCCGTCAGTATATAACTTTTTGCACTGTATATAGAATATATATACACTTTCTCAATTTGACGCCTACTTAAAAGCAACATCTTTGTAATACTAGCGTGCCTTGCAGCGACATTTTTTTTTTCCTGTGCCAAACTCTGTCACAAGAAATCTGTGATGGTGGCTAGTTATCGATAAGAGGGGTCTTGTGAACAGATTACGTCAAACATGTTTTTCATTCTGTTTTTCCTGCCGTACAGATAGTGTACGAGTTTTGATAGACGACTCGGCCTCCTTTTGACAACAGTTCCAGACCTGGGGTTCCCAGCTTCGATTTCAGGCACCGGCAAATGCAGATCATCTATCATCTTGTCGATAACAAGGGTCACCCTACTTTCGTAACAATTGAGTTTCAGGTGACTTGAGCATTGTGCCAGCCACTTTACAATCTCGCTGTATCCAGTTCCGTTGTTTAGGTGATTCATTGGGTGATGATAATGATAATGATGATGACGATATTTAAACGGCTCGTAACATCGAGGTCTTGAGAGACGATGAGGGTGATTAAGGTGAGTATGGAGCAGCGTCGGAATGAAAGGGTGGGGGAAACGGGAGATCCCCGAGAAAACACACTGACCAACGGCATCATCTGGCACGATTCTCACATGCGAAAATTCGGAGTGACCAGGTTGGGGATTGAACGCGGATCGCCTTGGTGGCAGGCGAGCAGGCTAACTGCTCAGCCACAGTGGTGGGTTAAAAGTGCCCTACGGCAGCATTTTATTGGCGGGAATTCGATTTGGGGAGGGGCTGCTCCCGCCTCCAGGCCTGTGCGAAATTATGTTCAGAACACAGATTTTACTAAAGATTGCCATTCTACTTTTCCATGAGATAAAATTCCTTCATACTATTGCGTAGAACAACAAAAACCTCTAGGACTGAAGCATATGTACGAAGATATAGGACACGGGCGTTAGTTTACATAGGTTGAACTAAAGAGAGAGAATCTAGGTGAAAACCATCACGGATACGGGCAGAGCACATTAACACAGTCACTGCAGGCTCGTCCACAAGGCTGCGTCAAGTACTCAATGCGAAAATTTTAAATAATTTGCATCGTACCCCTCTTCAATTCGTCGTCATATGGACTTCAAAAACTACACGCAGGACTTCAGTAAAACACGCTTTATTTTAAAACTCTCAAAAGTTTTTGAGAAGTGCCTGTCCGCGAACAGTATTTAAGAAATTCTTAAATGTTCACATAAGTTCATTTTTCTCGTTCAGTTTGTAATGCGTGTTAACATTATCCATGTAAAATTTTCGGAACAAATATTTTTTAATGTCTCTATCATAGTTATGCACATCACAACTTTACATTTATTATTGTTATTATTACGCCGTAAAATGAAAGGATCGCTTGTGAAAGTAGCATAGGCGCGAGTTGCCGGTGGAAAAAAATCATACAAGCGATTAGGCATGTAATGCGCGTGCCTCTATCGCCCTTAGCAACCCTTTCATCTCACTCCCAAGTCTCGTAAGTGCAAAATACTTCTAGATAGGTGGTGCCATTTATTCAAGGACAGAAATTAACTACCCCAACATGTTTTCTGTTTTCATTCTGTTCAATCACCACTATAGCGTGCTGGAGCATACTATTTTAGAAAAATAACATAGCGTAGCATTCCTTGACCAACAAAATTTTTAATGAAAAGTCCAGGAATCTTCACAGTCGAATCTGACGTTCTGGTGCCAGCAATGATCACAAAAATTGCCCGACGCAGATAAATAATAAGAAGGATAAAGTAGATATTTTTCACAAAGCTTAAAAAAATAATCGTTTTATGCCGTATACTACTCCGCTATACCTAAAATAAACATTTCTCTATAATGCAATTCAATCATAATTTTACGAAGTAAATTAACTGTGCACTACAGAGCTAGATAAGGATACCTTTAATGAAGTGTGTAACATAGCAACGAAGAATGCAAAGCTAGGAATGAATTACGAATAAAGGTTTGTAAAGGTCGGTGAGAATAAAGCCTACAGTTTATATAGAAAATATTTTTTAAATTGTTTTTTAGCAAAACAAGTGTACAAATTCTACACATTAATAAGAACTTATCCCTCCCATTTAATATTTATCACTTTTTTTTGCGTAACCTACACTTTAAAACACTTATCAAAAATTTTTGCACCACACAACGTAAATAATAGCAGGCCAAATTGTCTCATTTGGTTATACATTTATTGCCTTTGTTATTTACATACTTGAAAATGCCAAGAAGGAATACATATGATTATTTTGTGTGGGCGAGTACGCATTTAATAACGGCGATAACATCAAAAGCTTAGAAAAAATACCAACTTAAAAATATATGTCAAACAATTCCCTGTAGCCTTTTAGTCAGTAAAACTAAATATTAAATATTTTCTGTCAGGCTGTAGCGTAAAATACTACATTCTAAAACGGCGAGGGCAGATATCCTTTTAAAGTGGATAAAATAGAGTTGGTTAATATGGATTCGCAAACAACTGAATTTTGAGTCAAAGCTATTTCTAAGTGTACACGTCACGTGTTCTCATTGTGCTAGTTATTACAGAAGTTTGCCTGTGCCGTAGACATCTGCAGCTCTCCATGGCCCTACCCAGCAATACTACTCAGTTTAACCACTTATTGTCGCCTACGTGATAGGCTACATGCGATCGATAGCTTACAGCGGGCAGCAGGCATTACGAAAATTCATAAATTACTAGGTTGAAAGAGCTCCAGTTTAAAATTGGCGCCTATATTGCGAAGTATGTATGTTTGTTACTTTTTTCGTATTTGTTTTATGCAATAAAATAATGCGTGTATTGCAATAAAACTTGACGTCGAAATAAAATATGTCGGATGCGTGTGATTGAAACCAGTACTTATCGAGCCCCTATTAAACACTAGTTATTTCGGACAAAGATACAGTGTTTTATAATTTCAAAAGTAATCGAGAATGAGATACAAAACAAAAGAAAGTTCTTTAAACTCTTATTAGGAGAAAACACGATGAGCATAATCATCAGTAGTGCTTATTTTTATAGGCTGTTCACGGTAAAATGAGCACTTTAGAAAACCCTGCTTAAGATCAACTTGCACGTATGTTGTGTATTCTTCCGCCTTATGTAAGATTAACATTGTCCTGAGTCTCATAACGTTATTCATGCGTCGGTCATGTGAAACCGCGAAATTATTAAAAAAGTAAATATTTTACAAATCTGCTAATTTGTACCTTTCGATTCATTAAAAAAAAGCAAGAAGTGAAAGAAATAACTTAAGTTATCAAAAATGGTTACCTAGCACTTTTTATTCGACGTTAATATACGGAATTACTTCCCAGCCATCGTTGGCAATTGTACTGGGCGCATGTCACTCAGTGCGCCAGTTGAAATATATGCAGGGAGGAGCAGAGACTTTTTTCTAATGTTGATTTCAAAAGTGCTCACTTTATCGTGAACAGCCTTTAGCCATGCAAACGAACAATGGCACCTGTTTTATTCCCGTCGGCTGCTGCATCCCCCGGTCCAATCAGTGTGCAAGACTCGGCTGCTAATGAATCGGCAGCCTCGTTTGTTTTCATTTGCAGGACGTGATCTGGTTAGGCTTGCTCCCAGCGGCGCGGTGGTAGTGAGGGGGCTGCAGCCGGGAAGGCAAGACGAGGAGAGAGGTTGTGGGGTTGTCTACGTGTGAGGGGGCGAGGCTAAGTGGATTACAAGTCGGCAGTCCTGGCCACGTGCAGGCGGCCTGTGCCTGTTAAGATCGATACGCACACCAGCACTAGCTGCATCTACAAGTCCTTCTACTGGCTCGCCATACGATATCCTGCTTCAGATATACTTTCCCCTGCGTTTTTGACGTGAATACGTCTTTAAATTTACGACCCATAGTGGGAGGCAATCCAGAAAATCCCCGATGATAACAAAATCGGGTGATAAAGTTTGGCATTGCAGCTCCGAATCTATCGTCTACATTCAAAATTCAATTACATCACTCGATTAACAAAGGATCAAATAATATGATACGTTGAGTGACAACTACTAAGCATCGCGCGCGGCAGGGGTTGGGGGGGGGGGGGGGGGGGTGACGGTCCGCAATTTTAAGTTCGTTTCACCGCGTCTCATAACTTCCGCGTAGTACAAATTTTGACTAGGAGAATCTACAACGCTCGTTTAAGTTTCAATCCACAGCTCTCATCGATATCAATCCACTGCAAGCATGGTTACGGTTAAATTGAATACGTTTAATATAAAAAATATTAATGAAAACTTAACACAATTTCGATCTATACTAGTCGCAAAGCAATGTCGAAATACAGAAATCATACACGAGTTGGATAGAACATCTCAAAAGCAATCCAGTGATACCCATAAAAACCCATATGATCGAGTGAAGCGGTGCCGGGAACATTGAAAAATAAATATCAAGGCGTCCGAGCGCGTCAATTTAGACGTATTCACGCAAAACAAACGGCCGTGCCCCCAACACAGCCACACCCATTTTGATTTTATCCTTCCACAATACGTGAAATTTTCATTGCCCCATGGCCCTGATTACTTTATTCATGCTCCAGTCATGTGAAAACGTTCAGAATCAGAATGTGTTAATAGCATGCTAGTTCGTACTCCAATATTTATAAAGTAAAATAAAATTCAAAGTGATTTGCCAAAAATTTAAACATTACACTCGCAATACATTTGAAGATTTGGAACTATTTTACTTAATTTTTTGCCAAATTAACTTGGAGCCTACACACTACTGTGTACTATAGCTACTGTCTGCCGCTATGCGCAGTAGTATTTTTTTAAGTTTTATTTCAAAAGTGCAAACTTCACCGTGAACAATCGTATACAAATTACGTGTCCTTACGATTATAATAAAAGCAATGGATTTTTTTTTCAGAAGCTAGTTTCAAAAGTGTTCTAATAAACGAGATACATCGTAGAGCACATTTGCGACTAACAGGAGCAATCATTTTATTGTAGGTCTTATTTAATCATGCGCTTTATTAATAGTATATTTTAAAAAAACTGAAATTTAACGAAAACGTTTTGAGCCGGCATAACCAGGGATTTGAGAGTATTAAAAATCGCTGTTATATATGACTGAATTCTGACCTGTGTGTTGAGTAAGGACAATGTAAAAACTAAATACGTGACTGCAAAATAGTCAGTGATCGCTATGGCAGTTCTGCAAGGGGCAATAATAATGTCTGATCGGGAATAACTGGCCTTGGCACCAGGTTCCAGCCAGCAAATGCAGGTTTTAGAACGTTTTTGATCTTCCCGAACAGTTATGAGGTTTGCCCTACCTACTTTGCAATACATATACCAGGGTCGTCCGCGTTGGTATAGGGGTCATGGACCATAAGGCAAGCCTCCCAGCAACCTCCTCGTAATGTTGAAAGGCATCAACAAGAGAAGTCCCTGCACCCTTTCACACACTATTCTTTATCCAAGATCGGAATGGCGTATGAAATAAAATCAATACTTAACTATTTCACTCATTACTTATAAAAACCATGAAAGTGAGCACTAGATGTTATTTTTCAGTCTCTCACCTATAAACTTTAGAACATTTGTTGGGATGTACCGTTCCAATGCTTTTTTTATTTTTAAATGTATTTTCTACGATAAGAAAATATACTATTATTATTTTCTATGCTAACTTTATTTTGAAGGGGGCTCCTGCCGAAGAGAGACCGCTAGTTAATATTTTAAGCGGTCTTACACAAAAAAAATGTTTGACAAGATGAGTAAATCTCGTTGCTGTTAAACAC